>CM045448.1:37113519-37553519 GCA_024666655.1 Dascyllus trimaculatus
ATAACGAACGCCGTGAAGGACCATTTGAAGTTGTTCGCAGCACAGGAACTGCGGTCCAGGTTAAGGGGTCTCCAACGTGGTATCATTTATCACATTGTGTTAAAGCACCAAGAGAAGAGGTGCCACATTCACGAGACCAACATGTTGAAAGCTCAAGCGAGCCAGACGAAAATAGGTCAGAGCATGCAGAAGGAGAGATGCATGAAGACCTCCAGAATGAAAATCCAGAAGAGACTGTCCGTAACATGGACAATGTGGATGATCCTGTGGGCGATCTTAATGATGCCAAAGCTGACTCGTCAGTCAGTGGACAGGAAAGAGAGTTTGGACATATTGATTTCCAATATGTCCCAGAGAGAGCAAGGTCTCTCTCAGTTGAGTCTGAACCGTCAGAGGTCAGAAAGGGCGGTGACTCCGCTGCAGAGGAAGGAGGAGACTCGGTTAACAGAAGGAGTCCAAGACCTGTTAGAAAGCGGGTCAAACCAAAACGATACGAGGCCTAGAGTTAAAGAGGCCCAAGGAATGAAGGTGTCTCATTCAACTACAGTGATGCCTCAACAGATTTCGGTGACACCAACTCCTGTGGAAACAGTAGTAAAAGCGAAATTAGGACGAATGGCACTTCTTCCCTGTAAGTGTGGAAGATATAATGTTGGTGGCAATCTTTCCCCTAAGTGGAAGAATAGTCGTGGAGAAGAGCTGATCTTAAAAGGATCTGAAGTTGATGTTGTCCCTTATGAGCAAAGGAAGCATTTTTTGTATAATGACGTGAAGAGGTTGAAGGTGTGGGATGATTGTTCACTTATTCTGCGTAATGTTACGTGGGAAGACCAAGGAGAATATACGTGTACTTATTTAGAGCCAGAATTTAAATTCTCTTTAGAGTATCCTTATTGGACACCAGGATACATAACTCGTAAGGTGACATTAATGATAAAAAATTTGAGTCCTTTCGGGGTCTCTACAGTTGCTAAGGCAACTCAGGAAAAATCTACTATAACAACCACCTCCAGAGTACACATCGCACAAATGAAACCTACCACTCCAGCTCCGAATGTACTTAAGAATGCTAAAATAACAACTCAGGCTACTACTTTAGCTACAACTTTAAAGGGGATTGAGACTACATTTGTTATGAAAACGACATCTCTGACACCTAAAACATTTGTAAAAGTGACACAGACACCTGAAAAGACATCTTTGAGCTTTGAGAAAGTAGTCAATGTAACCCAGACACCTGTGGTGCAGATGGTGAGAGAGGATGGTGCAAATTCATCTGTGATAGCTCAAAGTGTTAATTTAGGTGTAAATGCTGAGTTTCCTGATCTTGATGGCATACCAGAAGATGAGACTGATCAGTATCATACACTACAAAAGAGAGAAACTACATGGAAAGCATATGGCTTTGATTCTTCAGTTTTACAAATCGCAGATCCGTGGGCAAGTAGGAACTTATGGTTCCAACAGTTAACTCATTCTGTAAGATCGGTTAGACAACTGAATTGTCCATGTGTGGTGAAAGTTCCATCACCAGGCACATGGCCTTCCATTTTAGAAACGGTACCAGAGCCACTGGCTGTTGTATGTCAGTTTCATGCATTATCATGGTTGCTGTATCAACAGCAGTCTTCAGCTGATAGGCTAATGGCCTTGTCAGTGCATCTGTTTGTACCAAAACCTGCTTGTTCTTGGTTAAGAGACTTGATCGACATGAAAATATGTTAACAGCAGTTCCTGATGCAATGACTGTGAAGCCCATGAAAGCATATGACTGTTTTTGCTCGAATAATACTCATAATGGCCCTGGGATGTTTATGGGAATATCAGATTGTGATAAATATATGATGCACTTGGGTAAAGATAAACGTAAAGCTGTTAATGAATTATATGAAGTGATCTTTCATTTACCAGGTCATAAGCAGAGTAGGACTGTGCTGGTACAAGATCAAATTTTGCCTGTTAATGTGACCATAGGAAATTTTCAGGATATTTGGTGGGTTTGTGGCGATAAAGCATATATCTTTCTACCTTATGGGTGGATAGGATGTTGTTATATGGCGACACTGAAACTCCCATATGAGGTTCTTGCCGTGCAGAAGGGACCAGCACCTGAGGAGGTCCCATCTGCTGCTATTCCCAGCAGTAGGAAGAAAAGAGAATTGGCTAAATTTCATAATCTGGAGTCTTACCATTGGAGAATTAGTCTAGGAGAGAAGTGGGGCATTGGACTATTTCCATGGTATGGTGTGACATTTTTGGCAGATCATATTGATAATATTACTTACACCTTACAGGGTTTTGCGAATGAGACTATTAGAGGTTTTGAATATTTGTCAAACACTCAGAGGAGTCACAGACTAACATTGTTGAAGCATGACATGGCTCTTGATTATATTTTGGCTAAACAAGGTGGTTTGTGCGTAGCCTTGAACTTAACCGGGGATGCTTGTTATACTCTGATTCCTGATACATCTGATAATATGACTAATGTCATATATGCTTTGAAGCTTATAAGAGATGCGTTTGGTGCTTCAGAAGACGCAGGATGGTCTGCCAATGCTTGGTTGCAGGAGAAGTTAGGTCCAGTAGGAGCAGTGTTGGTTCAGATTCTGGTAGCAGTTGTTTTATCACTGTGTGTGATGTTCTGTTTTTGCACGCTATTGTTGACCTTTGCGAAGGCTATGATATTAAGATGGGTTGGAGTTGTAATGCCTGGAGAGAACATTCAGATGCCATTATTGAGTAAGAATGACGACGACGCTGATAATGACAATGTTGACATTAAAAACGTGGTAGTAGAAGGCGAACTAGTGGAGAAATATCCATTTTAAATATTTACTCCATTGAAGTCTTAATATTTACTTCAGATATTGTGTGTTATTTAGTATTATTTCCTATTGAGTGCTATAGTTGAAGTGATGACGTTTACTCACACCTCACTAAGGAGGGGGGAAATGGAAGATTTATAACCGGGGAAATTCACTTACATTTTATTAAATTCACTTACATTTTATTCACTTAGTCAACATTCAATATTCACTAAGGCTACACATTTGATGTTTAATTTGCATCTGTTGTTTTTGCAAAAATACTGCTTGGTTTTTTCTTTGTTTTCCCAGGACAATATTGGGGGAAGTCTACCTTGAAGGGTGGTTGGTGGTTCAAGGACCATGATGCTCTCAAGGGATTCAGATTTTTGAATAAGGACAATAAAATCAGTAGGTTGTTGGACAAGGACATTGTGACAACAAGTACACCATTGTAACTACACTGAGAGACGACGCAACCAAGGAGCTCCAGTGTGATTCATTCCTGTGTTTCATTGCATATGTCTTTACAGTATTGAAAATGTTCTTATACTTATAGTTTGTAATGTCATTACACTTAGGTTTGAGTTTGATTATTGCATGAATAACATTTATATTAGTGATATTTTCTTTGAAGAATGATGTCTGTGATTAAGTAAATGCACAGAGACCTCAGAGGTTATTTTCTTTTTTCGGTGCCTAGGGATATTGGGGCTAGGCAGGGACAGGTCCTCTGGAAGGTGCGATGGGTCGACCAGCCTGAATTTGGACATTGTTTGATTTTATTTTCCTGAGGTTTCTATATGTATTTGCTTGACATATATCCCTAAAGTAATTTTTAAGATTCCTCCTTTCAATTGACTTGGAGTACTGTATGTGGTCGCCTGAGGCAGAGGGGCCGTGAGAGAATTTTCCTGTCTAGATTGTGTGAAGGACATTTCAGGACAAGATGGCTGCCTGACAGGTTTTTCGCTCTCGCACTCCGTAAATTTGTTGTGTTGCTAAGGTTATGCTGTAGTGAGCACAATGAGGAGGAATTGTTATTTTGATATGATTATAAAACGTGTATGTGCTTCTCTTTTTCGAGACTCTTTGGAGTCTCGAAGGGGGGAAATATGTGGTGTCTGAAGCACACACAGACAAAGGTCATCAAAAAGTTTGAGTTCAGACCCATGTCCTTTAAGAGTTCCGGGCATCAGGCCACTGGTATGCAGGACTCAAAGCTTCATGTTACCAAATATGGAGAAGACGCAGCATAAATGTTTATATTTTCTCTCTGTTATGTACCACATGTCCTATCCTTGTCTCATGTACACAACTTCCTATATAAGTGAGACGAAACGGTTGCTCGGGGGTTGATTCTGTTTGGCTTTGAATCTTCTCGCTGGCAACCAGCTGGTGCCAGAGATTCTGTACTTGTTTTAATAAACTTTTTATATATGAACAAGACAGTTTCGGCGGAGAATTTCTTCATCATCTACACATCATCTGCCACACCGATATTTGAAGACAAACAGCCTTCAAAACTACAGTTGTTAGACAGAGTTAATCAGAATCTTAAATGGGCTAGTATGAAGATTAAGCCAGTTGCCTAAGTTGGGTGCTCCCAGGTGTTTAAGCAGTGTAGATTTGTATGGGAAAGGAACACTTCAGCTGCCAGTATCTACTTTAACAGAGGAGTATAAATGCACTAAGGTTAGGACAGAACTTTTGTTATCTGGGAGTAGGGACATGTTAGTTAGCAAGGTGGTTCCGAATCCTACCAGGGGGAGGAAATGGAACCCCAAAGCAGCAGTGCAGGAGGCAGAGGCAGGTCTTAGGCAGGCAGAAATAGTAGGAAATGTTCAATTTGGCCGGGGAGGCTTGGGGCTTGGCCCAGGCAAACCATCGTGGGACAAAGCAGGTCCAAAGGAGAAAAGAAAGCTGGTAGTGGAACAAGTTCGCAGGCAAGAGGAACTGTTAAGGGGAGCAAAGGCAGTTGGTCAGGCCAAACAGGGACAGTGGTTGAACTGGGAAGGTGTAGAGAAGAGGAAGCTCAGTTGGAGGGACCTGTGGTGTATGGAGGAAAGTCGGATTAAATTTCTGATAGGGGCGACATACGATGTCTTGCCAACCCCCCAGAACCTAAGACTCTGGGTGAAGGGCGACCAGTCATGTCCGCTGTGTTTAGATACGGCAAGTTTAAAGCATATTTTGTGTGGTTGTAGAATTAGCTTATCACAAGGCCGGTATACATGGTGGCATAATCAGGTGCTGAGAAGCTTAGCTGCAGGCATTGAAGAGAGAAGAAAGCAGGTGAATGCTGGAGGTTCCAGAAAGGACAGGCTAGTTGTGCAGTTTGTTTGAGAGGGGGAGAAGAATAGAGGAATTAAGTCAGGGAGGAGACAGGGGTGTGGCCGCCTGGTAGGAGCTAGTGACTGGGAGATGCAGGTGGACTTGGGAGGAAAGCTAGTTGTTCCCCAGGAAATAGTTTGTACAAATCTAAGGCCAGACATAGTTTTGTGGTCAGTGAGTGAAAAGACTGTATATTTCATTGAGCTGACAGTTCCCTGGGAAAATTCAGTGGAGGCAGCCTATGAGAGGAAGAAGATTAGATATGCTGATTTGAAGACAGAATCTGAGCAGAGAGGATGGAAGGCTAGGGTTCGTCCAGTTGAAGTGGGGTGTAGAGGTTTTGTTGCAGGGTCAGCTGTTTCACTTTTGAGGGAGCTGGGAGTGCAGGGGCAGAATTTGAGGAAGACAGTGAGGGAGATGTCAGATGAGGCTGCGAGATCTAGTCCGTGGATATGGATTAGAAGAAATAATAGTAGTTGGGGGGTGAAATAAAGGCAGTGAGGGAGAAGGGGGAGGCAGAGGACATGCCTAACCCAGCAGGAGGAGAGGATACAGTCCAGACAGACACCTCTCCTCTGCTCTGCTTTCCCTGCCCCATTTTCCCTCTCCCAGTAGGCAGAGATCCAGGAAGAGGAAGTAAGTGTATTTAAGGTGAGGGAGGGGCCTGCTAGAGTCTCTCTGTGGGACCATGTGACCAGCTCAGGTGAGTTTGTGTCGTAAGGTGCAGGTTTGTTTCGTTTGTGCTCCTGTTTTGCTTGTCTTCTGTCATAATCACTTAGCACTTAGCAGTTGTGTGTGGCATCTAGTGCTAGGGTAGCAGTGCAGCACTTAACAATAGCGATTTGTCAGTAGTATATTTTAAGCAAGTCGTGGTTAGCAGTAGCATGTAGCATTTGCACTATCTAAATGGTAGCATCGGCACTGGTCACTACCTGGAGCATCTCCTAAACAGGCCTGGGTCAGTTGAACGTGGCAGTGCTGGTTGGATTGTGTAGGAGCAGTGTGAACTGGCAATTACGGGGTGATTCTCGGACGCAAGAGTTCACCGCCTAGCCTCCTGGAGGTGTCGTGGGACTAAGTAGGCGAAACATGGTTGAAGGGAGGTTTCCACCTGATGACCCCCTGAGATGTGTTAGGAATCACTGCTCACGGGTAAGTATAGACAGATTAGGGGTCCTAAGTCCTCACTGAGTATGAATCCTTTTTTTTTTAGCACAAGTGTTTTGTGTTTAAATGAACTAAGAGGCTTTTAAATTCAAAATGTGTCTTGTCCTTTGTAATAATGAAACAGTTTTTGCAAGGTTTGCTTTTATATATTAAGTTTGTGATCCAATACCACACCTAGAAATTAATTTCCATAAACTCTTTCAATATTAGTTTTATCGATCTTTAACAGAATTACAGAATTTATTTTGTGATTGCCAAAAAGCATACATTTAGTTTTTTTCAGATTTAATGTTAATTTTTTTGCGTCAAACCACTGTTTTAATTTTGCCATCTCTGTTTGAACTTTAATTAATAGGTGTCTCTAAATTGTCATCTGAGCAAAAAAATATTTGTAACATCTGCAAAAAGCACAAATTTAATTTCTCTTGAGACCTTACATAAATCATTAATATGGAGAATAAACAGTGGTGGTCCTAACACTAAGCCTTGAGGGACAACACAGGTAATATCCAAGAGACTTGACTTTTGTTGTCCAGTCTGCACAAATTGTTTCCTATCACTAATATATCTTTTCAAGCAGTTCAACTCCTTCAACACCTCTTATGCCAGACCTCTCCAGTTCATTAATTAGGATTTTATGATTTATATAGTATCAAATTCTTTTTTAAGATCTATAAAGACTTCTACCATAAATTTCTTCTTTTCAGTGGAATTTGTTATTTTCTCTGCTCCAATAATGCCATAGCTGTTGATCTGTTTTATCTAAACCCATACTGACTGCTCATTAATATTCAATGTCATTATCAATAAAATTGTGTAACCTTTGAATAAATAGCTTCTCCAGTACCTTGGAGAATTGTGAAAGCATTGACACTCATTTATGATTAGTAAAAATGTGTTTGTCTCCATTTTTAAATAATGATATCACTTTAGCAATCTTCAAGTCATTTGAGAAGATCCCATGGTGAAAAGACAGATTACATATTGTTAGGTTTAAAACCTGAAAATACACACAGCACAGGAAGGAAGACAGTACTCACGAGCTCAGGTCTTTTACTTGCGCACAAGGAGAGAACGGACACTACAGCTCTGCAGTATGCATCGCTACAGCGTTCCAGATCTCTGGTTAGTCCGTCCGTCCTTGGCTCTTTTTATTTGGTAAAGAATCAGTACAAGAGTCAGCATAAGATAAGGGTCACATACACAATCTTACTGGGTCAGGTCACTGTGTTCTTTACTGTGATTACACACAGCTTGGAATGTTTTATTGTGATTCATGGTTGCTGACATGTAGACTTTAAAGTCCTGACAGTCACTCAATGATTACGTAATAAGAATAATTCTTAACATAAGAACAATTCGTCTAACACATATGTATGTTAATGGTTTTACAATCCCTTCTATTACTTTTTAAAATAATTTTCATATTACTTATATTACAGTAAGTGGATGTCTTTGGTGTACATTTACTAACTGCATGTAGTATTTCAGTTTCATCTACGACTGTGAGAAACACTGACCTTAGATTTCTGTCTACAGAACTATCATCTTTGTTTATTGTAGTACCTGGATCTTTTATTTCATTGGTAGTTTTGGTCCAACTCATACAAGAAAGTGAATCTATTTACAACTTCATTACTATTATTTATAGATTTATTTTCCACAAAATATTGTGGGCAGCTTTCAGTTCTAATTCTATTTGTGATAACACTCTTCAATATTCTATCTCTATCTAATAATAGAGCATAAATGCAGGACTTCCCAACAATAATACATGGACACTTACTTGTTGATTATAGTTTGGATTATTAATCTGAATACTTAAAATAATAGTACTTGTAGTAGAGTGGACATGGACATTTTACAGTACATGAAACAAGTCAAAGAATATTACTTTTTTTCAGCTGAAATGTAAGGAATAAGTACTGTGATTATGACTGGTTGAAGAAAGAAATTCACATTGTCATTTGAGTCGAGTGCCATTTCTTTATTTCACTTTATTCTCTGAAATCAGAAGACAGTAAGATAAAAGAGT
The DNA here is from genome assembly GCA_024666655.1 of Dascyllus trimaculatus. NCBI lineage: Eukaryota > Metazoa > Chordata > Actinopteri > Pomacentridae > Dascyllus > Dascyllus trimaculatus. The sequence continues at coordinate 37,121,863 of CM045448.1, forward strand.
AATACAGAGTTGGCTTCTGAGCAGAAGTCCCTAATACTTATAATATTGACTTGCAGTCAGTAGACACTATCTGACCTTGAATGGACATAAACTTTTATTTACATGGGAGCAGAAAGATCTGACATTTGCATTTGGGGACAATCAATCAGACTTTTGGTACCAGGACAAATTGGCGCTAAAATAATGTGATATTTGGGGCAGGGGGAACCCAAACAGTAGTAGTAGGTGAATTAGTATAATGAGGTGAACAGGATAGACAGACTCATTAGGGATTGGCCAGTTCATCTGAGGTGACAGAGGAAGGCAGGTTGTCCAAGGCTCCCATCTCTGTAACCACACACACAAATATGGACACAACATTACAATACTAATTTGCGAGAGTCCTCAAAGTTATGACTATATGTTTTATTCTACTATGTTATATTATATTTTGACTTGTGTTCTTCTCTTTGGCTAATAGCATGCCCTATGGATGGCAAGACTTGTGATTTTGATGCCTTATTTACCTCCTCCAGTGCCTGCATGGGTTAGTGCCTATCCCTGCATGAAGATAAATCTTCCGCTATTATAGTTTTATACAGTTGTTTACACACTAAAATGAAAATTTTCACACAATTAACAGATTTTACACTCAAGAAGCAAAACACCTGTCCAGAGTTGAACAACAACAAGCACAGACTCAGCTTCACACTTTTTGCAAAACATTACACACAGTGATTTGCAAAACATTTTCACACCTTAGACACAGATAAGGATTGTGAGGTTACTTCCTTCTAACTACAAAGCCTCGGCTCGCCAATGACCACACTAATGAATGAAATGGATAAACACATCCACCCAATGTAGAAGCACACATGTGCTTAATTGAAAATACAGCACTCAGGTAGGTGCTATAAAAGGCAGCAGGTGAGTTCACCTGTCTTCAACAAAAATGGAAGGAGTTAGAAGAAGAAGAGTGAGAATGAGAGGGGGAGCTTAAAGAGGAGAAGAAGGAGGTAGAGGAAGAGGAGAGGAAGAGGCCTAGGTAGAGGAAGAGGTCAAGAGGGACCTGAAGAAGCGATAGAACACTTAACTGTTGTAAGAAAAACCACTATTTTGTTCTGGTTTTCATTGTTGATCGATATGTTACTGTAACAGAGTATGGAAAGAAATAAATATTTTCAGTCTGCAGCATCAGTGTTGTGCAGTGCTTAGTAAGTTTATAGTATTTGTGTACTTTCTCTGTATATATCATAGTAATCATGAAGAATGTTGTGGGTTTGTCAATATGTGTTTGTCATCTAAATTATCTCTTACATAAAAGTGTCTGGCAAAAAAGTCTAGCACATGCTGTTTCCTAAAATAGGGTTTTTTACAAATGTGTTTTGAATTGATCACAGTAGTGTGTAACTGACTAAAGTAATGTCTGATCATTTGAAGACTGTGTTAGTGAGATGAAAACAAAACAGCATTTTTATAAATATGTGTAAGTGTTTAAAATATGTGTATACGTTTTGACTGAAGTGTGTCATTTTGCAAACGATCTAGGAGTTATTAAAATTGAGTGTGGTTTTTGGATAATTGTGTGAATATTCTGAAAAAGGGAGCCCTGTTTTCAAAATTGAAAACAATTGAAAAAGCTGTAAATTGTAAATCTTACAATTCCAAAACAGAATACCATATCATTTTATGAGTTTATTCATTAATCCCCTGACCCTTAAGACTTGCCAGTGAGTTTGAAAGACATGTTGTGGGGCTTTTTTTGTTTTTTTTTTAATGACTTAAAATGACTATCTTCAGCTTTTTGTGAGGCCATGGGCTACTCATCTGTGGCATGACATACTGTGACTAAATGTAACCAAATGTAAGCCTAAAATGATGATATCTTATCAAAATCGCTTCATTGTACACATGTAAAAATTTGTCGAATAGTGAGGACATGCCTAACTCAGCTGTGACCAACAGTAAACAAACAGTAGCATGAAAGAAATTCAGGGACTTTTCAGCTAAACTGCAAGCTGCTTAGACAGAACAGAGAAGAGACAATTATGGAAACTAATTTAATAATCAAGTAGTAAAATTCGTAGATCTGTAGGAGCTTGGAACAAATGTTGTACATGTTGATTTACAGGTTCTTTCAATTTTTGTAAAATAAATTTAAAAATTAAACTTTTTCCTTTTTTTCAATAAAAAAATTGTATTCATGCTGCACAACATATTTCCTAGTTTAGTCATGGCTGTGCCGTTTCCATAAAGGTACAGGACTTTATATGTCCATGAAAAATAAGCTCACAATGAGTAAAAATGTGCCAGACAAATGTCCAGTAACTGCTTGGGGTTCAAAGGGTTGACTAAAGACTAAACCCATAACACTGCCAGTAAGACTCAAAGAATAGCAAAATTATCAGTACATTTCATAATGCTTCACCATTATGGGGTATGACAGGCATTTTGGTCTCTACAAGCTACAAGCTTTTCTGTTTAGTGTACTGCTTCATATCAAACATTGTCAGATTTGGCCTCACAGAGGTATTTATGTGTATTAATCTTGCCAACTGTGATACCAGGAGACCCCAGAGCTACACTTTGTGATATCTTACAGGTGCTTTATTCCATTTTACTAGTTTCCCATGTCTTTGTCAGACAATCCGTTTGTTCCTTTTTATATAATTGTTTTCTGTTTTCATGATACTTTTTAAAAAATACCAATGTGGGGGCATTATTGTAGCAATATTATTTGCAAATAAGTGTGGAGAGTTGTGTGGCTGTATCTCAATCTGTGTGTGTGTGTGCAGTCGGATTTGCAAATGTGTAGATGAATTTGTAAATGTGTGATGAGATTTGTGTGTCTCTACAAGAACCTGCAAATGTGTAGAACAACTTCTGTGTGTAATCAGGTTTGCAAATGTGTAAAAGAAAAAAAATGCACAAATCTGTATTCAAATTTGTAAGTGTATTCAAATCTGTAAATGTTTGTAAAGATCTGCAAATGTGTAGACCAATCTGTAAATACATACAGAGACATGAATGTCTGAAAACAATGGTAGAAATACAGCCTACATACCACCAGTTGGTATTTTAAGGGTACGTGACATTGCTGGGCTTAGTGGTGGTTGTACCTGCAAAGTTGTTAGCGATGGAGTCCCAGCTGCTTGCTATAAGTATATTTGTTTTTGTTTTTTGTGCAGTTTGTATCAGCAATATTGTTGAGCTTTCTAAAAATACAACATTATCAAGATCTGTGAACAAGTTGCATTTGCTTGGCAAACCCATTCAGGTGGTAAGTAGGGTGTATTACTACCAATGTACAGAGCAAGCAGAGTGGAACACAGCCGAAATGAGGGAGCCTGTTAGCCTGAGCTCAGGGCACGCCAACCCCCGTTACACGGACAAATCCTGATACGCATTTGTGGATCTTGCACGGCAGAAGTGTAGCAAAAATCACGTGTGTAAAGCAAGCCAATCGAGAAGCCACTTGACTTGTAACCAATGATTTGTCTGTATTCCAGGTCTTGTAGCGAAAACACTTAGACTTCTTAGACATTCATGTCTCTGTATGTATTTACAGATTGGTCTACACATTTGCAGATTTGTCTACACATTTACAGATTTGAATACACTTACAAATTTGAATACAGATTTGTGGATTTATTTATTTTTTTCTTTAATTAATTTTTCTAGGGGAGCTTTTTTTAAATTATTGATAGACAGGGTGAAAGGGGGTAGAGAGGAGAGAGACATGCAGCAAAGGGTCGTGAGCCGGACTCAAACTCACAGCCGGCTGCTGGCTACAGTAATGCCCCCATATACCAATGTATTATGGTCCTGGGGGACCCATGTAGTAGCTCTCAATTCTGCCCATACAGTTTAAATAAATAGCATCAGTCTTTGAGTTCTTGTTTGCTGTAGGTCATAATTTTAAATTTCACTATGTGAGGCAGGGTAGGGGCACTGTCAGGCAGACACAAAGTCATAAAACTTGTCTGTTGTTTTGATGCAATTTGCAAATCAACTGTTTACTTTTCTACAATATTACTAATCGTGTTTTTTTTACAGATGATATTTATTAAATAGTTACAGTTAGGTCCATAAGTATTTGGACATTGACACAATTTTCAGCATTCCAGCTCTGTACAACACCACAATGGATTTGAAATGAAACAATCAAGATGTGCTTTAAGTGCAGACTTTAAGCTTTAATTTGAGGGCATTTACATCCAAATCAGATGAACGGTGTAGGAATTACAATACATTTTATATGTGCCTCCACCTTTTTAAGGGACCAAAAGTAATTGGACAATTGGCTACTCAGCTGTTCCATGGCCAGGTGTGTGTTATTCCCTCATTATTTCATTTACAAGGAGCAGATAAAAGGCCTGCAGTTCATTTCAAGTGTGGTATATTCATTTTGAATCCGGTGAGGTCATCTCTCAATATGAAGTCCAAAGAGCTGTCACTATCAGTGAAGCAAGCCATCATTAGGCTGAAAAATCAAAATAAACCCATCAGAGAGATAGCAAAACATTAGGTGTGGCCAAATCAACTGTTTGGTACATTCTTACAAAGAGAGAACGCACTGGTGAGCTCAGCAACGCCAAAAGACCTGGAAGACCACGGAAAACAAGTGTAGTGGATGACAGACGAATCCTTTCCCTCATTAAGAAAAACCCCTTCACAACAGTTGGCCACATCAAGAAAACTCTCCAGGAGGTAGGTGTATCTGTGTCCAAGTCAACAATTAAGAGAAGACTTCACCAGAGGAAATACAGAGGTTTCACCACAAGGTGTAAACCATTGGTGAGCCTCAAAAACAGGAAGGCCAGATTAGAGTTTGCCAAGAAACATCTAAAAGAGCCTGTGCAGTTCTGGAACAACATCTTATGGACAGATGAGACAAAGATCAACTTGTACCAGAATGATGGAAAGAGAAGAGTATGGAGAAGGGAAGGAACTGCTCAAGATCCAAAGCATACCACCTCATCAGTGAAGCATGGTGGTGGTAGTGTAATGGTGTGGGCATGTATGGCTGCCAGTGGAACTGGATCTCTTATATTTATTGATGATGTGACTGCTGACAAGAGCAGCAGAATGAATTCTGAAGTGTTTTGGGCAATATTATCTGCTCATATTCAACCAAATGCTTCAAAACTCATTGGACGGCGCTTCACAATGCAGATGGACAATGACCCGAAGCATACTGCGAAAGCAACCAAAGAGTTTTTAAAGGCAAAGAAGTGGAATGTTCTGCAATGGCCAAGTCAATCACCTGACCTGAATCCAATTGAGCATGCATCTCACTTGGTGAAGACAAAACTGAAGGGAAAATGCCCAAAGAACAAGCAGGAACTGAAGACAGCTGCAGCAGAGGCCTGGCAGAGCATCACCAGGGACCAAACCCAGCGTCTGGTGATGTCCATGAGTTCCAGACTACAGGCTGTCATTGACTGCAAAGGATTTGCAACAAAGTATTGAAAAGTGACAATTTGATTTATGATTATGTTAGTTTGTCCAAATACTTTTGGTCCCTTAAAAAGGTGGAGGCACATATAAAATGTGTTGTAATTCCTACACCGTTCATCTGATTTGGATGTAAATACCCTCAAATTAAAGCTCAAAGTCTGTACTTAAAGCACATCTTGATTGTTTCATTTCAAATCCATTGTGGTGTTGTACAGAGCTGGAATGCTGAAAATTGTGTCAATGTCCAAATACTTATGGACCTAACTGTATGTTTTGAGAAGAAATAAGCCAATATGTTTCTATGATGTTTGGTTGTGAAAGTGCAGGTGGTTCCTTTGCATTAAATATGTTGGTAGGTAGGTAATATTATACCATGCCTTATTGGCGTCTTTTTAAGAGTTTGATATTACTGTAGCTTTTGAATGCAAATCTGTTCTGCAGTAGACTCTTTAGTTGTGAGCAGGTGCTCAGACATATGACCAATCTTCAATTTCAAGTTGGAACAGAAATGAGAAGCATACCTTTAAGTTTGAGGTACGACAAGAAGTCAATGACGGTGTGAATGATGTCTTCATCTGCTATTCTCAGGGCACCTGTGGATGCACAGCAACAAAGACCAGCCTTTTATTGTGTCTTTTAAAGTTGGTAGCTCACCACATGGTTTGACAAGAGCTGTAGTAAGAACATATGGGGAAATTAAATCTTCTTCGAATACCAAGGCATATTGATACAGGTAAAACCTTTACAGGATCCTTTAGTGAGAAAACAGCTAAACAATGCGTTATAGAAAGTAAATAAACCAGCATTCTGGGAAAGTTGAATGAACAAAATTTAATCAGAATGAGACATGAAGTCATTCCAGCCACTATTAGAGTGCCACTACGATCCTGTAAGACGGGTCTCACACATTGACATTTCAGGCTTCAATAGTCTTGGTCATCATTCACTCTGAATGGGGTGACGACATGTGCTACTGAACTGAACTGTGTCTATTACCTTTCAGGTGGCAGTGCTGGTGTCAGCTAAATCCAATCACATTTCACTTCATATTGCCATAAACATGAAAACATGATGAGCATATTAGACTTGGTGACAGGTAAGGTTCCTAAATCTCTTTAAGTTTAGATTTGTAATTTGAAATGGTGTTTAACTGAATTTAATACTTTACATTCACTGAACTTGTTATCAAGTTCAATGATTTTTTACAATACTACCGTTTCTACATTACTTCAGATGACTCAAGGTAGTAGAAGAACTTGTATTTACAATTTTGAGTGGCATCTGAAATGTTGCTATGTTTATTTCTATCGTAATTCTTGGTTGTTGCCAAGATGTACTTCAAACACAGTATTCTTCTCAAAACGCACATTTCAAAATGGTTTTCAATTTTATTAAAGTGTTAAATAACACCCCAAAACACAAACTGTTTCCTCAGTTCACTGTTGGTAGTTTGTTCAGCCAAGTTTCTAAACATTAGAGTGCATCTTTCACAGTAGACAAAGAAAGATGATCTTGTTTCCGTGTAAGAGAAAGACAAACCTGTTCTGAAGTCCTCCTCCTGACCCATGTCCCTCTTGCCAGCCAGACCTGGCTTGTCTCCGAGTGTCCTGTGTCCATCTATTCCATCTGGACAATGAGGAGTGACCACAGTCGATACAGTTATACAAACAGCAGATGGATCAACTGAGCATTTGATTCAAGTGGTTGCAGCCTTAACTCACTAAACTTGAAATTCAACAATTAATATAACTTGATGAAAGTATGATGTGTGATTTTTATGTTTCAAGATTATCATTTCCACCTGCTCCAGTTTTTTTTTAGATTTCAGCTGCAACAGTTTTTTTTTCTCTGTTTCTCTGCTTAAATGGAAGAATATCTTTTGACAAAATCAAATCATTTGACTTTACCAAGCATTTTGTGTTGTATGCTAAATTGACATGTTGACATGCCGTTTTAGAAGCATCATACATTAGACACACATACATACACAATGCGCACCCCCTCCTTATTCTTACAAGAAGAGCTAAAGGACATTGTTTACACTTTGATATTTCAGCATGGTATTTGGCTTATAATTGTTTGGTTCAATTTCCAAACTTGTACGGACCACCTGCAGGGCTTGGCTCATGGAATTGCAGTACAGCAGAGATTTGGCCAACAGAATTTTTTTTGTAAAGCACAAATAGGATGGACTGCAGTTTCAACTTAGGATGAACTGCACTGGAATAATGATATTAAAAATGAACAGAAAATAAAAGACAAGCAAAGAGATTTGCGTAGCCATGGAGGTTCATGGGCCTACAGATCACAGTGAGATGGCACTGTCAGAGTTCACACACTACTTTCTGAGTTCTGTAGGTTTCCTGCTAATTAGTTCATGAAAGTGTAAATTAACTAAACCTCAGACCATTTTCCATACATTGCAACATTACTCTCTATTTTTTTCAGATATCCTTTATCTGTTAAGTTCACACACTCAGCACAGCACTTTACTCTATGAGTGGTCATTACATGTGACAGAAGCGGAAGGAGAATAAGTGGCCACAATTGTTAGCCTTATTGCAGGGGCTTTGTTAGCTAAAGTAGTGCTTGACCACTAGAACTTCCTATCCTCTTTGTGTGTGTTGAATTATGAGATTAAAAGTCCAGATAACTATGACATTTGACAATGACCCTAAAAAATTATGCCTTTTAATGGTTTCGCATAGTATAAACTGCTCTTTTGTCTCTATGGTCCCTTAATGTTTTGCTCTTTACATGCATAATTTTAATTTTCAAAACTGTAGTATGTCAAGCAGTGCTATGCTTTATGATATATTTTTTTGAAAATATGAAGTGTCTTATTTTAGTTAGTGACAACTCCATGGATTTGATATCAAATGCTGATACTCCTAGTAGCTGTATTGCTATGTGAATTAGCTATTTACTATGGAAATCCCTGTGAAAATTAAAACTGTGAAATGCTTTTATTGGCCAATGTAACGTAATTTGATATGTATGACTGAGCTATCAACTTAGAGAATTTTTCATTTTGTCCCACAGATGAACAGTTCATTTGTTTGATGTTGCCACAGACTAATCTCTGCATGTCCCATCCAGAGATGCAGTACAGTCTGAAACTGTGGGACTAGAAATATGGCTTAGCTGTGTTGGCTTTACAGTCAAATTTTGATTTACAGTATAATGTTGATGTCATATTGTATATATGATTACAATTCACCGACCAGAAACATTTTTGCAATCATGATGCTGGAGTTTCTAAGGTTTTGGTGAAGCTTCCCACTTGACAAAAACAGGACAAAGTGTCAAACTGTAGTCAATCGGCTGCAAAGTAACCTTCACTGGCAGTTGTATTACATTAAACGCAATATTAAATGTCCATCTCAGGCATTGAATAAATCCCTAAAAACTCATCACAGTTTCATATTTCGAAGCTTTTTCCATGAAAATAATCCCTTCCTGCTTTAAAATGGCTTAGACAAACTCTACACTGCTGTCTCTTTTAGAATGTGCACCATGTTCCTACCTCTTACTACTCAACCTCCCACCGCTTGCTGCAGCTCGAGCATAACAGAAACTCATCTCATTTCTGTTTTTTGTGCCTTGATCTTGAAGGATGTCTTTATTGCCAGAATGCATCTTAAGAACAAAGGAGGCTGAGTGAGGATGCAGGTGTATCCTCACTGTAACCTTTGCAGGAAAGATGATGCATCTGTGCCATGCATCAATTAAATGATGTCACTTTAAAACAACATTAAAGAAAGGATGTCTCATTTTGTTAAACACTTGTTGGCTCGACTTGTGCTTCTTTCTTGCTGCCTCTGCTCACCTCTGGTGGGAGGGATTAAGATTTGAAGGGATTAATTGAGGAAAGAAGTCGAGGCGGTGTCACATGAGAGGAGGGGTAGCTCACCTACAACTTTGCTCAAACGCTGTAAACTACTCTATGCTACACAATAGCAAGTTATAATATTGGAGTAATTTAGACATACATATTCAAGCTAGAAACTGATTGTGATGACGAAGAAAATGGATACAGAAAGCCCCATCCTGCAAGTACACAGGATTGCTTCCTTACACTTGAAGTGACGATAAGTGTAGTAATTTTAGAATGATATATTAATGCTCAGAAGATGATGTAATGTAGGTTTTCCTTTGCTTCCCATTCTGTCAACATTAGGCAAACATAGTGTAATCCCACTTTGACTCAAAAATGCCAAGTACCACACCTTTCATTTTCTAACAGACCTATGAGAACCTGATTTCCATTGCTTCAAGAACAGAACATAAATGCAATGTTGGGATGCATAAGCGCAGACAGCAGTAGGAAGACAAATGTCCTCCCTTGATAAGTGATAGAAGCAGCTAAAAGGCGGGATGTTTGGACAGAGCAATTCCTGGCCTGACACCAAGGCCCTGCAGCAGCCGTATGTTTCTATCTTACATTGAGTGACCAGCTCGTCTCTGCCTCTGGCACTGGGAGAATCCTTTATCTGAATTAGGTGATCAATACGACCTGAAACACAGGATGAGGCAGGAGCAACCTTTACCTGGGCTTCTCTCTCTCTCTCTCTCTCTCTCTCTCACTCTCTCTCTCTCTCACACACACACACACACACACACACACACACACAAAAGAAGGAACAACATTTCCAGTCTCCCTGTTCTGGACTGACTCAGACTCCACAAATTGGTAAAAACACCCACAGACCCGTAAATGTGTACACATCTGGAAACCTAGTGTTCACTTAATGGGTCCTTTAAAGATAATGAGGCAATCTTTAAATTACGCTAAATTAGCTGACACAGTGGGGACAGTGGATATGGACAAAGAAACACAGTGGCAGCACGGATTCACAGGAGATGAGCTTGACCATCTCTTTTGTAAACTGTATTACATGTGCAACATTTTCAAACAATACCTGTAAAAAAAAAAAAGAGCAACTAATTGCGTGTGTGTGTGTGTGTGTGTGTGTGTGTGTGTGTGTGTGTGCACTCAGTACTCACGGGGACCTAACAAGTAGCCAGCGCTGTTCAAAGTCCAGCCACGCTTCTCCTTTGCCTGCAGGATGCATAGACACCCAGATATTGGTTGTTTAATGAGAGTTTTTGATGATCTAGTCCTTCTTTAAGTAGGTTTTAAGTCTCTCTTTAAGTATTGATACAATCAATTCAGTCTCTTTCCTACATTTAATGGACTTATATTTCTACCCACCACCCACCACCACTAGATCTTTTAAAAACATACAGACACACACAGACATTTTCCTACACACACTTATACAAGCCCAACAGCCAACCAGAATGTCTGTTATTGTACCAGCTGGATTCCCATGTTAACTATACTTCCTGACAAAGATAATTTTACTGCTTTGGATGGGGTTTGTTGTGTTCTTTTCCTGATATCTTTACACTATTAAACTTGATAAAAGAAAGACTCTGAAGCTCTGGTGTTACTGTAAAAAGCAACAAATTAGGATTCCTGCAGTTTATCAGAAGGAAAACATCTAACAGCTCACACAACATCACTGTATAAAAGCTCCACTGGGCACTTTATGTCATCTACATATATATATATATATATATATATATATATATATATATGTATATATATATATAAAAAAGTTATACAGTTTTGGCCAAATCACAGAATTGCATGATAAACCTTTGCTATACCCTACAGTGTTTTGACATTTATATTCTCTTTGTGTTACTGCTTCTCTCTCTCTTGCCAAATGTATCATAAATTGTAGATTAAATGTGACATTTAAATCACATTTATATCATTATATCTAGTCCATTGTTGTTTCACATGGCCTTTTTTCTTGCTCTTTTGTTACATCTTTCAGTGACTTATTACCTGATTGTAAATGCAACTGACATGATAACATTAAAGTTACAGCTTACCGCAATGACCAGCCCGATGGTCTCAGACAGGGTCGCGCAAAAGATGAGCGACACACAAAAAATCCCAAAGCACCTCTGCATCTAAGCCAGACAACAGAGTGGGAAGACAGCAGTTTAAAAAATAGAAGAGCAGTGGAGAGAACTTTGGGTCAACTTCTGTTATTTTAAATGTACTATATAAATGAGGACAATCTAACAGGATCAACTTTTAGGAAACTTGTCCATTCTGAGGATGTAGTTGTGCAGTATTTCAGACAACAGCCTACCTTTGCCGTGACTCTGCTTCAGTGTGGGTTCAGCTGCACAGGGTTCCTGAAGTGAGCTGCTGTTCAGAGGAAATGAGGACTCCATCCCCTTTTATTGTCCTCCTGAGCCCCTCTGTGCTGCCGTCAGCAGCCCCTCCTACTCACTGCATGGCAGGTCACGAACAGAACACATAATGAAACTCAATAATATCACATAATGCCATCATCGCATTTTTCTTTGTCACCCTCAGAGACCAGAATATTGAATTTAAAGGGGGGAAAACATGTCTGTGCTATTTTTCTGTCCTAATCTCATATGTGAGTGTAACATGCTTACTGCAGGAGCCTCATATGTCTCTGAAGGAGCAGATGGTCAATAGAACGTCTTCCTGTCAATGATCACTGACTTTAGGTCTGGTGATTTGTTGGGAGTACGTTTATTTCTGGTGGATATATTTAGTCTTTTGGTGCTGATTTTATGGAGCACATCATTTGGTCAAGCAGAGCAGTACTACTGATGTTTAATACAGATGTGGAATAAGTAAAACCCCACAGCAGCTAGACCAAAATAGGCCATCCTAAAACTATTCACTGTAATTATTCCAAACCAGCAGGGAACAATCTACCAAGCCTTCTCTGTATTGATCACTGTCTTTACTAATATTTGTTACCCCGAAATACTACACCAGAAATCCAAAGTGGGTGGTTGTGGAACCTTCACCTGTGGAATATCTAACACATTTTCTAGAACAAATATACAGCTACACAAATATTCAGTTATCATTTGTCATGTAGGAAATACTTTGATCAAAGTTTACCAGGCCAGAACATTGTTTTCCCCCCAGCTGTATGTCAATGAAATGAACTAAATTTTGAACCTGACTTTATCCATTATTCAGATGTCTGTTCTGGATATTCATGTAAATATGGGCATTTTAATGAGATAATACATCACTTGCCAATTTAAATATAAAATTTGAGAACTTGCAACACAAAAAATAACTTGATGCAAGCATTTAACTGTGGAGTTTGTGGGGGATATCTGTTAATCTCTTACATTGTTCTTTATTCACCTAGGCTATAGTTTTTTCATTTTTGATAATATTTATATAACTTTGACCTTCCCACCTGAAGGTAGCATTTGTTGCAGGGCTGTTGTATAAGACCTGAACATAAAAGCTGAGTGAAATGTCAGAAAAACAACTTTCACATACAAAACTTAACAACTTCCACCATTTATATACTTGAGGAGAGTTTACCGTGTTTCGAAGTGAGAGTTTTATCCTGGGGTTTAACTTTTGCAATTATACCAACAAAAAAAAAACATCCCATATGAACAATACATCCTGGCCACAGAGCTGGCATGTCAAAAAATACAGGACCAAGGCAAGAAGGCCAAACTACACAATGCTGTAGCAGGCATACTCAAAACAGCAAAACTCCCACAAAGCAACATCACTAAAGAAGAAAGAGCAGCCATTGACTCTCTTAAACAGGACAAAACTATCACCATCTTACCGGCAGATAAGGGAAAAACAACAGTGGTCATGGACACCAAAAAAGAAAAAACCCATCACAAATGGAAACCATGTTAGTCAACAGACACATATGAAAGAATAAAGAAAACCCCCACACAGAACAAGAAAATTCTGAAAGACCTGCTGAAACCACTGTTCGAGAGCAAGAAAATAACACAGGAAGCTTTTGATCATCTCATACCCACGACAAGCATCACCCCCCGAATATATGGTACCCCAAAAATGCACAAAAAGTACTCCCTCTAAGACCCGTAGTAGACAGCATAGGTTCAGTCACATACCTATCCAAAGCACATGTGGAAATAATCAAACCCCTTCTTGGACTCACAGAATACCACTGTAAAAACTCAAATGATCTGGCTAAAGAACTCAGAAACATGAAAATAGAAATGGAAAATACCTAAAATACCACAGCTAATACTAATCTGTCTCCACCTAAAGACCCATCAGATTTGTAACAAAGAGAAGTAAGAGCATTTAAGGCACACATCATTCGTCCCAGGAGATTCAATAACATTAGAAATGCTTTAACTATACAACTTTACATGAAGTTGCATTGTGATTACTAACAACAAAACAACCAAGCCACTGTGCAGCCCAATAAATAAATATGATGAGTAAAATCTGCTGCACTAACCATACTACAACATGTAACATGTGAATACAGTGTAGTTGATTCCATCATCTATATTTAAATGTTAGTAATCCTGTCATGTAAGGAGCCAAGAGATACAAGTCTGTGATGTTCCAAAAGACCCCAGAGACCTTCTGTGATCAGGACAAATACTTTAAAATAATCAAGAATAATTGTAACTATTCTTTGATTAGATTGTCTTCTAAATAACTGTGGATGATTTCTGCTGGGACTTTAATTTGCATACTTTGTATTTGCTATGTAAGTGAAATATATAATAACTGCTTTGCCTTTCTTTGCCTGGACAAAAAAAAACACCATCAAAATAAACCTGATTACATTATGGTACAAGTTACAGAATGAAACAGTGAAATTAAGCAATATTTTATCTTAGTGAGGATCCAGCAAACCTGTTGATGAAGCCTGGAAACCACACTGGAAGATAATCTGGTCTAGATACTAATATTAAAAAGACAGAAAACTTTGATAATATTCAGTTATATCAGTCCTTAGGCACATCTCTGTGAAGCAAATACATGAAAGATCTTTACATGCAAATACCGAGCATTTGAAATGATCACAGAGAGCTGGATCCTAACAGAGGCCCAGCAAGCACAACTAACTGTCTGCTGAAGGGTATGTCGCTGTTACAGCAACATATCAGGGTATATCCATCTAAACAGCAACGTGTGTTTAGATGACTATCGGTAAGGGAAGAATGTTTTGCACTATGCAGTTGAGAGTTCAAATGTGAGAAGACAGAAAGGGTGACATAAAAAAATGTCCTTGATGGTTCAATGCTATACAGTAATTTGAAGACTGTCTTCGTTGTCGTAGTAGTCTGAGTAGCTGGAAGATTTCTGGAAGGAAAGATTTCTTGTGTAGGTGTTGAGGGCAGCCAGTGCACTATCGACTTTGCACCTGTTATTCATGACTATGGCATATGGTATTTGTTTTTATATTTATTGTAAATGTCATGATGTGTATTGTATGAGTAGATTGTGTGACTGGTGGCAAATGAGTTTCCCCATTGGGGATTAATAAAGCTTTCTTATTTTATCTTATCTTATCTTATCTCATCTTACATTCCTTTAAAATCACTTTTTAAAAACAATCAACCAAATGTAATTGCTACATAAAAATAATAATAATAATAATAATAATACATTACATACATACTCAAAACACTCAAAGACATTTTACATAAACAGAAAAAGAATAGAATAAACAAAAAGAATAAAAACAGGTTTAAAAGCATAAACAGTTAAACATTAAAAGCAGTCTTGAAAAGCTGAGTTTTGTGACGTGTTTAATATGCTATTGGAAAGTGAGGTGGGTGTCAATGATAAGTCCAAGGTTGTGGGTGTGAGAGGAGGGAGTCAGGGATGAATGGTTGACAGTGAGGGAGAAGTGACGAATGGACTGGGTGAGGGATTTAGGGTTGATAACCATGAGGTCGGATTCGTCACAGTTGAGTTGAAGGTAGTTGGTTTGCATCTAGGATTTTATTTCAGAAAGGCAATTTGAGAGGTGGGAGAGGATGGAGGAGGTGATGGATTTGGTGGAGATGTACAGTTGGACGTCATCGGCATAGCAGTGGAATTGGGGACCATGACGACGGATGATGTTGCCAAGGGGGAGGATGTAAAGGATGAAGAGCAAGGGGCTAAGTACTGAAACTTGGGGGATGCCTTGTGCCAGTGGATCAGTGGAGGAGGAGTGGTTTATTATGTGGATGAATTGTTGCCGGTTGGAGACGAAGATTTGAACCAGGTGAGAGCTGTGCCAGTGATGTGGAGTGTTGTCTCACGATGGGAAAAGAGGATGGAGTGGTGGATTGTGTTGAATGCAGCGGTAAGGTCGAGGAGGATGAGAGTATTGAGGTGTCCAGAGTCAGAGGAGAGGAGGAGGTCATTGAATATTTTGAGGAGGGCTGTTTCAGTGCTGTGTTTGGGTCAGAAACTAGATTGAAATACTTTATACAGATTATTGGACATGAGGTGGGTTTAAAGCTGGGATGCAACGGTGCTTTCGAGGATTTTTGAGAGGAAAGGGAGGTTGAAGATGGGACGGAAGTAAGGGTAAGGTGGTGGTGAGATGGGGTGGAGGGTGGAAGGGTGGAGGCTATTGTAAATGGAATCTATTTTTGATTGAAAAAAAGAAAGAAAAGTCTGGCATTTATCGGAGGTGAAGGATGAAGATGTGCTGTCCTTGGGTTTCAGAAGGGAATTGACGGTGGAGAACAGAGTTTTGGGGTTGCTGGAGCCAGTGTGGATGATATGTGAATATTAAGTTGTCCGGGTAGAGTTGAGGGCATCTTTGTATTTGTGTATGTGGTCAGTGTAGATTTGATGGTGCACTGTGAGTCTGGTTTTCTTGAAAATCTCCAAGAATGTGACCGGATTATGTGTTGCACCAGCGAGCTGTCCCCTCTTTACCACGATGGATGTAGAATCTCAATTTTTCCAGAATTTAACCCAGCCTTGCTCTCCATTAAGAAGGAGTTTCGGGCATACCCAAATGTTAAATATGGACTGATATTCCCATCAACGCTCCGTATTGTCCTGTCTAACGGTCAAGCTCATCGTTTTGAAGACCTGGCACTGGCTGTGGACTTTATTAACAAAAATCTGAAGAAATCGATTGTTCCTGAAGACATTTAGCAACATGCTAGTTGGCATTTGCCCTCAGTTATACAGGTGGACCTGCTAGCGGTTCGTGGCCTTTGGCAAATTTTTCTTGTTAGTGACCTAATTTACTTGAATGTTCAGTATTACTGGCCTTCTGCACTTTTGTTGGCTGGTTTGTAGTGGCCACACATATATCAGTTTATTTTTCTACTTCTCTTTTTATATATGTATTTAAATATACATTTTTGATCTTTGTTTTCGAAAATTCAAGTTATATTTGATTCTAGGATGTGTTTTAATTAATCTAATTTCAGAAAGTGTCATAGGAAGGTGAGTGTTTACACTATATACTATACTATACTATATACTATACTGTTACTGTTAGGAGGGGGGGTTGGGCGCCTCATTTTAGTGGAGACGCTTCTGCCCATTTAAATGGGTTCTTGGGT
This sequence comes from Dascyllus trimaculatus, assembly GCA_024666655.1. Lineage (NCBI taxonomy): Eukaryota > Metazoa > Chordata > Actinopteri > Pomacentridae > Dascyllus > Dascyllus trimaculatus. The sequence continues at coordinate 37,138,705 of CM045448.1, forward strand.
TTTTGCTTTTTGTAGTTTTGTGTTTTTATTCGTTTGTCGCACCAGTCACCAACTCCTTGTTCACCAATTTCCTGCAGGCCATCATTTTCTTTCTGAAAAAAAAAGAGTGTCTGCGCCACCAGACCAAGACAAATTCCTTGTAATGTAAAAATTACTTGGCAATAAACATGATTCTGATTCTGATTCTGATTCTTTTCCATTTGCTTTTCTCATCTTCTCTATGACAGGTCCAAACTCAAACTCTGCATCTCCAGCAGAGGACATTACATTCATAAGTTTGAATTGTAAAGGGCTTAATAATCCCGTTAAGCGCAGTAAAATTCTTCACTGTATACAACATCTAGGAGCACAGATTGCCTTTTTACAAGAAACCCACTTAAAAACTGTGGATCAGTTTAAGCTCAGAGCTAAATGGATCGGCCAAGCTTTCCACTCTTCTTTCTCCAACAAAACTAGAGGAGTTTCTATTCTTATTCATAAGTCTATTCCCTTTATTCACTCTAGTACCATTTTGTGATATAAATGGTAGATTTGTCATTGTCACTGGTAATATCCTTAGTACTCCTCTTGTTTTGGTAAATATTTATGTGCCTAACTGAGATGATGATTTTTTCTTTAAAAAGCTGTTTTCATCTCTTCCAAATATGTCCTCACACTTTTTGTTAATGGGTGGGGACTTTAATTGCTGGCTACACCCACAGCTGGATCACTCTTCTTCCTCTACCGTTCAATCCTCTAATTCTGCGAGAGCTATCCAGTCCTTTACGAAGGAATCTGCAGTTTTGGATATCTGGCTTCATCTTCATCCCTTCCAAAGAGTATACTCCTTTTTTTCAAACGTTCACCAGACTTATAGACGAATTGATTATTTTCTTATTGATAATAGACTTCTATCTTAGGTTTCCTCATGCGAATATAATGCTATTGTTTTATCTGATCATGCTTCTGTCTCTTTACATATCATCTTTAAGAATACCATAAAGAATCGACCCGTTTGGCGTTTAAATTCTCAGCTCCTCGTGAAACAAGACTTTGTTGGCTTTATCTCTCAGCGAATTGCCTTTTTCTTGAGTTTCAATTAGACACCAGGCGCATCCACCTCGTTATTATCGGAGACTCTAAAGGCTTACATTAAAAGAGAAATTATCTCCTATACAGGCTTTGATGACAAGCTTAGGAAACAAAGGATTTCTCAACTTTTTTAGCAAATTGCTAAACTTGACAACATGAATGCTATTTTTTTCTCCCAGATTCTACACAAGGAGTGTCTTTTACTACAATCCAAGCTTGATGTACTCATTACAAATCATGTTACTGAAATACTGACTAGATTGAGATCAAGATTTGTTGAACATGGTGATAAGGCCAATAAGCTGCTTGCTCATCAGCTTCGCCAAAATATTCTTTCTTCTCAAATTTCTCAAATCCGTTCCCCTTCTGGAATAACTTATGACCCTCAAGAAATTAACCATGTCTTTAAGAAGTTTTACATGTCTCCTTATAGCTCAGATTCAGCAGCCTCAATGTCCGACTTTGACGTTTTTTTGGATGGACTAGATATACCATCACTAGATCTCAGAGATGTTGTCACAACCAATTACCGATACAGAACTTGGTCTGGAAATAAAATCATTACAGTCCCGTAAAAGTCCAGGACCCGATGGCTATCCCTCAGAATTTCATAAGACATTGTCATGGCCTGCACCTCTGGTTAGCTGAAAACCCTCCCCTCCTGTTTTCACTCTCCTGATCAGAGGATCATTGTCACCTGGAGCAGGAGTGGCTCATCAGTGCTTTGTCTTCTGCTTCAAAAGGACGACGCTGATCCACACTCAACGCCGGACTGTTGTACTTTACACCGTTAGTTAACTCTAGCCAGATTCAGTTTTTTAGTCTCCATGTTTCCTTGCCTGGCATTAATTCTCCGTATCTGTGTGCAGTTTTCCGAGGTGACATCTGGAGCTCTGCCTGTACCGTCTTCTTCTCGGCCGACACCTGGACTCTATTCTGCCCTGCCAGTCACCCGAAGTCTGCCGAGTCATCCTGACCACCTCATCTGTCATACCTCTGACCCATTCCTGCCCATTGCTCTCCCTGCTGTCAGCTAAGTTGAGGCTTCGGTACTGGTAAGTTTTCGTAGTGCTTCGCTTCGCCACCCAGTTACTTTCCCGTTGTGATAGCGATTCCGCGATACAGTGTGTACAAGTATTTCCTGTTGTTTTTGGGCAACGTGTGTTTTCAGTTACTCATTACTTTAACTATTGCGCCGTATGCACCTTGTCTAAGTTCAGTTTTGTCAGTGTTTTGTGTTGGGTGTGCGTAGTTCTGATGTCCTTGTGTTTTGTGCTGGCTGTGTTTCTGTTAGGGAGATTGTATGTATTACGCCATATGCGCTCCTGCCCGTAGTTTACGTATTCCGGTATTAGCGCTTGGTATGCTTCAACTCTGTTAATTCTGTGTACAATTCCTGCACTTAGTTCTGTAATCCTGCTTATCGCGCTATATGCGCCCCTGCCCGTAGTTTTTGATTCCAGTGTTTGGCGTTAGTGTGCTTTGTCTCAGATAACTCTGTGTATTGTGCTTCTGTGAACTCTGTGTCTTGCGCCCTATGCACCCTGCTGTAGTTTAGTTACTCTGAAGTTGGAGTATTGTGTGCCTTGGTTCAGGTTACCCTGTGTATAGTGCTGTGTGCGCTTCCGTTCCGTTTTTGTCTCTGTGTTTAAGCCCTGTGAGGGGTTTTCAGCGCCTAGCTCAGATATCGGCATTTAGCGCCTCATATAATTAATCTGCTCTCCTATAGTTTTGATCCAGTCTGTAGGCTTGAACTCCCAGTGATTTTGTGTTTTGTATAATTGACACCTTCTGTAATAAAGACCTGAAATTTAACTTCTTGAACTTTGTCATCTGTCTGCACCTGGGTCTCTGCATTTCCCGTGACAGACATTTCAACAGGAGCTGGTCCCCTTGCTTATTGTCAAGTTCTGTAGGTGTTTCGTCACAGCTTTGCCCAAACTTGAAAAGGCCTGTTCACCCACTTGAAGGACGCAAAGGGACAACTCAGTCGGATACAATGATGACTTTAATAGGTTGATGACCTTAACATAAACAGAAAACACACACATTAGTGGTTCATAAACATAAATATTTTTTTCTTTAAAACATCACAACAAAGTAAATTGCCACTGATAGAGCTTAGTCATTAAAATAAACTTCATTTACTTTTAATCAACTTAAATATTTCTATGAATATGAATGATATTAAACTTAAATCATATTATTATACAAAGTAATCAACCCAAACAGTTTCCATTCATACCCCTACCAGTTGCGTCTTTAAGGAGGAAACAACAGCTGTGCCTTGCTTGTGGCAGGAGTGAGACAAAGGACGGACTGATTTCAGACCAAACATTTTAACCCATGCTGTCTGAGTAGGTGCGCAGGTATATTTTGGTCCTGCGAAAGCACTTGTGGAAATTTTTAGTTCCACTTCAGTCACTGCTGTTCGATATTGCCCCTTGAGGCCTGGAGTGTGCTTACATTTCCAAAGTCAGCTCTCTTATTCTGCTCTTTGACTTAACACTTATAGACATGTTTAACGAATCACTTCAATCTTTTGGCCTCCCTCAAACTCTTACCCAAGCTTCTATCTCTCTCCTTTTAAAGAAAGGTAAAGACCCTCTTGAATGTACCTCATACCGTCCAATCAGCTTGCTCAACGTAGACTTTAAAGTATTATCTAAATTACTGGCCATGCATTTGGAAGTAGCTCTCCCTTCTCTGATTTCCAAACTAGATTTATTCAAAACAGACACTCCTTTTCTAACCTCAGGCATTTTTACAAAGTAATATATAATCCCTCTGTTTCAAATGTCCCAGAAGCTTTGATTTCTTTAGATGCCGAAAAGGCCTTTGATCAAGTGGAATGGGACTACTTGTTTTTTGCACTTGGAAAATTTGGTTTCCCACCTATCTTTATAACATGGATCCGACTACCGTACTCATCACCAGTGGCCTCAATCCGCACTAACAACATTCGTTCAGATTATTTTTCCCTCTCTCGATCTACCAGGCAGGGCTGCCCTCTGAGCTCACTTCTTTTTGCTCTAGCCATCGAGCCCCTAGCTATAGCTTTACGCTCCAATCCTTTAATTCATGGTATCCGACGGTCTGGGATTGATGTGAAGGTCTCCCTTTATGCCGACAACCTTTTGTTGTTTATTTCTGACCTCTCTGTCTCTGTTCCTGCAGCACTCCATACTCTTCAAGCTTTCAGTTGGATCTCAGGCTACAAATTGAATCCAGATAAGCGTGAGATTTTTCCGATTAACTCACCAGCCACAAACTATCTTTTGCACCATTTCCCATTTTGAGTTGCAAGAAATCATTTTATATATCTTGGCATTCAAATAACCCATGACCACTGCAAACTTTACAAGTTAAATTTTCTAGCCTTGGTTAACTGTACCCAGGAAGACTTTAAGCACTGGTCTGTTCTCAGTTTATCCTTAGCCACTCACATCAACTCTGTCAAAATGAATGTCTTGCCTCGTTTTTCTTATCTCTTTCAGTGTATTCCCATCCCTCTCCCTTCAGCTTTTTTCTGCAGACTAGACAGTCTTACTTCAGACTATATTTAGAATAAGAAGGTACCAGGATACGTAAAGCACTGTTGCAGAGACCAAAGCCACTGGGGGGGATGGCCTTGCCAAATTTTAAGTCCTGCTATTGGGCTGCCAACATTCGGTCATTGAGGTACTGGCTCGAGTATGAATCCCTACAGCATTCTCCAACTTGGCTTATCATAGAGACCAAATCTGCTGCACCTGTATCACTAAAGGGTCTGGTTCATGCACCTGTTCACTCCTCTATATCTCCATATACAAAAAATTTGGTTGTTAAGAATACCTGTAAAATTTGGTTTCAGTTTAAATGACACCTTGGTTTTCAATCTGTTTCGACTCTATCTGCTCTGGCTAAGAATCATTTATTTGCCCCATCTCCTCTCTTGGACTCTTCTTTTGGCCACTCTAGACTACAGTGGCCAAGTCTTTCTTGCATTAAAGACTTGTTTATTGATAATACTTTCGCTTCGTTTCAACAACTCTCTGATCGCTTTTTACTTCCCAAAAAACTTTTTTTTTTAGGTATTTACAGGTTTGAAGTTTCATCACTAATACCTACCAAGAATTTCCTATTCTACCTAATGAAATGCCTCTTGACAATTTTTTTAAACTCCCTGCTAGATTTAAAGGCATGATTTCCATTATTTACAACCTAATTCACTCTCTGCATCCACATTTTCTGGACTCCATCAAAAATGTCTGGGCCAATGAATTAGGAATTGGTATTTCTGATCAGGTTTGGAGTGAGGTTATTAAGAATATTTATAAGTCTTCAAATTGTGCTAAACATGGTATTATTCAGTTAAAACTTGTCCATCACCCCTATTTCACAAAGGCCCGGTTAGCAAATATATATCCCAATATTTCCCTGCAGATCTTTTTGGTCCTGTCCGTCCCTGTTACATTTTTGGACTTCCATCTTTAATACTCTTTCTGAGCTCATCGGACAGCAAATAACACCTGACCCTCTCACTGCTTTGTTTGGTGTCTATCCTTTCCCACATTCTCTCCTTGGAAAACATAAAAGTATAATTTCTTTCTCGACTTTATTGGCAAAAAGACAGATCCCTATGATCTGGAAGCAAACTATCCCCCCTTCATTTTCTTGATGGATTCGGGATATTTTGTATTTCATTAACCTAGAGAAAATTCGTCTTTCCCTATTAGGTGATCCTAAATCTTTCAACACAGTTTGGGCTGCTTTCTTTCTTTATGGTAAGAAGAGACAACTAGACCTCTCTTAGCAATTTTTTTTTCTCTTTTCCTTTGATACTCATTGGAGATGGCCTGCAGGAGGTGTTTGTTTTTTTTCTCTCCTTACCCTTTTTTTCATACCATGTATGAGTTAATTTGTCTGGTGTGGCTGATGGTGTCTTTTTTTCTGTTTGTGAACAGCAGCGGTATGTTCCGATGGAAGGGCACTAGCACAGGGCTAACCATAGCCAGAGTAGACAGCAGGCCAGGTGGTTGAGGGGGCAGCAGTGAGAAACCCAGGAGAATCAAGAGAGTTATCCAGGGCATGATAGGCGGAGCACTGTGCCAGCTGTTCACGGAGTGGAGGAAGTAGGGACAAGCAGATTGCAGCCGCGTGGAAACCGGGTGTCCTGTCCGCTAGCCTGTTAGCTTCCAGCTGTTGGCCGATTCGATGAGAAAAAGTTGAGGACGTCTGTGGTGGAAAACCAACGGGTTGTGTAAGCTAACCACACCAGGGTGGGAAGACCCCAGTGAGGTAAGCTGTAGTAGCAGCGGCTGGAATACTGGCAGGCACCGACAGTTCTGACAGTTTCTTGGCCACTGCAACACCAGGTTGACGCCGGTTATCTGTCCGAATGTTACCGGGAGGCAATCTGTTGGAGGCAGGCAACCACGGCTGAGAGGATAATTTCCAAATCTATCCAGGTCAATTAGTTGTGAATCAAGAGGATTCACTGCTAGATCCAATGTTCACAGATCACCTGGTCTGGCACAATGCTTTCTACTTTCACATAAAAAAATAAATCCTCAGGAAGTGTATACTACTCGTGTTGTTATGAACCTCAGAAGCAGAAATGAAAACTTCCACCAGAGGTCTAATGTTAATGTATTGAACATACAAGTGTGCATTCAGCCCTGTCTTCAGCTTAGGCAGAAAGTTTACAGGCAAAGACTGTGGATCAGATTCTCTCAGAGTACATAAATAGCCTTCAGTAACACTGATGTTGATTTATGAATTTTATCATCGTTACATTTGAAGGTTATTTACAACCCATTCAGTAGCTTCAGTAGCTAGTAGATTTTTAAGGGGAAAACAGCAAAAACATTCTGTCCGTCTTCCCCATGGTAGTAAACTAGACACTTAGTAACAGGTGAACTATAGCTAAGATGAACAAAGCTATTTCATGCTGTAATACTCTTTTCCCACAACTCTCCACCTTATTGATGTAAGACACGCATCACGCACTGACCTGTGGAGGGGCCTTCTTGGCAATGAGCCAGACTGCTCCCCCTGAGGATTTACTGTTATGCCTTGTAATAATGGTCTCTAGTATCAGGCATGATGGTAGGCATTACCACAAAGTCAGAGCACCTTACAAAGATGGAGCAGAGACACAGTGAGACATGATACAAGGAGTAAAAGAAGGGAAAGTAACATGTCAAATAAGAGGGAGAGGACCACAGAAAAAAGAAAGGACATCAGAACAAGGAGGGCAGAGTAGGTAAAAGTGAGTGTCAATGAACAACAAACAAAAGCAACAAAGAGGAGAATTAGATTGCTAAGCACTTGTATGTAGGTCATTATCCTCGGAATTAGATTCATACTCAACAACTGCCCATTAAAATTTAAATTTGGTCTATTATTTAGTACCGACCTGAAAGTAGTGTGTCCTTTATTCAGAGCAGGAAAGTTAGTCTGTGCAGGTTAGGAATGTGAATGAGTGTTGGTGCAGCTGACATTCATATGGGAGACCAGAATTTGTATCTTAATACAGACCTGCAATTCATTTTGTTGACCTTTTTGTTTCCCCTTACCTTAACTCCTGTGTTGTTACACACAGATACTGTGAAAAACAATAAATAAATAAATAACAAATCAAGTAGACAAAGAGTAACATTTGCATTCACTGATTTGTCATGTGTATTCAGTATTCATTTAATAGAGGTGGCCGGATTGGGCTACTAAAAAACTTCAGGTGGCATATCAAAAGCAATAGCTGAATTTCAGGAATCCTATTTTGCTATTCTAGTACAAAAGCTATTTAAAAACTAGCCTATGTTGAAATGAGACTTAAGCAATTGGATATTTTGGTTTTATTCTATACACGGCAGTAGTCATCTAATCCACATTTAACTATCCATCCATTATCTATACACTGCTTAATCCTCTGTAGGGTTGCAGGGGGGCTGGAGCCTGACCTGGGTGAAGGCAGGGGACACCCTGGACAGGTTGCCAGTCTATCACAGGGCCACACATAGAGACAAACAATCAAGAACATTCACATTTACACCTACGGACGATTTAGAATCATCAATTAACCTGAGCATGTTTTTGGACTGGAGGAAGCCAGAGTACCCATGAAAACCCACACTGCACAGGGAAAACATGCAAACTCCACACAGAAAGATCCCAGGCATCCTAACTGGGATATGAACCGGGGATCTTCTAGCTGTGAGGCAACGATGCTAACAACCGAGCCACCGTGCAGCCCTTGCATCTAACTAGCACAGGTAATTTTTTTTTTTTAAATTGATTGAGTGCCTTTTAGATCTTGCTAGATGCTCCAGAGTATTTTAGGAGGAAAGGTTTACCTATAGAGAAGACATTCATAGTCAGCCCAGCATCCAGGATCATGATCTCCAAAGCACCTTCATTCATTAGGAACAAAATTGGCCAAGGAACTGTCCAGGTACGGTCAGCTGGTCTCACCTATAAAAATGGTATCTTCAGGCTGCAAGGCGGCGCAGCTGAAACACGTGGTGTGTCACCAGAGACATGATCAGAAAAGACACAAGTGTTCTTCCCACAGGCTCAGACGGCTCATAGAAGAACAGGAGCTGTCTGACCTGTGGAGGGTTTTTTACAGCAACACTAGACAATACAGCTGGACTCATTCAAGGGGAGACTCTTTGTCATTAGACTGACTTGACCACCTATATTGTTTTAAACACCATTTTAATATTTTCAAAAGGTTTTTTATCCAGCCTGTGGGTTTCTCTGATAATTCCCTTGTCTCCTGCTCCATTTTTATTAAGAATGTATGTTTTAATAACACCTATTGACATTTTAACAAATATCTTTTAAATGACCAGGCCTTTAGAATGGCTTTTAATGTTTTTTGGTCTTCCAACAGAGAGAGCAAGCCTGCCTGCTCCTGCCTCCAGCACTGGTGAGACTTTGGTAAGACCCAGGTCCACCAGTTGTGCCAGGACGAAAAATGGAGGATCTGGAGGATCTGGAGAGTCAGGTAGAAGCTCTACAATTTCTGGCGTCTTCAACAGGAAATCAAAGGCATTCAGACTCTTCTAAGTCCCAAAAGTTGGCCAAAACCAACCTGTTGGGCATTTCAGCACAAGGGGCTCTGGTCAGGCCAAGGTTCTTGAACATCTCCCAGATGGACGCTCCCTCCCGGTTTTCTTTGGGTTGAAGAAAAAGAATGGACAAAGGAAGATCATTCACTCTTTACAAACATTTAGCTGCTCCAAAGTCTCAGACTCGTCTGAGATCAGAAAGCATGCTGCCGGTTTCTATAGAAACCTCTATAAGAGTGAGTTGTCAAGTAATCCAGAGGTGCACAGCACCTTCTATACAGATCTCCCTCATGTGAGTGAGCAGGACAACTCCCTGCTTGCAGCTGATCTTACATTGGAGCAGATCAAATAGGCCACAGGGAGCCTCCAGAACGGCAGAGCTCTGGACAGAGATGGCCTTCCTGCTGCCTTCTACAAAACTTTCTGATCCATCTTAGGGCCATCCTAGGGCCACATTACCTCAGGGTTTTTCTAGCGGACAAGACCCACAAAAAGAGAAACTGGGATGATGTGGTAGAGAAGGTAACAGGACATCTCTGTAGGTGGAATTGGCTCATACATAAGATGTCCTACAGAGGTCACAAACTAGTCATTAATAACCTGGTCTCATCCTCCATGTGGCACCAACTAGCCTGTGTTGATCCTCCAGCCTCTCTCCTGACAGAGGTACAAAGGCTTTTAGTTGACTTTTTGGGGGGGGCGGGATGCACTGGGTCCCACAGAGCATCCTCTTTCTGCCAAAGGAAGAGAAAGGGTAGGGCCTTATTCACCTGGCCAGTCAGGGAGCTGCTTTCCATCTCCAATTCATACAGAGGTTACTAACGGGGTCAGAGGACATTCTGTGGAGACCATTAGCCCGGTGCCTTCTGCTCCTTTTTAACAGCCTTGGCCTTGGTTTTAATTTGTTTTTAATGAACACCAGTGTCATGAGGAAAACATCTCTGCCTGGTTTTTATCAGAGCGTTTTAAAAGTCTACAACCTTCTGCAGAAGAAGAGAGAGGAGGAGGTGGGCTCGCTGCATTGGCTCCTGAGGAACCTGTCCTGCATGGGACCGAGCTGGAAGGGCCTGCCTGCCCTGTCCAGGAGGCTGGAGGGGGCCGGGGTCCTGACACTGGGTCAGGTGGTAGAGCTGGCCAGACCAAGGCTGGAGAAAACCCAATGTCTGGCAGCAAGTTAAACATCAAGTCAGCCAGACTGACAGAACAGCTCCTCCAGCACTGGAAACACAAACTGAGCAGAGACCAGTGCTCAGTGCTGGAGGACCACCACGCAAGCCAGCTGACCTCAGACTCTGAGGACCCTTTCTCACACATCTGTCTGCTCCTGGACCTGGAGGAGCTCGGTGGCCCCCTGTTGGAGCCGGTGCATCCTGTCTCCCTGGAGTCTGCCTCCAAAAAAATATTTTATAGACTCATGGTAAAGACAGTGAATAGAAACAGACTGAATGGACAGAAACATCTGGGTCTTTCCCCAGATGTTAAACCAGCCCGGAGATCAATCTACAAACCTCCCTTAACCAAGAAGCATGCAGATCTCCGGTGAAGGATCCTCCATGGCATCGTCGCCTGCAACTCCTTTGTGTCTGTTTTGAATACTGCAGTCATAGATATTATTCTGTTTATTAACATGGTTTTTATCTGAAGTGGTTGATCATTGTTGTATTTGTGCAGCCATAAACCAGGGATAAATAAAAGCTGTGTTAAAAATCAAAATCGAATCTCTTGTCTCTCTCTCTCACTCTCTCTCTCCTGTCTCTCTGGTCCTGTGTGCCTGATAATTGCAGAAATTGGAGACAGCTATGGGGATTGGCTCACCTGCTCACAATCACCTCGTGAGACACTCATAACCCCTGTTCATCTTGCTGGACCCCGGATTGTCCAAGCCTGCCAGCCCCTTTAGTTTAACTCCCTCCAGTCATGAGTGTCCCTATTTTTTTTACTCTAGTTTGGTTTATTCATATTAGTTATTCTTAGATTTCCCCTCTGTGGTTAATTTAGAGGTGTTTTTTTGGAGATTTTCGTAGTTTCTCCAGTTTTTCCAAATGAAGTTTGGTTGGTTTTCCCTGCTTGTATTTGTAATTTCCCAACTTAGTTATATTCTGGCCTTTGTGAAATTGGATAATGTTATCCTTGAGTTAGAATTTGTTAGGTCGTTAGCTTAGTTATTTTTCCCCTCAGTTTAGTTTCACCACTTGAAATTGGTTTCAGTTCTGATCTGAGTCTACTCCCTGCAGCAACCTATCAGCATCTACCACAGCCTGCAATGTAAGGTGTTTAGAAAACAATGCTAAATTAAGTTGTAAAGTCATAATATATATATATATATATAATGAAACTCGGAATATATTTAATGAAACTTGTAATATATGGAATGCAACTCAGAATATATACAAGGAAACTCAGAATATATACATATAATGAAACTCGGAATATGTATAACGAAATTCAGAATATATTGAACAAAACTCAGAATATATATATAATGAAAGTGGCCATCATGTTATTTTTACTTTACTTTCACTCCTACAGCTGCGAGAAGTGCCAAGATGTGCAATCTTCAGGAATGAACACCTTATTAACATGCCAGTGTTGTAGATCTCGTCGTGCAGACATAACTTGGCACAACACGTAGAGATGTGCCGAGAATGGCTTGTTGTGCCAAGTTAAGTCTGCACACCTACATCGGCGCGTTGTGCAGAGTTTTGCGCTGCTACCAGGAAATGGCGAGATCGGCGTGCAGCTCAGACATAACTCAGCACAACGCACCGATCTCAGTGTTCAGACATTTACTCAGCACAACACCGGCGTGTTAACACCTGTCACATTAGTAAAAGCAACCTTCTTCACTGCACTGAAAAAATTCACTATTTAATCGCGGATCCAAGGCAGTGCAGTGCAGACACAATGTACACTATAAACTATTAATATTGTTTGGAGCATGACATGAAAAAGTTCCACTTCAACAGCTATTAATATATTTCAGCTGATGCCATTTTTATACCAAGCAAATTCTGTGCTGACAACACAATTAAACATGGTGGATTGTGAAGATTTACTTCAGCTTTCATTCCATATATTCGGAGTTTCATTATATATATTCAGACTTTCATTCCATATATTCGAACTTTCATTATATATATTCTGGAGTTTCATTCCATATATTCCAAGTTTCATTATATATATTCAGACTTTCATTCCATAAATAATTTCCTAAAAGGCTTGCCATAATATATATATGTATATATATATATATGTGTATATATATATACACCTGCCCACCAAAATGTCTGTGCACGCCACTGTCAGCTCAAATGGATGCTCAGCAACTGGGATAGGAAGTAGAGCAGCAAGTTTAATTACGTGGTTTCTTTTCTACTCAACTGACATGTTTGACAAGTTTTAATAAAGGCAAAATTTTCTCTTTTTAAACAGGGCCAATAAAGATGAAACTGAACTTGGTCAGTGGTTTTTCTTACACCTAAATGACTGGCAACAGCATCATGAGCAGTCTGACCTACAATGAATCTTGGCCTGAGAGCAGAGCAATTTGCAGAATTGTATTCCCCACAAAACAGTACCTGTGGGGAACCTGTTTTCCACCAACAGGGCATCTTGGAGAAAATAACCAAGCTAGAAAGGTGCCTAAATATTACTTTATCTGAGAATGTTCTGAAAATAGAGGCCGCCTACAAGGAGGATGGTTCACTGGCCCACATATAAACAAGTACTTTTGATATAGTGCTACTTACATTTTGCTCAGGGGTCTTTACTTGTGTCAAGTGGAGTCAAGGTTTGAGATCCCAGAGCAGCCGTTTGCAGAGGCTGGGTAAATAAAAATGATATAGATTATGCTAGGCTTAATTATGATTTAAAATGTTGATTCAGATGATTCAAAATTATTCTTATGTTAAGTGATGATTTGAAACAGTTTATAATTATTGGGAAGATTAAAAATTATTCTTTTTAACCAGAATTCTGGCAGGCTGAAAAGAGGAACTGCCGAGAACTCTGGCTGTGTGGCAGTTTAGAAACAGAAAATGGTGTAAAATGTCTGTGCTCAAGTGTGTGTGTTTAAGTTTTCCATAATTCTTTATGATCAAGTGATTGTGATCCAGTGATTAGAAAGTTGTCTCGGTTGATTCAGATTTGATTCAGATGGTGTGATGATTCTAAATATATAATATAAATGAGATATGAAGTGATTCTAATATTTAAGGATGTTTCTCTGAGCAGCTGACAGAAAAAGAAGAAGTCCAGTCCTCTAACTGCGTAGCAACCAGAAAGAGGAAGTTAAGAAAACCAGACTGGACTGGTTTTCTTAAGATGAGACAATGTCTGAAGTTTTGGAAAGTATGAATCATGCTACTGAGACTAAAAGTTGAAAAGTGTGTTTGGGAGGGGGGAAAAATGTGCATGTGTCTCTGAGGAATATAGAAGAGTATCAAAATGAGAGACAGAGACAAAATTAACTGAGTTCTCCGGGGACATCGTAGAAAATGGATCGATCTGACTTTAGTCCAGGATAAGTGGAGTTTTACTCTACTAAGAAAAAGAACAGTTTAGATCAGTCTGCAATTTTGTTGAAGATAGAACAGAGTAACATATCCTTCCCTCTGTGAGAGATTGCATAAGGAGCGGCCTGTTCAGGCCATTCAGCCTGTGCTAGGAGAGTCAGGGACTGTCCTCAGCTCATTTTGCCATTGTGATGGATTTTTGAAACTTTTCCGCAACTGAACCCAAGGACATTAAAAGGATTTTTGCAAGACTAAATTGGGATCTGGACTGTTCACTCCCCCTGAGTTATGGAGAATTTTTACGGGACAGCTGGACTCTGTACAGGGTTTGGTATTTCTGTTAAGAGATTCTACAGGAGTCAGATTAGGACTGGGCGTGGCAATTAAAGGCCAAACTGCCTCCCCTGTCAATTCTAAAACATACAATTAGGAGATTTAACTAGAAAAGCTCAGTTCTGCTTTACCAAATTATTTAAACTTGATCAAAATTTTAAATGTCTATTGTGTGTGTAATCAATAGCTGCTGCTGCCCCTGCTATCATTAATCAATAAACTTTATTATGCATTTAAAGAGAAGCATTATGGATTTTTAATTTGTTTACCTTAAGTTCATGAAATCCTCATGGTAGTAAAAAGTTCAGCAATTGTGTGCATGAGATCTGCTGGTTCTGAAAGGTTGTTCTAGTTAATGAGTTAAATAGATTTTTAAACATATCCCTGGGTTTTTCCTTTCCTAACCTCTAAAATTTAACCTAGCAATTCACCAAGTGCCATGTCAACAGAGGAGCTGTCATTAACAGACGTGACTGATTAGAAGGCTGGGCTAACAAGGCTACTTAGTGTAGTTGTCTGTCAGAGTAAGCAGGGTAGGCATCTGGATGAAGACCATGAGTGCTAGGCGAGTCCCCTCGCTTCCAGCTTAAGCTGTTCTGCTGAACTTATCAGGCAAAACCTATAAGCAGTAAGAACCTAACGCTAGAAACGGTGAGCTGGACCAATTGCTCTGTTCAAGGTTAAATTTGACAAGGCAACAATTGGTAGGCAAATATAGAGAAACTGAAAAAATAGCCGTTGTGTTTTAACCCTAACCCTTATAGCCTTCAGGATGTAGAAAGATTCTGTCAGGTAGTGGAGAAGGAAAGGAGGTTTTGCTGTTTGCTCCTTTGCAATCCCTATGTTCCCTAAGTGGTTAAAAATAATGACACTAATATCTTCTTACTATTCTGGATGTGGTTTTCCCATGGCTGTGTCTGTGTGCAGTGTAAAAGCCATTGTGGATCATCTTATGTTTTTCTCTTGGGTTCCTTTCAGTCAGATAAAGGTTCCAATTTTAAAGGTTTTATCAGCAAGTGATGACTGACTTGAATATAGTCCCCAAATTCATTCACAGTTGCAATGGTGACAGAAGACAGAAAGGTTTCATAGAATGCTCAGGAGAATGATTAGAACACGGGTGGAAGTTCATCCTTAGGAATGGAGTGAAACTATGCCTTTTCTTTTGTTTGCTGCTTATGATGCAAACACAGAGACACTAAGTTCCAACCCTTTGAAAGCCTTTTGTGGGCAATGAACTCAGGCACCCATTGAACTTGTTTGAAGGGCAGGTCTTTGAA
Organism: Dascyllus trimaculatus; assembly: GCA_024666655.1. NCBI lineage: Eukaryota > Metazoa > Chordata > Actinopteri > Pomacentridae > Dascyllus > Dascyllus trimaculatus. Next base: position 37,153,960 of record CM045448.1, read on the forward strand.
CCAACACTACCAGGTAGTGTCTTTGCCATCTTTCAGGGCCAAACTGCAGTCAGCTGGGAAGCCTGCGAGAAAGCATTTGTCTAGAATTAAGGCTCACATGAAAGCTAGGTATAACCACAAAACAATATAGACAACTGTAGAGACCCAGGAGATATTGTGTGTAAAACTCTTGGCCTATTAGACAGAATAGCTTAGCCTACTAGTCTATATGAGATTTGAAAAAGATTGGTGAAAGCATAGCACTGCAGACAGAAGGTAAAGGACAAGAGTTTGCCATGTAAATGCTTCATAGACATAAGAGGGCCCAGTGGAGACATAGGCGGTGTGTTCTCTGCACAAGTTGGAGCTGGCCAGGATTAAGATTGCATGGATTCTTCTATCTGTCCTCCATAGCTAGTCAGTGCTGGACTGTAAAACACTGATGGTTGGACAATTTTTCAGCACCTGAGCTCCAGAGGCAAGATGTGCTCCATTTGTTTGACACCTATTTGATGGTATTCAAGGATGTACTGTGGAGGACTGATGACATGGTGCATGATGTGGATGTTGGTGGAGTGACTGCCATTAAACAACACCCATACCAGTTTCTCTCTTTGCTTGTTGAATGATTTTAATGTGAGGCAATGGCAGTAAGATGTGTTAGTTTTGAATTACTGAAGGAGACTCAACATGTCCCACTCATAGATCATGCTTTAGTTATTTCCTTTTTTTTTTGATACTTCCTGTTGTGTGATGTGCTCACCGTCATTTTGTTGCCAGTGTCTTGACATTGTCCGGCCTTTGTCTGCTTTCCCACCTGTGTGATTACCTGTCCCGACCTAATGTGCTCCACCAGTGTGTGATTGTCTTCCCTGCCCCAGTGTGTATATATACTCACCACTTTCCTTATGTCCTTCACCAGCTGATCATGCCATTGTGCCTTTTGAGTCGATACCCTGGTTGTACTGTGTGATACAACAGTAATAGGAATTAAATAAAGTTACATTTAGTAAAGCCGGACTGCATCCAGCATCACTTCTGTAAATGTTTGTTGTGTATGTTGGCAGTTTAAATTTATGACAAGAACAGCAAAACCCCACCTTTGCCAACAATGAGCACAACTATATAGAGAGATATTTGCAGAATGTGAGCACATTGAGTGGCTATTGTTGGAAAAAAAAAATCAAAAATGGGGTTTAATTGACTGTAAGGATTTTAAACTCTCTGAGTGACCCTATTATTCAAACAAAGCAATCTGAAAAGAAAAAAATGCCTCTTTGTTTGAACTGCTTCACAATTATGTTCATACTAAGGCCATAATCTGTCAATGTACTACAAGTCTTTTGATCTGAAAGTTTATGGTGGAGTTATTTTGAATAGTTTATTACTGAAATTTCTAAAAACCTAGTGCAGCTTTGGTAATGAAGATGCCCCTCTACAAGCAGTCATATTAAAATGGTCATTTTGTCATTAGGTGTAAGGCCTGTTTTTATTTGCCTCACCATTCTAGAGACTATATTGTGTAAAAATCACAAAATCACTGTGTCTCACACCAACTGATCACACCAAGTCTAACATCTCTTACATCATGTGCTTTGTCACTTCTAATGTTGAGTCAAACATTTAGTGAACCTCTTGACTCTGAATGACTGATAATGTTCACTTTGCACCCACATGATTCATAGTTTGGAGGAGCTGTTATGTGGAGTATTCTTTATACTGTAAATGCATTTGCAGTCATATATACATGCACATATGTCCTAATATACAATATATTTTTTAAAATGACAGTCTTGCTTTAAAGGATGATTCCACTTTATTTCATTCTGACATACAGTATTTCCCATAAATGTGGACATTGTGTCTCTGTGGGTGAAACGTCCATTTTGGCCAAAGAAAAATGGGGAGACAGGGACGAACTGTGCGCACCCCTCACTGCTTTTCAAATACACCTGATCTTTACATGAGATCATTCCAAACACTTTCTTCTGGGTAAGACCCAAGCGTTATCTTGTGGTTAACACAATCTAATGAACAGAGAATAAACCTGAATGCTACATCACTTTGAATGGATTATATAAAGCTATATAAGTGCACGCATATAGCTTTACAGTGTTTCTTTTTCACCCATTCACATAAATTCACACATCAATGGTGACAGACTTCCATGCAAGATGCCTGCCTGCCATTGGGAGCAACTTCGGGTTCAGTGTCTTGCCCAAGGACACTTTGGCACACAGAGGGCTGGGGATCAAACTGCCAACCTTGTGATCAGTGGACAACCTGCTCTACCACCTGAATCACAGCCACACTAATTAACTTACAGTTGGTCAGCGAGTCTGCCAAACCTGGACTTCCTGTTCTGGTTTGTCTCAATCCTGTCTTGCTGCTGTCAATACTAACCACGGTGAAGGTCTAAACTGAGTTACAGTGATAGTTATGAATAGATTTCTCCACTGTAAGGTATTGGCCGGTCTGGATCTATATCTTCATGGATATGGATCCATGAAGATATGGATCCATGAAGATATACTGCATTATACCAAATAAGGTTTGGTATCATGTAGTGTGTACAATATTTTCCATGTGGTGAAAGGTTTTCTTTACAGGATCATGATCTCCAGGTCCTGAAAACATCACTGGAAATCTGTTAAAGCATTCTAACAACAAGCTGTCTCAGGACTTGCCAGTTCTTATACTATTAACAGCATAACACTCCACACATGCCTTCAAACACACTCTTGTTTTTGTTGTGTTTTTTAAAATTCCAACCAAAATAATTTTTTCAGGACATTTAACCAGGGCGGTTTACAGACACTCACTTGAGATTAGTTCTTGCAGCCCTCAGTTGCACAAATAGATTTATATGCAGAGTTTCGAAGAGTACAAGCATGTAAGGAAAACACAAACAAACAAGGTCAGAGCAAATGATCCATGATAAAGAAGGAATTTGATTTGGAGGGCTTTTTTTTTACTTCCCTGAATTACCAATTACCATTTGAGAGAACTTGGGGGTAGGGGGGCATCAGGGCTCCAGTTTCATGGGCTTTCATATCTGTCTGCTGTCCTCAGCATCAAGTGAGACCCAGCAGCAACAGAGCAGAACACACCTCTGTTCTTTGAAAATGAACAGAGTTCTTGCTGAGAGGAAAGAGAAAAACATGTGCCTAGTGAGCTATTACGACATCTTTGGCAGGTCCAGGAAAAGGTGTGTAGAGAGAGGCCAGGAACAGGACAAGCCTCAGCAAGACACAAAGACATGCACAGTAAAAATTTTCATTTTTCATTCAGTTAGAATACACTCTATTAGAGTCTACTTTATAACAAGAATAGGACTTCCTGTGTACGTAGATGTCATATACACAAGATTATGCTATAGATGTAGTTTTAGGCAGTACAAAGAATGCTAAATAAACTGGAATGCACTCAAGTGAGATGCAGACCCACGCCAGATGCCTTCCTAAACATGGCAGGTAGCCCTGTGACCTTAACTACACACACACATACATAGACAGACAGCCAGGCAGACGGCAGTGACCGCCCTACCCACGGCCAACTCCGTCGGCGTGGGTAAATATTGTATGGATAATAACTGTATTATAAATTATTTGGAGATGTACAAGAATGTAATCTGTTTATAACTAATATATGTTAGTTAACGTTGATTGCTATTACTATTAGAATTTGTATGTCACATTGTACCATGTATCTATTTATCCATCTCTTTCATTAGCATTATTCTATGGAGGGTCAGAGAGTTTCTGGAGCCTATGCCAGATGAGGGACAGTGTGCACCCTGGACGGGATGTTGCTGATCTATTGCAAGGTACACTATGTGGCACACAATATGTACAATAAGATAATTTTTTGCAGGGTTGTCATTTTCAAACCTCTGATGAGGCCTCGAATAAAAACAAACTGTTTGCCTTGTTGTGCAGTATGCTGAGTTTACAATGGGGGGACATGTTTATTTCCAGAGCGCAGTGATTTCCCGACCTAGGAGCTATTTAAATCCTGGAGAGTGGGGATGTTGACACTAGATGTTCTTTTTTTTCAAAGAATTAAATGTCTACTGCAATTCATTTATGTCACATCTTCAGTCTTCGTAGATCATTCAATCAGTGACTGCAAACTGCCCAGTCCCTGCGACAGTGAAGCAACCCAAACAAAAGAACATTTCCCTTCACAATGCTTCACAATCCTAGTAGAATCATCTGTCCAAACCACAATATTTCAAAAGACCTGGGGCCTCATTTATAAAACTTGCTTACGCACAAAACGGGGCTTGAAAGTTGCATACGCCACTTCCTACGCAAAGGTTGTGATTTATAAAAATAAACTTGGTTTGAGAATGTAAGCCAACTTTGATGCTTGCGTACGAACATTTTGGAGACAGGGGGAACTGGTGGTGCAGATGGTGAGGTGATGAACTGAAGCCAGATTGATCTCATACATTTAATGTCATCACATATCAGACTTATGGTTAGTCTGATATGTGGCAATTATAAAGACCCAAGTCTGCAGTATTATAGATGTGTTCCTTTAGTGAGCCATTAGGCCAAATACTGTATGCACAATGTTCATATATCATATTTCTATCTTCAAATGATATAGAACGGTGAATAGCACTGATTGATTAGTATTAATTGTGACAAGGTGTGTAGCAATCAGTTTATTTGCTGAGTAAGCATATAAATAGTGCAGTGACACTCATGTGAATGTTAGGATCAGGATGGAGAGACTCTTTAGGCACGGAGATTTCCTGGCCCATGATGATGACTGGCTAATAAGACGATTTAGATTCCCTAGAGCAGTGCTCTTGCATCTATGTGCTGAACTGAGCCCAGTGTTAGACAAAAGCATCTGCCGGAATCACACCAGCCCAGTGTGATGCGGTATACAGGTGCTGACCACTCTGGGGCTTCTGGTAACCAGCTCCTTCCAGCTAGAATTAGCCAACAGGTATGTATTTGATATGATGAACAATATATAATAATTACATTTTCTGTCTAAAGCCCCTTTTGGGTATGATATAATACAGTCAAATTATATCTTTAGATCTGGGATATTGCAGCCATCCCTCAGCACAATAATGTCAGCCACTTTAGATGGCATTATAAACATGACCAGTCGATACATCAAGTTTCCTTACGCTGTGGGTGAACAGGCCAACATTAAAAGGTAATTTGCAGCAATGTCAGGTTTCCCAAATGTAATTGGCGCAATTGACTGCACTCACGTTGCTATAAGGGCTCCAAGTGAAAATGAATTTGTCTATGTGAAGCAGAAAAAGGTGCATGCTATCAATGAACAAATTATTTGCACCTCAAACATGGTTTTGACAAATCTAGAGGTACAGCAGCCTGAGTCAACACATGACTCATTCATCCTGCACAACAGTGTAGGGAGCAGACTGCAGGCAGGCACTGCTCGTGATGGCTGGCTCTGGAGCACTCACACTATTCACAGCAGTGATGATGTGCTACCACTCACTTGTTTTATTTTATTAGTGATGCTACTACTGTGACCACCAAATAAAATAATTTTTCTGGCCTCCACCCACAAGTACCTCTATTTCAGTCTCTGTGAAATTCTTTTTCATTGTCTTCTCTGCCATGATTGGGTGTGAAATGCCACTGATCAGCAGGCTTATTGATACGCAAAAACATTCATGAGATACTTTGCATTGACCATTCACGGTAAAATGTGGGTGTGTACAGGGCGGGATGTGAGGTGACACACTTTTAATGTGGATCCTACACAATGTTTTATAAATGAGGCCACTGGTCTTTGACAAGTTCATTAGCAAATTGTAATTTTGCTTTAATGGTTTATTGGACAGCAGAGACTTTTTCCTGGCATGCCTTTCGTGTAGGTTAAAGTTGTAAAATCTCTTTCTGATTGTAGGTGCAGCATTTTGACTTCAGCAGTTACAGACATGTTTTGGAAAATGTAGCAGCTGGATTTGCAGATGCAGTCTTGGCCAATTTTGTAGTCATTTGAAATACACAAAACTTTTAGTTGATTTTCCTTATGAAATTATTTATTTCGAGTAATGTGGAGATCTTTAAAATCATTTGCCAAACTTTAAAGGCACCCACAACCTTTTCTTAGCTTATAGCATGATAACAACACAAACACGGGACAGCCCTAGCTCAGGTGGTAGAGTAGGTTTTTCATTAATTACAACTTTGGCAGTTCAAACCCTGTCCTTTCCACATGCCAAAATGTACTTGATAGGACACTGAACCCTGAGCTGCTGTTGATAGCAGGCAAGCACTTTACATGGCAGCTTGCTACCACTGGTGTGTGAGTATGTGTGTTAATAGAAAAAAGAGAAACACACAGTAAAGCACTTTGTAGAACCCGACTAAGGTTAGAGAGTGCTATATATGTAACTGATTGGGTTTTTAAAAATTATTTATCTAAATTGTGAACATGACTATACAATGTCAATTTCTGTAGGCACTGTTTAAGAGTATTCAATGTTTGTTCTTCAAATTTTACCAAAAGCCAACAATCTCATAACCTACTTACTTTTTTTTACATGGCATTATAAAAATTAAGTACCTGCAGTGCAGAATTTTGTACACATGCTAGCAGTCTGACTATGGTATGGTCAGTCTGTCAGTTAGTCCTTCACTTTGGTCCAGGCTGACATGACTTAACAGCATTGTCATAAAATGCTGTATCCCAGAGGATGAACAATGATAATTTTGGTGACCCCCTGAATTTTCCTCTTGCTTTCTATATTTGTTTCATAGAGAAATCTCCACACAGTGTTTGGATGTACTGCCATGAATTTTTGTACAATTACTTTGGCTTATGGATACCTGCAAAACTAATAACATTTCCATTAGCCTCAGTTGGGCTGTGTGATTAGTGATAATTAGCAATTGCATGAATGCTAGCATACCAGCCGAACAGCTAAAATTCTGACTCTTGTTATTGTGCATACTTTGCAGTAAAATGAAGAAGCCTCAGAAGCTGTAGGTCAGTTATATTCCTTGCACTTCCCTGCTGGTATAAAGCAGGGCTCTTACTACGGATGTTATTAGCATTTAGAGAGGCTAGGATCATTCGAGGATTCACACCAATACACACACTTGAAATCCTTTAGGTGTCAAGAATCCAACAGTTACACGCAAAAGCAGTAACAGGAAAAGCAGCAGTAACCTCAGATTAAAATTCTATTTCTGTTGGTCGGATGATGCCCATCTGTCCCTGAGCAGTTTTATACTCAGTGTGATAGAAGGCCAGATCAGGACTAGTTATTGTATAAGCTCTTCAGCCATTCATCATCTGTGTTCTCTTCATCTCGAGCCCTCGTTCTTGTTCTCTCACCCATCTTTGCTCTGCTTTATCCCTTAGCCTTATAGGAGGATGTAAGGGCATGTTCTGCCTCAAACTAAACCTGTATTTATAGTCAGTGAAAGCAGTTTACAAAAGTCCAGCTGTGGCAAAGGTATTGATTTATGCTTGAAATTTCAAATGTAGATCTCACCATCAAAAATGTCGAATTTCAAATCAGAAAATAAAAAAATTATTTCTTAACTCCCAAAATACAACTAACTGCTTGTTTCTCATATTTATTTAAGCTCATGTCTAAATTAAAACAAACAACAATAACAACAACAAAACGAAAAAAAACTGTGGATCAAACTTAATTTTAAATTTTTCAAATTTGTGTGACCAGGAAGTTACTGCCTTCTATGCGTTGACTTGATAAGTTTGCGGCAAATATGCTAGGGTGACAGAGCTACTGCTGTCACAGTCTAATAAGGAACCCAGGCACAGACGTGATTCACAAGGAAATCAGAAACCAGAGGAAAGTTTTTTTACAATAAGTGAGTCAAGGAGTGGGCAAATATGCAGTCATGAATCAAAGTTTCCATACTCTTTTAAGGATGAATGTATATCGTGGCAGTCTTGAGTTTCCAGTAACTCCTACAACTCTTAATTTTCTATGATGGATTTTTTAGGGCTGTCAAAATTGACGCGTTAGTGAGGATTAACCCATCATCATGATTAATCTGATTCAATTTTTTAGTTACGGAAAGTCTACTTGTTTGTTTTTACTTCCTCTTCCGTCAGTCAACTGAGTCAGCTTTCGTTTTGATTGGCTTGAATGTGGTACACGTGATATTACATACTGTGCGTGCTTGGCTCCTCTCAGTGGACCCCACACACTATCAGATTTCTAGTCGCAAATATTAAACAAATTAGTTGTTTACGATCTCTCCTTTCAAGCCGATCGGAACGGACAAAATTGCTCTTAACACACCCCACACCACAGGAAAATCAGACACGATGTGGTCTGCAAACATCTGACAATCGGGCGTTTGCTGGCTTTGATCGTAAGGGTGAGATCAGGACAAAAATCAGCCCGATTATCCTGTAGTGTGTGCTGGCCTTAAGGATATTACAATTTAAGTGGCTAATGCGTATATATACAACACCTGTGAAATTAAATAAGTATAATAGGGACATACCAGACATATGTATAAAATGCGGCTTAAAAGGTATGTTAATACACTGTATGTGGGAATGGAGTCAAATAAAAGCTTTTTGGGTAGAAGTGAAAAACTTACTTGAAAAGATCATTTCAAAAAAGATTATGCTGGATTCCAAATTTTTTACGTTGGCTTTATATCCAGATAAACATAAATTTAGTAAAGCTCATGGATAGCAAAAAGATGCATTGCTTTGAATTGGAAAAATGTGAATTGACTGAGTGCCTCTCAGTGGTTAAAACAGATGCTGTCCAGCTTACCTTTGGAAAAGATAACATACATCAATAAGTCAAAGCAACATGTATTCGAAAAGATTTGGGGGCCCTTTATTGACTTCATTAAGGACTTTGATGTTTCTCACAACGAGACTAATCTTTGAATCCCTTGCAGCTATGTACTGTATCTAGAGATGATGCCTCCTACATTCTAAAAGAGATGCTGTGTTCTTGGAAGGCCCTGTTCTATTTTTGTATAATGTGTTATTTTTGGGTTATTAGGGCCCGAAGCACTACAGTGCGTAGGACCCTATTGTTCCCTTAGTGTTTCTTTGGCGGTTTGGCGGTTGGTTTATTCGGGCCCGAGCACGAAAAGGCAAAGGCCAGCGATCAGTGTGAAACACTGAACGCTGCCTTTGCCTTACAGTGCAAAGACCCTATTGTTCCTGCTCGGTTTCTTTCTTTCTTTCTTTCTTTATTAGGGCCCGAAGCACTACAGTGCGTAGGACCCTATTGTTCCTGTAGTGTTTCTTTGGCGGTTTCTTTGGCGGTTTGTTTCTTTTTCTTACGCCACTTTGAACCCCAATTTGACCCCCTAAACATGCTCAAAAACTCACCAAATTTGGCACACACATCAGGACTGGTGAAAAATTTGATATTTTGGGGGAATTACACATATGAATGGCAAAATGACTCAATAGCGCCACCTTGAAAATTGGGCTTTAGTGGAGTTAAGACGGCTAGTTTCACGAAAACTCATGAAATTTGGTTCACATGTACAGTAGCCCAAGACAAAAAAATTACTGCTGTTGAAATTTCAACAAAAGCTCAACAGCGCCCCCTACAGCATGTGGTGCGCAGGCATTGGAATTTAACGAACTCCTCCCAGGATTTTTGTCCTATCTTCACCAAATTGGCTGTGTGGCATCTAGACCCCTCCAGGATGAAAAGTTATTAAAATCTTGTGGCTGCGTCACACGGTGTGGGCGTGGCATGGCGGCCATTTTGAACAAAAAAGCTAAACAGCGCCAACTACAACACGTGGTGCGCAGGCATTGGAATTTAACAAACTCCTCCCAGGATTTTTATCCGATTTTCACCAAATTTGCTGTGTGCCATCTAAACCCCTCCGGGATGAAAAGTTATTAAAATCTTGTGGCTGCGTCACACGGTGTGGGTGTGGCATGGTGGCCATTTTGAACAAAAAGCTCCGCCGCGCCCCCTACAGCATGTGGTGCGCAGGCATTGTAATTTAAAGAACTCCTCCCAGGATTTTTGTCCCATCTTCACCAAATTCGCTGTGTGGCATCTAGACCCTTCCAGGATGAAAAGTTATTAAAATTTCGTGGATACGTCACATGGTGTGGGCGTGGCATGGCGGCCATTTTGAACTGAAAATCTCAATGGTGCTCCCTAGAAAACGCTGTGCGCAGGCATTGGAATTTAACGAACTCCTCCTAGGATTTTTGTCCCATCTTCACCAAATTTGCTGTGTGGCATCTAGACCCATCCAGAATAAAAAGTTATTAAAATCTTGCAGCTGCGTCACACGGTGTGGGCGTGGCATGGCGGCCATTTTGAACACAAAAGCTTAACGGCACCCCCTGGAACACGTGGTGCGCAGGCATTGGAATTTAACAAACTCCTCCCAGGATTTTTGTCCTATCTTCACCAAATTGGCTGTGTGGCATCTAGACCCCTCCAGGATGAAAAGTTATCAAAATCTTGTGGCTGCGTCACACGGTGGGGGTGTGGCATGGCGGCCATTTTGAACAACAAAGCTTAACATTGTACAATGGAACACGTTGAGCGCAGGCACTGGAATTTAACAAACTCCTCCCAGGATTTTTGTGCCATCTTCACCAAATTCCCTGTATGGGATCTGGACCCCTCAAGAATGAAAAGTTCTTAAAATCATGCGGCTGCATCACACGGTGTGGGCGTGGCATGGCGGCCATTTTGAACAAAGAAGCTTAACGGCGCCCCCTGGAACACATGGTGCGCAGGCATTGGAATTTAACGAACTTCTCCCAGGATTTTTGTCCAATCTTCACCAAATTCGCTGTGTGGTATCTAGACCCCTCCGGAATGAAAAGTTATTAAAATCTCGTGGCTGCGTCACACGGTGTGGGCGGGGAATGGTGGCCATTTTGAACAAATTCGCCATGTGGAACGAAATGGGTTTTGGAGATGAAGGTATCCACGTGAAATTACCAAATCCACACAAATCCTCATTAATCTCAAAAGCTAACGTTCAATATACAATTCAGGAATGGACGTGGTCAAATGGCTCAACAGCGCCCCCTACAAATATTTAAATACTCATATAAAATCACTGCTTAATCCTGCAAACATTAAAATTGGTACACACATATAGTATCCCAAGACCAACAGATTTGCACAGTCAAAATTCTAATCGGCTCTACGGCGCCCCCTAGACAAGGTTGTGTGGAGAGGAGCATGATCAGGAGGGAGGGCCCATCCGACGCTGCTTGCAGCTTTAATTAGGGCCCGAGCCCGAAAAGGCAAAGGGCAGCGATCAGTGTGAAACACTGAATGCTGCCTTTGCCTTGCAGGGAAAAGGCCCTATTGTTCCTGCTCTGTTTGTTTGGCGGTTTGTTTGTTTCTTTATTAGGGCCCGAGCCCGAAAAAGGCAAAGGCCAGCGATCAGTGTGAAACACTGAACGCTGCCTTTGCCTTGCAGGGCAAAGGCCCTATTGTTCCTCGTGAGTTTCTTTCTTTCTTTATTAGGGCCCGAAGCACTACAGTGCGTAGGACCCTATTGTTCCTCTAGTGTTTGGCGGTTTGGCGGTTTGTTTGGCGGTTTGTTTGGCGGTTTGTTTGGCGGTTTGGCGGTTTCTTTTTCTTACGCCACTTTGAACCTCAATTTGACCCCCTAAACATGCTCAAAAACTCACCAAATTTGGCACACACATCAGGACTGGTGAAAAATTTGATATTTTGGGGGAATTATACATATGAATGGCAAAATGACTCAATAGCGCCACCTAGAAAATTGGCCTTTAGTGGAGTTAATACGGCTAGTTTCACGTAAACTCATGAAATTTGGTACACAGGTACAGTAGCCCGAGACAAAAACATTCCTGCTTTTAAAATTTCAAAAAAGGCTCAACAGCGCCCCCTAGAGCACGTAGTGTGCAGGCAATGGAATTTAACGAACTCCTCCTAGGATTTTTGTCCGATTTTCACCAAATTCGCTGTGTGGCATCTCGACCCATCCAGGATGAAAAGTTATTAAAATCTTGTGGCTGCGACACACGATGTGGGCGTGGCATGGCGGCCATTTTGAACAAAAAAGCTAAACAGCGCCAACTAGAACACGTGGTGCACAGGCATTGGAATTTAACAAACTCCTCCCAGGATTTTTATCCAATTTTCACCAAATTCGCTGTGTGGCATCTACACCCCTCCAGGATGAAAAGTTATTAAAATCTCGTGGATACGTCACACGGTGTGGGCGTGGCATGGCGGCCATTTTCAACAAAAAAGCGTAACCTCGCACACTTCAACACGTGGTGCGCAGGCATTGGAATTTAACGAACTCCTCCCAGGATTTTTGTTCGATCTTCACCAAATTCGCTGTGTGGCATCTAAACCCCTCCAGGATGAAAAGTTATTAAAATCTTGTGGCTGCATCACACGGTGTGGGCGTGGCATGGCGGCCATTTTGAACAAAAAAGCATAACATTGTACAATGGAACACGTTGTGCGCAGGCATTGGAATTTAACGAACTCCTCCCAGGATTTTTTTCCGATCTTCACCAAATTCACTGTGTGGCATCTAGACCCGTCCAGGATGAAAAGTTATTAAAATCTTGTGGCTGCGTCACACGGTGTGGGCGTGGCATGGCGGCCATTTTGAACAAAATTGCCATGTGGAACGAAATGGGTTTTGGAGGTGAAGGGATCCATGTAAAATCACCAAATCCACACAAATCCTCATTAATCTCAAGACCTAATATTTAATATACAATTCAGGAATGGACGTGGTCAAACGGCTCCACAGCGCCCCCTAGAAATATTCAAATAGTCATATAAAATCACTTCTTTATCCTACAAACAAAAAATTTGGTACATACATATAGTATCCCAAGACCAACAGATTTGCACAGTCGAAATTCTAATTGGCTCTACGGCGCCCCCTAGACAAGGTCGTGTGGAGAGGAGTGCGGTGAGGAGCGAGGGCCCGTCCGACGCTGCTTGCAGCTTTAATTAGGGCCCGAAGCACTACAGTGCGTAGGACCCTATTGTTCCTCTAGTGTTTGGCGGTTTGGCGGTTTGTTTGGCGGTTTGTTTGGCGGTTTGTTTGGCGGTTTGGCGGTTTGGCGGTTTGGCGGTTTCTTTTTCTTACGCCACTTTGAACCTCAATTTGACCCCCTAAACATGCTCAAAAACTCACCAAATTTGGCACACACATCAAGACTGGTGAAAAATTTGATATTTTGGGGGAATTACACATATGAATGGCAAAATGACTCAATAGCGCCACCTAGAAAATTGGGCTTTAGTGGAGTTAATATGGCTAGTTTCACGTAAACTCATGAAATCTGGTACACAGGTACAGTAGCCCGAGACAAAAACATTCCTGCTTTTAAAATTTCAAAGAAGGCTCAACAGCGCCCCCTAGAGCACGTAGTGTGCAGGCATCGGAATTTATCGAACTCCTCCCAGGATTTTTATCCGATCTTCACCAAATTCGCTGTGTGGCATCTAAGACCCATCCAGGATGAAAAGTTATTAAAATCTTGTGGCTGCGTCACACGGTGTGGGCGTGGCATGGCGGCCATTTTGAACAAAAAAGCTAAACAGCGCCAACTAGAACACGTGGTGCGCAGGCATTGGAATTTAACAAACTCCTCCCAGGATTTTTATCCAATTTTCACCAAATTCGCTGTGTGGCATCCAGACCCCTCCAGGATGAAAAGTTATTAAAATCTCGTGGATACGTCACACAGTGTGGGCGTGGCATGGCGGCCATTTTGAACAAAAAAGCTTTACCTCGCCCACTTCAACACGTGGTGCGCAGGCATTGGAATTTAACGAACTCCTCCCAGGATTTTTGGCCGATCTTCACCAAATTCGCTCTGTGGCATCTAGACCCCTCCAGGATGAAAAGTTATTAAATTCTTGTGGCTGCGTCACACGGTGTGGGCGTGGCATCGCGGCCATTTTGAACAAAAAAGCTTAACATTGTACAATGGAACACATTGTGCGCAGGCATTGGAATTTAACGAACTCCTCCCAGGATTTTTGTCCGATCTTCACCAAATTCGCTGTGTGGCATCTGCACCCCTCAAGGATGACAAGTTATTAAAATCTCGTGGATACGTCACATGGTGTGGGCGTGGCATGGCGGCCATTTTGAACAAAAAATCTCAATGGCACCCCCTAGAAAATGCTGTGCGCAGGCATTGTAATTTAACGAACTCCTCCCAGGATTTTTGTTCGATCTTCACCAAATTCGCTCTGTGGCATCTACACCCCTCCAGGATGAAAAGTTATTGAAATCTAGTGGCTGTGTCACACGGTGTGGGCGTGGCATGGCGGCCATTTTGAACAAAAAAGCTTAACCTCGCCCACTTCAACACGTGGTGCGCAGGCATTGGAATTTAACAAACTCCTCCCAGGATTTTTGTCCGATCTTCACCAAATTCACTGTGTGGCATCTGGAACCCTCCAGGATGAAAAGTTATTAAATTCTCGTGGATACGTCACATGGTGTGGGCGTGGCATGGCAGCCATTTTGAACAAAATCGCCATGTGGAACGAAATGGGTTTTGGAGGTGAAGGGATCCATGTAAAATCACCAAATCCACACAAATCCTCATTAATCTCAAGACCTAATATTTAATATACAATTCAGGAATGGACGTGGTCAAACGGCTCCACAGCGCCCCCTAGAAATATTCAAATAGTCATATAAAATCACTGCTTTATCCTACAAACATAAAATTTGGTACATACATATAGTATCCCAAGACCAACAGATTTGCACAGTCGAAATTCTAATCGGCTCTACGGCGCCCCCTAGACAAGGTCGTGTGGAGAGGAGTGCGGTGAGGAGCGAGGGCCCGTCCGACGCTGCTTGCAGCTTTAATTTATTTTTCTTACGCCAAATTGAACCTCAATTTGACCCCCTAAACATGCTCAAAAACTCACCAAATTTTGCACACACATCAGGACTGGCGAAAAATTTGATATTTTGGGGGAATTGCACATATGAATGGCAAAATGACTCAATAGCGCCACCTTAAAAATTGGGCTTTAGTGGAGTTAATACGGCTAGTTTCACGTACAGTTATAAAATTTGGTACACAGGTACAGTAGCCCGAGACAAAAACATTCCTGCTTCTGAAATTTTGAAAAAGCTCCACGGCGCCCCCTAGAAAACGTGGTGCGCAGGCATTGGAATTTAACGAACTCCTCCTAGGATTTTTATCCGGTCTTCACCAAATTCACTGTGTGGCATCTCGACCCCTCCAGGATGAAAAGTTATTAAAATCTCGTGGCTCCGTCACACCGTGTGGGCGTGGCATGGCGGCCATTTTGAATAAATTCGCCATATGGAACGAATTTGGTTTTGGAGGTGAAGGGATCCATGTAAAATCGCCAAATCCACACAAATCCAGCCATATAGAATCCCGAGTCCTACAAAATTGCACAGTCGAAATTCAAATCGTCTCTACGGCGCCCCCTAGACAAGGTTGTTTGGAGACATTGGAATTTAACGAACTCCTCCCAGGATTTTTGTCCTATCTTCAAAAAATTGGCTGTGTGGCATCTACACCCCCCCTGAAAAGTTATTAAAATCTTGTGGCTGCGTCACATGGTGTGGGCGTGGCAGGGCGGCCATTTTGAGCGTGTGACCATGAAGTGTGAAATGCTCATAACTTGACTGTACATCATAAGATGTGAATGCAACTTCATATGCTTGATGACAGGCTATCCCTCAACACTGTGGAGCAGTCAAACAGCTCCACAGCGCCCCCTAGAAATTTCAAAAACTCATATCGTATCACCGCTTTGTCCGACAGACATGAAATTTGGTACACGTGCAGAGCACGATGACACGAACACAATTGCGTGCTTTACATATTCCGATCATGTCCATAGCGTTCGATTTGTTCGATCTTTACCAAATTCGCTGTGTGGCATCTAGACCCCTCCAGGATGAAAAGTTATTAAAATCTTGTGGCTGCGTCACATGGTGTGGGCGTGGCATGGCGGCCATTTTGAACAAAATCGCCATGTGGAACGAAATGGGTTTTGGAGGTGAAGTGATACATGTAAAATCACCAAATCCACACAAAACTTCATTAATCTTAAGACCTAATATTTAATATACAATTCAGAAATGGGCGTAGTCAAACGGCTCCACAGCGCCCACTACAAATATTCAAATACTCATATAAAATCATTGCTTTATCCTACAAACATGAAATTTGGTACACACATATAGTATCCCAAGACCAACAGATTTGCACAGTCAAAATTCTAATCGGCTCTACGGCGCCCCCTAGAAAAGGTTGTGTGGAGAGGAGCATGATCAGGAGCGAGGGCCCGTTCGACGCTGTTTGCAGATTTAATTAGGGCCCGAAGCACTACAGTGCGTAGGACCCTATTGTTCCTCTAGTGTTTGGCGGTTTGGCGGTTTGTTTGGCGGTTTGGCGGTTTGGCGGTTTCTTTTTCTTACGCCACTTTGAACCTCAATTTGACCCCCTAAACATGCTCAAAAACTCACCAAATTTGGCACACACATCAGGACTGGTGAAAAATTTGATATTTTGGGGGAATTACACATATGAATGGCAAAATGACTCAATAGCGCCACCTAGAAAATTGGCCTTTAGTGGAGTTAATACGGCTAGTTTCACGTAAACTCATGAAATTTGGTACACAGGTACAGTAGCCCGAGACAAAAACATTCCTGCTTTTAAAATTTCAAAAAAGGCTCAACAGCGCCCCCTAGAGCACGTAGTGTGCAGGCAATGGAATTTAACGAACTCCTCCTAGGATTTTTGTCCGATTTTCACCAAATTCGCTGTGTGGCATCTAGACCCATCCAGGATGAAAAGTTATTAAAATCTTGTGGCTGCGACACACGATGTGGGCGTGGCATGGCGGCCATTTTGAACAAAAAAGCTAAACAGCGCCAACTAGAACACGTGGTGCACAGGCATTGGAATTTAACAAACTCCTCCCAGGATTTTTATCCAATTTTCACCAAATTCGCTGTGTGGCATCTACACCCCTCCAGGATGAAAAGTTATTAAAATCTCGTGGATACGTCACACGGTGTGGCCGGGCATGGCGGCCATTTTGAACAAAAAAGCGTAACCTCGCCCACTTCAACACGTGGTGCGCAGGCATTGGAATTTAACGAACTCCTCCCAGGATTTTTGTTCGATCTTCACCAAATTCGCTGTGTGGCATCTAAACCCCTCCAGGATGAAAAGTTATTAAAATCTTGTGGCTGCATCACACGGTGTGGGCGTGGCATGGCGGCCATTTTGAACAAAAAAGCTTAACATTGTACAATGGAACACGTTGTGCGCAGGCATTGGAATTTAACGAACTCCTCCCAGGATTTTTGTCCGATCTTCACCAAATTCACTGTGTGGCATCTGGACCCCTCCAGGATGAAAAGTTATTAAAATCTCGTGGATGCGTCACATGGTGTGGGCGTGGCATGGCGGCCATTTTGAACAAAATCGCCATGTGGAACGAAATGGGTTTTGGAGGTGAAGGGATCCATGTAAAATCACCAAATCCACACAAATCCTCATTAATCTCAAGACCTAATATTTAATATACAATTCAGGAATGGACGTGGTCAAACGGCTCCACAGCGCCCCCTACAAATATTCAAATACTCATATAAAATCACTGCTTTATCCTACAAACATGAAATTTGGTACATACATATAGTATCCCAAGACCAACAGATTTGCACAGTCGAAATTCCAATCGGCTCTACAGCGCCCCCTACACAAGGTCGTGTGAAGAGGAGTGCGGTGAGGAGCGAGGGCCCGTCCGACGCTGCTTGCAGCTTTAATTAGGGCCCGAGCCCGAAAAGGCAAAGGGCAGCGATCAGTGTGAAACACTGAACGCTGCCTTTGCCTTGCAGGGCAAAGGCCCTATTGTTCCTGCTCTGTTTCTTTCTTTCTTTTTCTTACGCCAAATTGAACCCCAATTTGACCCCCTAAACATGCTCAAAAACTCACCAAATTTTGCACACACATCAGGACTGGCGAAAAATTTGATATTTTGGGGGAATTGCACATATGAATGGCAAAATGACTCAATAGCGCCACCTTGAAAATTGGGCTTTAGTGGAGTTAATACGGCTAGTTTCACATACAGCTATGAAATTTGGTACACAGGTACAGTAGCCCGAGACAAAAACATTCCTGCTTTTGAAATTTTGAAAAAGCTCCACGGCGCCCCCTATAAAACGTAGTGTGCAGGCATTGGAATTTATCGAAGTCCTCCCAGGATTTTTATCCAATTTTCACCAAATTCGCTGTGTGGCATCTACACCCCTCCAGGATGAAAAGTTATTAAAATCTCGTGGATACGTCACACGGTGTGGGCGTGGCATGGCGGCCATTTTGAACAAAAAAGCTTAACCTCGCCCACTTCAACACGTGGTGCGCAGGCATTGGAATTTAACGAACTCCTCCCAGGATTTTTGGCCGATCTTCACCAAATTCGCTCTGAGGCATCTAGACCCCTCCAGGATGAAAAGTTATTAAAATCTTGTGGCTGCGTCACACGGTGTGGGCGTGGCATGGCGGCCATTTTGAACAAAAAAGCTAAACAGCGCCAACTAGAACACGTGGTGCGCAGGCATTGGAATTTAACAAACTCCTCCCAGGATTTTTATCCAATTTTCACCAAATTCGCTGTGTGGCATCTACACCCCTCCAGGATGAAAAGTTATTAAAATCTTGTGGCTGCGTCACACGGTGTGGGCGTGGCATGGCGGCCATTTTGAACAAAAAAGCTTAACCTCGCCCACTTCAACACGTGGTGCGCAGGCATTGGAATTTAACGAACTCCTCCCAGGATTTTTGGCCGATCTTCACCAAATTCGCTCTGTGGCATCTAAACCCCTCCAGGATGAAAAGTTATTAAATTCTTGTGGCTGCGTCACACGGTGTGGGCGTGGCATGGCGGCCATTTTGAACAAAAAAGCTAAACAGCGCCAACTAGAACACGTGGTGCGCAGGCATTGGAATTTAACAAACTCCTCCCAGGATTTTTATCCAATTTTCACCAAATTCGCTGTGTGGCATCTACACCCCTCCAGGATGAAAAGTTATTAAAATCTCGTGGATACGTCACACGGTGTGGGCGTGGCATGGCGGCCATTTTGAACAAAAAAGCGTAACCTCGCCCACTTCAACACGTGGTGCGCAGGCATTGGAATTTAACAAACTCCTCCCAGAATTTTTGGCCGATCTTCACCAAATTCCCTGTGTGGCATCTACACCCCTCCAGGATGAAAAGTTATTAAAATCTTGTGGCTGCATCACACGGTGTGGGCGTGGCATGGCGGCCATTTTGAACAAAAAAGCTTAACATTGTACAATGGAACACGTTGTGCGCAGGCATTGGAATTTAACGAACTCCTCCCAGGATTTTTGTCCAATCTTCACCAAATTCACTGTGTGGCATCTACACCCCTCCAGGATGAAAAGTTATTAAATTCTCGTGGATACGTCACATGGTGTGGGCGTGGCATGGCGGCCATTTTGAACAAAATCGCCATGTGGAACGAAATGGGTTTTGGAGGTGAATGGATCCATGTAAAATCACCAAATCCACACAAATCCTCATTAATCTCAAGACCTAATATTTAATATACAATTCAGGAATGGACGTGGTCAAACGGCTCCACAGCGCCCCCTAGAAATATTCAAATACTCAAATAAAATCACTGCTTTATCCTACAAACATAAAATTTGGTACATACATATAGTATCCCAAGACCAACAGATTTGCACAGTCGAAATTCTAATCGGCTCTACGGCGCCCCCTAGACAAGGTCGTGTGGAGAGGAATGCGGTGAGGAGCGAGGGCCCGTCTGACGCTGCTTGCAGCTTTAATTTTTCTTACGCCAAATTAAACCCCAATTTGACCCCCTAAACATGCTCAAAAACTCCTCAAATTTTGCACACGTATCAGGACTCGCGAAAAATTTGATATTTTGGGGGAATTACACATATGAATGGCAAAATGACTCAATAGCGCCACCTTCAAAATTGGGCTTTAGTGGAGTTAATACGGCTAGTTTCACGTACAGCTATAAAATTTGGTACACAGGTACAGTAGCCCCAGACAAAAACATTCCTCCTTTTGAAATTTCAAAAAGCTCCACGGCGCCCCCTAGAAAATGTGGTGCACAGGGATTGGAATTTAACGAACTCCTCCTAGTATTTTTATCCGGTCTTCACCAAATTCACTGTGTGGCATCTGGACCCATCCAGGATGAAAAGTTATTAAAATCTTGTGGCTGCGTCACACGGTGTGGGCGTGGCATGGCAGCCATTTTCACCAATTTTGCCACATGGAATGAAATGAGTTTTGGAGGTGAAAGGATCCACTTAATATCACCAAATCCACACAAATCCTCACAAATCTCAGAAACTAATGTTTGATATACAATTCAGGAAGTGGCGTGTTCAAACGGCTCCACAGCGCCCCCTACATATATTCAAATACTCATAAAAAACCACTGCTTTGACCTACAAACATGAAATTTGGTACACATGTATAATGTATCCAGACAAACAGATCTGTACACTTGAAATTTCAATTGGCTTCACAGCGCCCCCTAGACAATGTGGTGCTGAGACATTGGAATTTAGCGAACTCCTCCCAGGATTTTTATCCCATCTCCACCAAATTGGCTGTGTGGCATCTACCCCCTTCAGGATGAAAAGTTATTAAAATCTTCTGCCTCTGTCACACGGTGTGGGCGTGACAGGGCGGCCATTTTGAGCGTGTGGCCATGAAGTGTGAAATGCTCATAACTTGACTGCACATGGCCGAATATGAATGAAACTTGATATGCTTGATGACAGGCTATCCCTCAACACTGTGGCGCACTTAAACAGCTCCACAGCGCCCCCTACAAAATTTTAAAATTTCATATAAAATCACTGGTTTGTCGTACAGACATGAAATTTGTTACATGTGCAGAGCAGGATGAGACGAACACGAGTGCGTGCTTTAGACATTCCCATCGTCTCCACAGCGGCGTTGCGGGGGGGGAGCGAGGGCCCGTCCGACGCTGCTTGCAGCTTTAATTAGGGCCCGAAGCACTACAGTGCGTAGGACCCTATTGTTCCTCTAGTGTTTGGCGGTTTGGCGGTTTGGCGGTTTGGCGGTTTGGCGGTTTCTTTTTCTTACGCCACTTTGAACCTCAATTTGACCCCCTAAACATGCTCAAAAACTCACCAAATTTGGCACACACATCAGGACTGGTGAAAAATTTGATATTTTGGGGGAATTACATATATGAATGGCAAAATGACTCAATAGCGCCACCTAGAAAATTGGGCTTTAGTGGAGTTAATACGGCTAGTTTCACGTAAACTCATGAAATTTGGTACACAGGTACAGTAGCCCGAGACAAAAACATTCCTGCTTTTAAAATTTCAAAAAAGGCTCAACAGCGCCCCCTAGAGCACGTGGTGTGCAGGCATTGGAATTTATCGAACTCCTCCCAGGATTTTTATCCGATCTTCACCAAATTCGCTGTGTGACATCGAGACCCATCCAGGATGAAAAGTTATTAAAATCTTGTGGCTGCGTCACACGGTGTGGGCGTGGCATGGCGGCCATTTTGAACAAAAAAGCTAAACAGCGCCAACTAGAACACGTGGTGCGCAGGCATTGGAATTTAAAAAACTCCTCCCAGGATTTTTATCCAATTTTCACCAAATTCGCTGTGTGGCATCAAGACCCCTCAAGGATGACAAGTTATTAAAATCTCGTGGATACGTCACATGGTGTGGGCGTGGCATGGCGGCCATTTTGAACAAAAAATCTCAATGGCACCCCCTAGAAAATGCTGTGCGCAGGCATTGGAATTTAACGAACTCCTCCCAGGATTTTTGTTCGATCTTCACCAAATTGGCTGTGTGGCATCTAGACCCCTCCAGGATGAAAAGTTATTAAAATCTTGTGGCTGTGTCACACGGTGTGGGCGTGGCATGGCGGCCATTTTGAACAAAAAAGCTTAACTTGTACAATGGAACACGTTGTGCGCAGGCATTGGAATTTAACGAACTCCTCCCAGGATTTTTGTCCGATCTTCACCAAATTCACTGTGTGGCATCTAGACCCCTCCAGGATGAAAAGTTATTAAATTCTCGTGGATACGTCACATGGTGTGGGCGTGGCATGGCGGCCATTTTGAACAAAATCGCCATGTGGAACGAAATGGGTTTTGGAGGTGAAGGGATCCATGTAAAATCACCAAATCCACAGAAATCCTCATTAATCTCAAGACCTAATATTTAATATACAACTCAGGAATGGACGTGGTCAAACGGCTCCACAGCGCCCCCTAGAAATATTCAAATAGTCATATCAAATCACTGCTTTATCCTACAAACATAAAATTTGGTACATACATATAGTATCCCAAGACCAACAGATTTGCACAGTCGAAATTCTAATCGGCTCTACGGCGCCCCCTAGACAAGGTCGTGTGGAGAGGAGTGCGGTGAGGAGCGAGGGCCCGTCTGACGCTGCTTGCAGCTTTAATTAGGGCCCGAAGCACTACAGTGCGTAGGACCCTATTGTTCCTCTAGTGTTTGGCGGTTTGGCGGTTTGTTTGGCGGTTTGTTTGGCGGTTTGGCGGTTTAGCGGTTTGGCGGTTTCTTTTTCTTACGCCACTTTGAACCTCAATTTGACCCCCTAAACATGCTCAAAAACTCACCAAATTTGGCACACACATCAGGACTGGTGAAAAATTTGATATTTTGGGGGAATTACACATATGAATGGCAAAATGACTCAATAGCGCCACCTAGAAAATTGGCCTTTACTGGAGTTAATATGGCTAGTTTCACGTAAACTCATGAAATTTGGTACACAGGTACAGTAGCCCGAGACAAAAACATTCCTGCTTTTAAAATTTCAAAAAAGGCTCAACAGCGCCCCCTAGAGCACGTAGTGTGCAGGCAATGGAATTTAACGAACTCCTCCTAGGATTTTTGTCCGATTTTCACCAAATTCGCTGTGTGGCATCTAGACCCATCCAGGATGAAAAGTTATTAAAATCTTGTGGCTGCGACACACGATGTGGGCGTGGCATGGCGGCCATTTTGAACAAAAAAGCTAAACAGCGCCAACTAGAACACGTGGTGCACAGGCATTGGAATTTAACAAACTCCTCCCAGGATTTTTATCCAATTTTCACCAAATTCGCTGTGTGGCATCTACACCCCTCCAGGATGAAAAGTTATTAAAATCTCGTGGATACGTCACACGGTGTGGGCGTGGCATGGCGGCCATTTTGAACAAAAAAGCGTAACCTCGCCCACTTCAACACGTGGTGCGCAGGCATTGGAATTTAACGAACTCCTCCCAGGATTTTTGTTCGATCTTCACCAAATTCGCTGTGTGGCATCTAAACCCCTCCAGGATGAAAAGTTATTAAAATCTTGTGGCTGCATCACACGGTGTGGGCGTGGCATGGCGGCCATTTTGAACAAAAAAGCTTAACATTGTACAATGGAACACGTTGTGCGCAGGCATTGGAATTTAACGAACTCCTCCCAGGATTTTTTCCGATCTTCACCAAATTCACTGTGTGGCATCTAGACCCCTCCAGGATTAAAAGTTATTAAATTCTCGTGGATACGTCACATGGTGTGGGCGTGGCATGGCGGCCATTTTGAACAAAATCGCCATGTGGAACGAAATGGGTTTTGGAGGTGAAGGGATCCATGTAAAATCACCAAATCCACACAAATCCTCATTAATCTCAAGACCTAATATTTAATATACAATTCAGGAATGGACGTGGTCAAACGGCTCCACAGCGCCCCCTAGAAATATTCAAATAGTCATATAAAATCACTGCTTTATCCTACAAACAAAAAATTTGGTACATACATATAGTATCCCAAGACCAACAGATTTGCACAGTCGAAATTCTAATTGGCTCTACGGCGCCCCCTAGACAAGGTCGTGTGGAGAGGAGTGCGGTGAGGAGCGAGGGCCCGTCCGACGCTGCTTGCAGCTTTAATTTTTCTTACGCCACTTTCAACCTCAATTTGACCCCCTAAACATGCTCAAAAACTCACCAAATTTGGCACACACATCAGGACTGGTGAAAAATTTGATGTTTTGGGGGAATTACACATATTAATGGCAAAATGACTCAACAGCGCCACCTAGAAAATTGAGCTTTAGTGGAGTTAATACGGCTAGTTTCAGGTAAACTCATGAAATTTGGTACACATGTACAGTAGCCCAAGACAAAAAAATTCCTGCTGTTGAAATTTCAAAAAAAGCTCAACAGCGCCCCCTACAGCATGTGGTGCACAGGCATTGGAATTTAACGAACTCCTCCCAGGATTTTTATCCGATTTTCACCAAATTGGCTGTGTGGCATCTGGACCCCTCCAGGATGAAAAGTTATTAAATTCTCGTGGATACGTCACATGGTGTGGGCGTGGCATGGCGGCCATTTTGAACAAAAAAGCTCAGCCGCGCCCCCTACAGATTGTGGTGCGCAGGCATTGGAAGTTAACGAACTCCTCCCAGGATTTTTGTCCGATCTTCACCAAATTCGCTGTGTGGCATTTAAACCCCTCCAGGATGAAAAGTTATTAAAATCTCGTGGATACGTCACATGGTGTGGGCGTGGCATGGCGGCCATTTTGAACAAAAAATTATCTAGTGTGATACAGTTAGCGTGATACAGTTTTTAGAAGAATATTATTCACCTTTTCCTAGGAAAAGTGGGGTGGTTTTTTGTAGTGTTTTTTAGGGCCCGAGCACTACAGTGCGTAGTTTCTCATTGCAACTACTCTGAAAGCATTTTAGCCAGTAAAAGGGTGGGGGTTAGGATGCAGTAGGCTATAGGAAAGGGAGATTACAGAGTACATCTGCCTAGTCTTGGCCCAGGGACCAGTGGAGCGCAGCTGTCTAAATGTTTTATATTTTTATGAATTTTGACTTAAACTTCTAATAAGGTGTTGATCTTTTTTCCATACGTGATTTCGTCTGCTGCCTGTGTGGTTGTGGGGGATCCAAAGACCTGTTAGGTGGGTGCTCTGTTACTTGGGCACATGTACTCAGGTGATCAATTTAAGAGTTCGAACAACTTCTCTTTAAATGCTTTTCCATTGTTTATTGAATAATTATGAAGCCCCTAAAGGGACATGGGCAGAAAAAAATTGCAAAAGTGCAAAAGTTTCTGTGCTACACGAAACAATCTCCTGCACACACAAACTTCCGGTATCAACAACTCACTAGCGATACATTGTCAAAATATAATCAATGCCTCTGTCCTATCGTTGTAAGGTAGACAATTTGCTACAAGCCCAGTTTTATCAAAAGTAGCTGTCTTTCAAGCTGCACAAACAACACTGGTGTCTATGTGCAGCCGGCTGTGCGATGAGTGCACAGGGACTGTCTGCAAATTGCATTTTGCAAACAGTATGATTTTTATATATACATGTATCTCAAACAAAGTGTTGTGGTATGATCAACAGGAGCCAGTCGATGACTGCAGTGATTTTTGGTGACACTAAATCCTGGTGTTGCAAAAACAACAAACAATCTGAAAAACTAAATTAAAATAAAAACCAATTAAAATTTTAAAAGTATAATAACCCTGACACACACTCACTCACTTGTATATACTCCATTTGTTCTTGATTGTTTATGGGTTGTTCTGTGGCAATAAGTTTGGTTACTTTGGAAGCAATTCTGTGACAGTTATTTTCCTTCCTTTTTCTGACTTTGTATAGATCCTAAATTTAATTCAAAATAGTTGTAAAAAGGTCTTTAAAAAGTCTGAAATTTGTTCAAACCTGCAGAAACCCTGTTTTTGGTATATGTCTATTTTAGAGTTGTAGCCACCCTGGAGAAAACTGCACCAGTCACCACTAATTTGTAGGCGAAGTATTTCATTGTTAATCTGTAGAGCTAACTGCTGGGCTGCTGGGAATCTGTTGCCGCCATCGTGCATTGTTAATACGAGGAACTGGTGAGTGATGAATGAATGCAATGCTAACCGCTTTAGCCAACGCTAGCACTGACCGCACTGGCTAAAGCTAGCAGGGTGAGTGTTGGCCTGCTGTTATTTAATTGTGAAGTCTGCTTCATACATTTTGACTTTAGCACAAGGGGAATTGTTAAACAGTATTGTGACTTATTTTGTCCACTGTGCGCAGGCTATACGCAACGGCAACACAATAGCATTGCCACCTACTGGTCTGGTAGGAGGCTGTCACAGCTTTTGATTGCTGTTTGGTTGTATCCTGAACCGAACCAACCAATAACCAAGTGCACTTTACTTAAAATATTCCAACTGGTTTCCATAACAGCAGTTTTGTACATATTTTGGGTTTTTTCTATTCTTTTCTATATTTATTATTGTAAATATTTTGTTATATCAGATTAACTTTGCAACATATGGTACCAGCACCAAATAACTGTCTTCTGTGTCCTTATTAATTGCTGACCACCAGCTCCAGCAGCCATATCTAGACTTCTGAGTCTATACTAGCTCAAAGCTACCACTTGTTAGCCTAACCTGCCAATATTAATGGTCCATTAATATTTGCTAGTGTGTGCAAATACCCACTACAGGTGCAAGAAGTCACACAATTAGTGAAATGGAGATCATCTGAGTACAGTGAACGTGTTGCAAGTGATTATAGTATAAAGACATCTGTATCTGGAAGGTCCAGTCACTGCTGAATCAATACTCTGGACTACAAAAACTCCACGAGTACAAAAGAACACTCCAAACAACTTGACAAGGTTTTTGAAAAGCAGAAGTCGGGGGATGAGTCAAGAAAATTTCCAAGTCACTGAGTAACCCTAAAAGTACCGTTAAATCCATCATTAAGAAATTAAATTCAGTTTTCCGTTCAATTGTGCTTTATTTATAGAGCACCAATTTACAATTTATGTCATCTCATCTTGGTCTGATCTGATGTGGATATGATGGCAGCATGTATAGACAGATGTTCAGTGCTCTCCTTTTAGATGCTTTGTTTGGATGTTTATGTACGTGTCAATACCTGTTCTGATAACATTTTGCTCAGGAAATAACATCTACAGCTGGCATGGTCTCCTAAATATAGGAATACATAGTGTTCTTACTGTGGGGTCTACATTTTAATATAGTAAATCTAATCTGTTAGTTTTTAATTCTTACATAATAACAAATACCCTACTGTTCAGCATAGAATGAATACAATTATTGTAAGATCATACCTTCTAAGTAATGTAGTTACTGTAAGGTGATACAGTGTCTTATCGTTTGACATTTAAGGGGGTGTATTCTTTTCTAGGGTATACTCTGTTATTTTTGTTTTATGGAAAAAATGGAAAAGGCTATACAAAATGTTACACAGTTAAATATAAAAACAAAAATAAAAACTTTTAAAGAGTAAACAGAGTTCTAAGTTTGATCATGGAGCCCTTGTTCAGCTACTGGCTATTGCAATTAAACATGGAGTCATTTTACTTGTTTTGAATATCTGATCACACAGCTAATCGACGATCCACTCCTTTAAACCCAGCATATAACTAGTACCATTCTGCCAGCTCCTGCTATTAATATGTGTAAATTACACTTAATCACTCATCATTTAGGTCATCTTCAAATGGAGCTCTGCGCCTGCCATCTGAACACATTACATTGTGAAAAGGCAATTATGTGTTATTTGTGAGGAGACAGTATAATGGCTGCCTGTCTTTGTAGGAGCATCTCCTTTTGCTTAGTATGATATTTACTGTTTAATACATCGTGTTCTTCCTTGAATTCAAAATGGGTGATTTCCAACACTTTTGTTTGGAGGATAAATTCACAGTTAGTTGATACACGAAAATGTTACCAGTCTGGGAATTTTTTTGGAAATTAGAAATCTTTTGGTTGTCATAAAAACAAAAACAAATAACTTTTCTATCTGTCCTCAAGATGTCTCCCTCAGTGTCTTTGGAGTAGCTCCATTCTGTATCTGGAGTATTATAAAGTGGAATACCACTTAAGGATCTTTTTACCCCATTGTTGGTATTTTTTGTCCTAGACTGATCAGCATGAGTCATGGCCATTCTTTTAGCCCTGTAGCACAATTGACAGCATTTGTTCAGTGACTCATATGCATATACACACACACTCAAGTAAAGGTGTTTATTGTATATGGTCAGTCATCATGGAATCTTTGATTTGTAATGATGATGATTGATTTGTTTTGTCTTGTGTCTTCATAACAAACACATTAACCTCTCATCTATCTTACCTTACCTTTCTCTCCTTTTATGAAAGTGGTGGGTCTGCTGCTCGCATGGATCTTCATATCGATATCTTTTGTTTGAAAGACAGATTTTTCTCCAAGTGTGTTCACATCTTAAAAGACACTATGCACTGTTGTATTTACAACATTATACGGCTGTTGTTGAAAAGAGACCTGCGCTTTGAACATGTTTCGTGTTTGGTCGTTTTGATGAGGTGATTGTGCTTGGTGATGAAGTGTTGTTCAAATGTTTTGTTGTCTTATCATATCATATGTGTGTACATAACTTCTCAGTTTTCCTTCTTTAATCTGCAATTTATTTTTGTTCACCTTGTATATTCACTGCGCTATAGCATTTTTTGTTTGCCTTATACTCTGCTCCCCTGCATCATTTCTTGTTTTTTTAAATTTTGTTGTTCTTGAAACTGAAATCATTTTCCTGTATTGGACGGGTGTCTATTAGTAAAGACCCTTGCCTTTTAAATGCCACTCTGAGTCCAGTGAGTTTCCCCGGATCTCAATCTCTGTCATGCGTGTAATTGTTACAGTAAGAGCTGCTGCAGGGCCGAATACAGTGGTACAGATTATTGTCTTTATCCAACAGTTTTATATATTATATAATGTGAATGCTTGTACTATTTATATATTTGTTTTACTATCTATTTATACTGAAAATCTTTGACACTAGAAAATGATGAAAGTTTATTGTTCTACAAAGAACACATGATACATTACATTTTTTTTTGCATTTCTCAGGTCAACTTTGTCAAGAGGTAAATTTACAATTACTAACACAATGCACTTGTAACCCTTTATACAGTTATGCACATACATAATGATCATGAGGAATGGGCTGATGTACAAAGAAGTTATAATACTTTAAAATAAGGGACTCTAAATCATCATTTTGAGGGCAGAAGTTGGCACTCTTTAGTATACATTTAAGTATTCTTTTAAAACAAAATAATTTATACTCAGTTATTAGTTAAAGTATAAGTATGGTGATGATCTATGTTTTGTTATTTTGTCAACAGATTAACAGGTGATCCTTTCTGTAGAGCCAACTCTACTCACTAATTTCACTACGGGAAACAATAAGGCAATTAACAACAACCTTAACAACCTACATGCTCAATGTTTCCACACAGGTTATGACTGTGCAATAAACCAGGCCTGTATGGTTCTTTCAGTTAATTATGAATTTAATGACCAAGACAATTAACACAGTTTTGCAGGAGCACCAGCGTTCATCTTTGGTTTAGCACCATCCAAAACTATTGTGATTGGTTTAAAGAAAGAAAAGAAAGAAAATTTTTCCTATATAGCAGTGTGATAATGAAGTGCTGACAGACCAGTCTTCAGCACAAACATGGTGCTGTCGAAATCAAGTCTGATAAATCTTCTGCATCTCTGTCCCACTTAATTCCATTGTTGTCCAAAGACTATAAATTACACATCAGTAGGGCAATGTTGCACTGTAGCCCACATTCAGTAGGAATGAGTGGATTTGGGTTTGGCATCACAGTTAAGTTTTATTCCACTTAACAGTGGAATAAAACTTAACAGCGCCTGTTTGAAATTTTGCAGAGAGCACTTCACTGATATACTGACTGATTGCAAAAGTTCAACATAACTGAACTTTGACCCTCAATATAACTGATGTAATGTGCATTTGGTTTTGACATTGTTAATATAGAAAAAACAAGAACTGAAGGACCTGACGCAGCCATTGAGGTAGTAGGCCGTTCAACCCACCAAAGCGACCCCTTTTATAAAAACTGGGCCTGATAATGGACCCTCGCCTGTTTGTCTCATCCTGCTCTGCACATGTACCAAATTTCATGTCTGTAGGACAAACCAGTGATTTTATAGGAATTTTTGAAATTTGTAGGGGGCGCCATTGAGCCTTTTCTGTAATTTTAACAGCAGGAATGTTTTTGTCTCGTGCTACTGTACCTGTGTACCAAATTTCATGAGTTTTCGCGAAACTAGCCGTATTAACTCCACTAAAGCACAATTTTCTAGGTGGCGCTATTGAGTCATTTTGCCATTCATATGTGTAATTCCCCCAAAATATCAAATTTTTCACCAGTCCTGATGTGTTAGACAAATTTGGTGTGTTTTTGAGCATGTTTAGGGGGTCAAATTGAGATTCAAAGTGGCGTAAGAAAAAGAAACCGCCAAACAAACAAACCGCCAAACCAACCGCCAAAGAAACACTACAGGAACAATAGGGTCCTACGCACTGTAGTGCTTCGGGCCCTAATTAAAGCTGCAAGCAGCGTCGGACGGGCCCTCGCTCCTTGTCTAGGGGGCGCCGTAGAGCCGATTGGAATTTTGACCGTGCAAATCTATTGGTCTTGGGACACTATATGTATGCACCAAATTTCATGTTTGTAGGATAAAGCAGTGATTTTATATGAGTATTTCAATATTTGTAGGGGGCGCTGTGGAGCCGTTTGACCACGCCCATTCCTGAATTGTATATCAATTGTTAGTTCTTGAGATTAATGAGGATTTGTGTGGATTTGGTGATATTACATGGATGCCTTCACCTCCAAAACCTGTTTCAATCCATATGGCGATTTTGTTCAAAATGGCTGCCATGCCACGCCCACACCGTGTGAAGTAGCCACGAGATTTTAATAACTTTTCATCCTGGAGGGGTCTAGATGCCACACAGCAAATTTGGTGAAGATGGGACAAAAATCCTGGGAGGAGTTCGATAAATTCCAATGCCTGTGCACCACGTGTTCCATGGGACACTGTTAAGCTTTTTGTTCAAAATGGCCGCCATGCCACGCCCACACAGTGTGACGCAGCCACAAGATTTTAATAACTTTTTATTCTGGAGGGATCTAGATGACACACAGCGAATTTGGTGAAAATCGGATAAAAATCTTGGGAGGAGTTCGTTAAATTCCAATGCCTGCGCACAGCGTTTTCCAGGGGACGCCGTTAAACTTTTTTGTTCAAAATGGACGCCATGCCACGCCCACACCGTGTGAAGTAGCCACACGATTTTAATAACTTTTCATCCTGAAGGGGTTTAGATGCCACACAGCAAATTTTGTGAAGATGGGACAAAAGTCCTAGGAGGAGTTTGTTAAATTCCAATGCCTGTGCACCACGTGTTCCATGGGACACCGTTAAGCTTTTTTGTTCAAAATGGCCGCCATGCCACGCCCACACCGTGTGACGCAGCCACAAGATTTTAATAACTTTTGATCCTTGACAGGTCTAGATGCCACACAGCAAATTTTGTGAAGATGGGACAAAAATCCTAGGAGGAGTTCGTTAAATTCCAATGCCTTCGCACAGCGTTTTCTTGGGGGCGCCATTGAGCTTTTTTGTTCAAAATGGCCGCCATGCCGCGCCCACACCATGTGACATATCCACGAGATTTTAATAACTTTGCATCTTGGAACGGTCTAGATGCCACACAGCGAATTTGGTGAAGATCGGGCAAAAATCCTGGGAGGAGTTCGATAAATTCCAATGCCTGCACACTATGTGCTCTAGGGGGCGACGTTGAGCCTTTTTTGAAATTTTAACAGCAGGAATTTTTTTGTCTTGGGCTACTGTACATGTGTACCAAATTTCATGAGTTTACGTGAAACTAGCTGTATTAACTCCACTAAAGCCTAGTTTTCAAGGTAGCGCTATTGAGTCATTTTGCCATTCATATGTGTAATTCCCCCAAAATATCAAATTTCTCACCAGTCCTGATGTGTGTGCCAAATTTGGTGAGTTTTTGAGCATGTTTAGGGGTCAAATTGGGGTTCAAAGTGGCGTAAGAAAAAGAAACCGCCACAGAAAGAAACGCACGAAGAATAGGGCCTTTGCACTGCAAGGCAAAGGCGAGCGTTCAGTGTTTCACACTGACCGCTGCCCTTCGCCTTTTCGTGCTCGGGCCATAATAACACCACTAGGAGGAGTGGAGTTAATATTTTGAATAGAATGCCATACCAACTGCCAGAGGTAAACCATGTTAAGGGGTTCCAGCCTTCCCAATTCATGTTCTTATCCCCATCCCTAGCTAGTTTGTGTTTCAAATGTTCAAGTTGGTCAACAATGTTATAATAGTTAGATGTACCATCAAGAATGAACGTGCAATAGTGGTCACCAATAACTGCACAGAGGCCTCCCTGAGAGGCCAATATATAGTCAAGACCTATCCTATTTTGTAGCATCATGGCTCTCATAGCTTTCTTTTCAGGATCGTCTCTAAGTTCGTGTGCTAGATTTAGAACTGTTTGGGTGAGTTCCTCAAGTTCCCAGTGCATGTCATTCATCTTATTTCCTAAATATGCTGTTCCATACATGGGAAAAAGTGTCATAAAAATTCCTCTGACATCAGACACTAGTGGTGGAGATCTAGAAGTGTCTGGGACAGAATGTCCCTTACTTCTAAATGTACTAAAAATTGTGGTAACATTTGAGTTGGGAATCACAAGAGCCGCAGGCTGTAACTTTGCTAAGTAGCACACACCACACCATCCCTGGGGGAGGTAAAGATAGACCTTATGACCGCAAACCTAAACGTGATCAGTCGGGCAGGAAAATCCCCCCGCATGTGGAACCATTGTATTTATGACAGGTTCAGATACCCATCCCTTCATCTTGCTACGGACTCCAACCTCAGTAAAGTTAATCGGTTTTACCCAACTATCCTTACACTTGGAACCGCTGCAAAGGGGATGACTCGGAGTACCTTCCACAGGAAAGTAACTCATACAGTTTGCCACACCTAGTCCACATCTCCCTCAGCACAGGTTCTCCTAAAACATAGTGATGGTGGGTTTGGATAGTGTGCCATTGTGATTCCCTGTCAATTAGTTACATTAGTCTTTGAACTGAATTTGTCAGGCATTCTACAGTGTAATAAGTTGTAATCAGTGACCGTGGTGCAGTTTGGCAAATTGAGTGAATTCCATAAAGTTAGTGGCTGGGGTTGTAGTTAGTGTTGTGAACATAACTATAACACACATGACTTCATGTAGTGGAACTGGTTTGGGTGTTAGGCATGGATTTGTCAAAGCATGTCGAAGTATGAATGAGCATACATAGCAGTCAGACATATTGAAACTTTTAGCTGTCAAATTTGCCATCCGGAACCAAACATAATCATGGTGATCATCATCAAATTCGTAGTGTCGTTTACCTCTGTGAATTTCTTTATTCATAGTAAGCCATGCAATTGATCTCAAAAGTGCCACAGTTAATGTTGCCAGCGGTAGGCCCAACAGTCTTGACACGTGGAGTCATGACCTATCTTCTGGAGGGAGAGGTTACCAGCACTACACCTCCTTTTGTCAGCTAACAGTGTTCTTGTCCTGTTCATTGTCCAGTGAGTGTGTGGATGTGTGTTTGAGGATCTTAAGAGTACTCTGCTCCCTTTGCTACAAACAGAATTTAATATTCTTATGACACAAAAGGCGGAGAAAAATATTCTTACATCTAGACATGTTTACTATGAACATGGAGACAAAGCAGGGTGGCTTCTTGCACTTCAACTTAGACAGCAGTTTGCCGAACAAATGATCCCAGAAATTGATACAGGTGCAGGTTCAGTATCACGTAACCCCCGAGTCATTAATGATCAATTTAAACAGTACTATTCTGCTCTATATCAGTCAGAGGTAGATATTGACTCATCTGAAATCCATTCATTTCTCGACTCTCTGGATGTCCCTAAACTTGCCCCGGACGCCCAGTCAACACTAGAACAACCATTAACGCTTGAAGAAATAACAAATGCCATTAAATCATCTCAAACAGGAAGGGCGCCGGGTCCAGACGGATTCCCCATAGAGTTTTACAGAGAGTTCTCTTCAAAACTCACACCTATCCTGAAATCAGTTTATGATGAATCACTGGCCAACGGAAAACTACCACAAACGCTTACCCAGGCAACAATTTCAGTATTACTAAAAAAAGGCAAGGACCCTTTGCAGTGTAGCTCATACAGACCAATTAGTCTCCTTTGTTGTGATTATAAAATTTTGACAAAAGCCCTTGCACAACGATTAGACCCCATTATTCCTACTGTTATTAATGAACATCAAACAGGCTTTATCCCTGGACGGCAGTCATTTTTTAATGTGAGAAGGCTATTTAATGTGATGTTCTCACAGCATTCGACAGTGCAACCTGAGGCTATCCTAAGCTTTGACGCCAAAAAAGCGTTCGATAGAATCGAATGGACCTATCTCTTTACGGTTTTGGAAAAGTTTGGACTAGGTCCTATTTTCTGTAGATGGATTAAGGTCTTATATTCAACACCAATGGCCGCGGTCAGAACAAATGGCCTGATCTCTGAATATTTTCCACTCAATTCACAGTGGACACTTTCTCACAGCAACAAACAGACCAGTCAACATGTAGTCTGTAAAAATTTACAACCTGAGTAAAACCTGATAATTAAAACTGGATTATTACAGAGAACTGTACTTGGAAATACACTTTCAAAGCAGCTACAATTTTCTTTCAAACTATTCAACCTGTGTTGCAGAAGCACAAATACTAAACATCAAATACTGTATGCTCATTTTTAATAGTTTTTAATGTTTTAATGTTTTCATAATACTGAGCCAATGAAATGAAAAAAGGCTGAACCAAATTTCCAGAAAAAACAAAATAAACATGCTGCTATTCTTTTAACAGTTATTGTGACGATTCATAATTTTTGAGAGAGTGCTCATTCTTATTGCATTGTGTGTCAAACGTGTTTTCTTATTTCTGGAGCAAACAATATTGAGACCTCTGCAGCTCCACAAAAAAAGTATTCTGTCACAGTATCTTTATCAAAACATTAAAAAAAAGATGAAAGTAAAATACAATATTCAATTATGTAAAAATAAATGTTTAGCCCCATCACACTCACACTCATTCACACATCACACTTGTGTTAACAACCAGCATATCTCTCCCTAGCCACAACATCTAGCCCAAAAGAGCATTTTTTTAATGTTTGCAGTTTTGGACTGAGCTTTCATTGTCCGATGTTCAACAATATCTTCTGGATGAATTTGAATGTGTTCTTTATACCTTTGGGGTAATCCAGATGGAGTGCATATATTAAGCCAAAGAGAAGAGAAAGTGCTTGAGAGGTTGTAGGAATGTAATCCATGACGATGTTTCCTTCAAGGATGATTGCAACGCTGTTCATCAATAGTGGCATGTCGTTGGCACCTGGGTGAAGTCATCCCCAACAGGCACCTGGGTGAAGTCATCTGCAGTGTCTGAATCATGTATTCAAAATAAAAGAACACAAATAAATTTAGGTACAATGTTATGACCCACCGTAATAGTTTGTTCACTCCTGTAACCAAAGTCTCTGCAGGATTCATAATTTAAAATCACATAGAAAAAACAACAGCACTCAGAAATAATGTCTTACAGAGCTCTTTTGAAAGATCATGAGCAGGTGGATCTGGACGCATTTCAGCACCAAGCCTTAACAAAATGCATTTTTTAAAGCTCAGCTGTGGAGATCAACAGTTACACATCAGTCTGCTTGCTTTATTTGTAGCACTAACAAAAGAATTACAAGAATTCCCAGCAACACTGATGAGGTTTGGTACGTCAGCAAAATCATGCTAGTGGCTCTGATCATGTCACATATCATGTGTGAAACTGTCTTAAATCTTCATCCAAGATTAAGTGTTAATTAAATGCCAAACCAGACCACAACTTTTAGAAACTCACATTGTTGTTTTCAGGAGCTGTCAGTGCGGAGTTTTCCTCATGGGATGGATCAATCACCTCAGCTCTGCTGGGCTCACAGGCAGGGAGGGAACAGTGTTCCGTGGTTCTTGTGGGGCCCTGCAACAACATGAGCAAAGGAAAAAAGGTACGCTTGAACAAGTAGCACCATGAATCTCCCATTTGTGACAATTGTTCAGTTAATGGTAATCTACCACTTGAGTCACAGGTGTCTGCATCTGTATCTGGAGTATTTCAGGAAGTTACTCACCACAAGCACTCATCTCGGAGACCTCTGAAAGGAATGTATTTCCTCTTGTGTCATGTCAGCTGGAGTGGAGCTTTCAGACTGCATAGAAGAAATTGATTCTTTGGAGAAAACAAGAGTGACAAACTAGAAAGCCACATTGTATGTGTTTTTGATTATATTTAAAAAAAAATCTAGCTCCTGGAAAAAGCTTAGACAGACATCCTTACCCTGGTCTGGAAGCTGTCAACCACTATGCAACCAATATGTTGAAAAGAACATTTTTCCCAAACACAATGACGGCAGTAAAGAAGACAGCAGCTGAAGAAGCAGCGATAGATCAAATCTCCTGCCCACAGCTGGACTCCCACAACAAAGACATGGATCACAAATGCCTAGAGGAGGAGAACATTTCCCAGCATGGGTAAAGTACCTAGAAGAATTGGCATGAAGTCTCGCATACCTATACAGATGAAAACAAGCAGATGAAATGGAAGTTTCCATATGCGATAGCTACAGTTTTTATTTTTACCTTGTAAGCTTAAGGCAACAAATAACCTCCCTGTAACCAACAAGTACTGTACAGTGATTATTTGTGATTTTTGTGAGGCTGACATTATTTCATTCTCTGGGATTTGAACTCACAGCTTCCCTACGGCTCGTCTTGTTAACGACATGTGTTCGACAACATTAATCCTCAACTGTCAGTTTGATTTATCCTCTTAATTGACATATTTTGAAAGTTACCACTGAAGTTTGTTATCTTGTTGCACTGGATTGCATTAAATTTGGTTTTCCGCTCATACACTATGAGCAGAGAGCCAAAATGGCTAATGGCTGTTCTTTGGCTATGGTTATCCATCCATCCATTATCTATACACCGCTTATTCCTCTGTAGGGTTGCGGGGGGGCTGGAGCCTATCCCAGCCGACTCGGGCGAAGGCAGTGGACACCCTGGACAGGTCGCCAGCCCATCCCAGGGCTACATATAGAGACAAACAAGCACACTCACACTCACACCCACGGACAATTTAGAATAATCAATTAACCTGAGCATGTTTTTGGACTGTGGGAGGAAGCCGGAGTACCCGGTGAGAACCCACGCATGCACAGGGAGGGCTATGGTTATGTTTCAAATAAAATTGAAAGTGACAAACTTAGTTAAGGGACTGTCTTACTGAATTGCATTAGATATCAAAGGTATTCCTATCTTTTAATACTTCTCAATAATGAGATTTTTGTTGGTAATGTATAATGTGAAGACTGGACATTGTATTATATTAGTTTACATTTTTGTTATCTAAAGCTAACTACAGCATTACCTCACACACAGAGGGGGTGTAGTTCAGTGTTGTTTCTCAAATGTAATGGACAGTTACTGTATGTTCTTTTTGTAGTGGACAGAAGCTGACTCTGGAGATTTATCACAGCAATCTATATCCACCATGTCTGACTGACATCTTAAAATGTCTAAATATAATTATCCTCAAAACACTGCTAATATAGATGGGTGACAAATTCTTTAAAAAAAACAACATTAAGTGTCTTTGCAAGGTGTTCGGCTACCATTTACCCCCAAATCAGCATCAGTGCTCATTGGCATTGATTCTCCAAGTCTCTGGAACTCTATTGGGGAAATAAATATTCCCCTATTTGGTGTTTTGATGATAGTTGAGGAGAGTGCAGTCTGACACATCAGTCTTAAATCTAGTTTTTCACTTATGTTCAGATCCGGTGATGATGAAAGTCATAGCAAATAATTCACATCATTTTCATAAAATGTTTAAGTGGCCCCTTGTGTCCGATAGATGGAAGCACTGTCATCCCAGAAGAGGCCATCCCCATCAGGATAGAAAAGTTTCATCACAGGATAAAGGTGATGATTTAGAACAACTTTGTTTTGATTTGCAGTGATTCTTCTTTCTAAGGGTCAAGCAAAAGCAAACTATGCCAGAAAAATGCCCTCCACAGTATAACAGAGTCATCAGGTTCTGTAGGATTAAAGGGCTCAGGTTTTTTCTGTAATTTGTCACATATCTATTCTTATTTTCTGAATAACTGAATAAATTATCTCAGGCTATATTAAATGACAAATTTATACTTACTGGATAATGTTGTCATAATAATCACAGAAAGCCATCTTGATAGATTTAAAAATAAATTATTGTTTTAACATTTAATCTAAGCTAAAGCTGAAACAAATCATTGATTAAGCAATTGACAGACATTTATAAAACAACCACCACTTAGAGCCCCATTAAAAATATTTTAATCAAA
The DNA here is from genome assembly GCA_024666655.1 of Dascyllus trimaculatus. Classification (NCBI taxonomy): domain Eukaryota; kingdom Metazoa; phylum Chordata; class Actinopteri; family Pomacentridae; genus Dascyllus; species Dascyllus trimaculatus. The sequence continues at coordinate 37,192,418 of CM045448.1, forward strand.
GTCTGAATTAATAGATCAACTGTGATTTTTCTTTGTTTTCTGAAATTCAGTGTCTGTAGAGAAAACCTTCAGGACTGACCTATGTTCTTCCAAATCCAGTTAATGTTTAAATGTCAACACTTTCTTGGTTCTCTGCTGATCAGTCGCATTGGTTAAAGCACAGGATACGCTGAAGTTGACACCAAAGGCAGAAACAACATAATCCAACACCATGAGACGACAGTTGCAGACAGGTAGAAGAGATTTACTGTGTACTTTAATATACCAAAATAAACATGTGCATTTCAGTACTGAAGAAAACAAACAATGAAATTTTAATGATTCAAAAACCTTTTCTGTTTCTTTCTTTTGAACCTAATAGTCTGCCTAAGTTTGTACTTATGGGTTGACTGATGTGTTTTTTTCTGGGCCAATACTAATTATTGGTAATCAACTGGTTTACATTTGCAAGTAAAGATCAAACCTTGGTGTCAAAACTTTAAATAGCACCAACTCTAACACATGACATTGTTTATGTTTTACATGTATTTAATCAAAAGAGAACTTTTCAATATGATCCTTTAGTGTTGCACTCACCCAAGTCTATATTCTGAGCCCGGATCCCATACCAGTTGTGGAGTGGGACAGGCATTGTGGCGTGTCTAAAAAAATTTAGCTGTAACAATACAGACAATCACGGAGGCATTAAAACAAGTTCCCAATTTAAAAATCAATATGATATGAGAGAGGGGAGGAAGGATACAAAGGGGTAAGGCATTAACACAAAAACACAATAATACACACAGTAATCAATGATTGGACCAGAGAATAGACTAAGGATCCCCTCAAGGCCCAGTAAATCCACCTATACTCACTGCTACAGCTGAATCCTCCAAGAGTGGTCTCTTGCTGGCATCCAGTGGATGTTTGCAGGTAGTGCTCAGTGGCTGGCTGCCATTAATGGTGTGTTCTGCAGGGTACTGTCATTACAGGTCTAAAGTTAAAATATTTGCATGTCGTGGTCTTCAGTGTGCACACCAGGTCCAGAGAATTCTTACCTATGTCCTTGTACTTGTCCTATGTCCTTGTACTCACACGGGAGTGGGTTGAGTGGCCAGTCTGATGAAGAGTGTCGGTGGGTTAAAAGAGACATTTTGGGTATAAAGGAATCTGAGTCCCACAATAAAATGGTCCATAAAATGTCATTAAAAACTGTCCATGAAAAAAACAAAATAAAAAGCGCTGCCTGACGTTTTCCCTCACTTACGCTCCGTCAGCTGATATCAGCCAATGAGGCGCTGTTAAGTTAGAGTGTCTGATCGAGGTAAGATTGGGCTAGGTTAGGGGATGACCCAACACCCTACAGGGTGTTAGGTGTGCACAGGGATATTAAAAATCAATTGACAGTATATATATATAAAATGGATAATGTACAGCAGATGAGAAGACGCACATATGGAAAATGTAGCTACGGCCGCTGAGCTAGTCGGTTGCTGATTGATTGGCAGTGATCGAAGCCAGCCAGAACATGCAGTCCCCCATGGTGAGTGTTTACTGGAAATAACCGTCAGAGAACCAGTGACAGTCTGTAGACCTGTAACATCATCATCAGTTTCCATAAGAGTGTAGGAAAGGTTAATTAAAGCTGCAAGCAGCGTTGGACGGGCCTTCGCTCCCCCCTGCCCCGCCGCTGTGGAGACGATCGGAATGTCTAAAGCACGCAGTCGTGTTCGTCTCATACTGCTCTGCACATGTACCAAATTTCATGTCTGTATGAAAAACCAGTGATTTTATATGAAATTTTAAAACTCTGTAGGGGGTGCTGTGGAGCTGTTTGAGTGCGCCCAAGTGTTGAGGGATAGGCTGTCATCAAGCATATCAAGTTTCATTCATATTCGACCATGTGCAGTCAAGTTATGCGCATTTCACACTTCATGGCCACAGGCTCAAAATGGCCGTCCTGCCACGCCCACACCGTGTGACGGAGGCACAAGATTTTGATAACTTTTCATCCTGAAGGGGTCCAGATGCCACACAGCCAATTTGGTGGAGATGGGATAAAAATCCTGGGAGGAGTTTGTTAAATTCCAATGTCTCTGCACCACATTGTCTAGGGGGCGCTGTGGAGCTGATTGGAATTTCAAGTGTACAGATCTGTTTGTCTGGATATGGAACCAAATTTCATGTTTGTGGGTTAAAGCAGTGATTTTATGAGTATTTGAATATTTGTAGGGGGCACTGTGGAGCCGTTTGAACACGCCACTTCCTGAATTGTATATCAAACATTAGTTTTTGAGATCTGTGTGGATTTGGTGATATTAGGTGGATCCCATCACTTTCAAAACTCATTTCATTCCATGTGGCAAAATTGGTGAAAATGGCTGCCATGCCACGCCCACACCGTGTGACGTAGCCACGAGATTTTAATAACTTTTCATCCTGGTGGGGTCTAGATGCCACACAGCGAATTTGGTGAAGACCGGAAAAAAATCCTAGGAGGAGTTCGTTAAATTCCAATGCCTGCGCACCACATCTTCAAGGGGGCGCCGTTGAGCCTTTTTGAAATTTCAAATGCAGGAATGTTTTTGTCTCGGGCTACTGTACCTGTGTACAAAATTTCATGACTTTATGTGAAACTAGCTGTATTAACTCCACTAAAGCCCAATTTTTAAGGTGGCGCTATTGAGTCATTTTGCCATTCATATGTGTAAAAACGATTTTAATAACTTTTGATCCTGAAGGGGTCCAGATGCCACACAGCCAGTTTCATCAAGATGGGATAAAAATCCTGGGAGGAGTTCGCTAAAGTCCAATGTCTCCACACGACCTTGTCTAGGGGGCGCAGTAGAGCCGATTGGAATTTCGACTGTGCAAATCTGTTGGTCTTGGGATACTATATGTATGTATCAATTTGCATGTTTGTCAGATAAAGCAGTGATTTTATATGACTAATTGAATATTTGTAGGGGGCGCTATGGAGCCGTTTGACCACGCCTATTACTGAATTGTATATTACATATTAGGTCTTGAGGTTAATGAGGATTTGTGTGGATTTGGTGATTTTACGTGGATCCTTTCACCTCCAAAACCCATTTCGTTACACATGGCGAATTTGCTCAAAATGGTCGGCATGCCACGCCCACACTGTGTGACGCAGCCACAAGATTTTAATAACTTTTCATCCTGGATGGGTCCAGATGCCACACAGTGCATTTGGTGAAGATCGGATAAAAATCCTGGGAGGAGTTCGTTAAATTCCAATGCCTGCGCACACCATGTTTTCTAGGGGGCGCCGTGGAGCTTTTTCGAAATTTCAAAAGCAGGAATGTTTTTGTCTCGGGCTACTGTACCTGTGTACCAAATTTCATACCTGTACGTGAAACTAGCCGTATTAACTCCATTAAAGCCCAATTTTCAAGGTGGCGCTATTGAGTCATTTTGCCATTCATATGTGTAATTCCCCCAAAATATCAAATTTTTCACCAGTCCTGATGTGTGTGCAAAATTTGAGGAGTTATTGAGCATGTTTAGGGGGTCAAATTGGGGTTCAATTTGGCGTAAGAAAAATTAAAGCTGCAAGCAGCGTCGGACGGGCCCTCGCTCCCCCCCCCGCAACGCCGCTGTGGAGACGATGGGAATGTCTAAAGCATGCACTGGTGTTCGTCTCATCCTGCTCTGCACATGTACCAAATTTCATGTCTGTACGACAAACCAGTGATTTTATATGAAATTTTAAAATTTTGTAGGGGGCGCTGTGGAGCTGTTTAAGTGCGCCACAGTGTTGAGGGATAGCCTGTCATCAAGCATATCAAGTTTCATTCATATTCGGCCATGTGCAGTCAAGTTATGAGCATTTCACACTTCATGGCCACACGCTCAAAATGGCCGCCCTGTCACGCCCACACCGTGTGACAGAGGCAGAAGATTTTAATAACTTTTCATCCTGAAGTGGTCTAGATGCCACACAGCCAATTTGGTGGAGATGGGATAAAAATCCTGGGAGGAGTTCGTTAAATTCCAATGTCTCAGCACCACATTGTCTAGGGGGCGCTGTGAAGCCAATTGAAATTTCAAGTGTACAGATCTGTTTGTCTGGATACACTATACATGTGTACCAAATTTCATGTTTGTAGGTCAAAGCAGTAGTTTTTTGAGTATTTGAATATTTGTAGGGGGCGCTGTGGAGCCGTTTGAACACGCCATTTCCTGAATTGTATATCAAACATTAGTTTTTGAGATTTGTGAGGATTTGTGTGGATTTGGTGATATTAGGTGGATCCCTTCACCTCCAAAACTCATTTCATTCCATGTGGCAAAATTGGTGAAAATGGCTGCCATGCCACGCCCACACCGTGTGACATAGCCACGAGATTTTAATAACTTTTGATCCTGAAGGGGTCCAGATGACACACAGTGAATTTGGTGAAGACCGGAAAAAAATCCTAGGAGGAGTTCGTTAAATTCCAATGCCTGCGCACCACGTTTTCTAGGGGGCGCCGTGGAGCTTTTTCAAAATTTCAAAAGCAGGAATGTTTTTGTCTGGGGCTACTGTACCTGTGTACCAAATTTTATAGCTGTACGTGAAACTAGCCGTATTAACTCCACGAAAGTCCAATTTTCAAGGTGGCGCTATTGAGTCATTTTGCCATTCATATGTGTAATTCCCCCAAAATATCAAATTTTTCACCAGTCCTGATGTGTGTGCAAAATTTGCTGAGTTTTTGAGCATGTTTAGGGGGTCAAATTGGGGTTCAATTTGGCGTAAGAAAAAGAAAGAAAGAAAGAAAGAAAGAAAGAAAGAAAGAAAGAAAGAAAGAAAGAAACTGAGCAGGAACAATAGGGCCTTTGCCCTGCAAGGCAAAGGCAGCGTTCAGTGTTTCTCACTGATCGCTGCCCTTTGCAGCAGCAATAGGGCCTTTGCACAAAAAAAAAAAAAAAAAAATATTCCAATGCCTGCGCACAACGTGTTCCATTGTACAATGTCAAGCTTTTTTGTTCAAAATGGCCGCCATGCCACGCCCACACCGTGTGACGCAGCCTCAAGATCTTAATAACTTTTCATCCTGGAGGGGTGTAGATGCCACACAGAAAATTTGGTGAAGATGGGACAAAAATCCTGGGAGGAGTTCGATAAATTCCAATGCCCGCGCACAGCGTTTTCTAGGGGGAGCCGTGGAGCTTTTTTGCTCAAAATGGCCGCCATGCCACGCCCACACCGTGTGACGTATCCATGAGATTTTAATAACTTTTCATCCTGGAGGGGTCTACATGCCACAACGCGAATTTGGTGAAGATGGGACAAAAATCCTGGGAGGAGTTCGTTAAACTCCAATGCCTGCGCAAATCGCTTTCTGGGGGGCGCCGTTGAGCTTTTTTGTTCAAAATGGCCACCATGCCACGCCCACGCCGTGTGACGTATCCACAAGATTTTCATAACTTTTCATCCTGGATGGGTCTAGATGCTACACAGCGAATTTGGTGAAGATCGGCCAAAAATCCTGGGAGGAGTTCGTTAAATTCTAATGCCTGCACACCACGTGCTCTAGGGGGCGCCATTGAGCCTTTTTTGAAATTTTAAAAGCAGGTACGTTTTTGTCTCGGGCTACTGTACATGTGTACCAAATTTCATGAGTTTACGTGAAACTAGCTGTATTAACTCCACTAAAGCCCAATTTTCTAGGTGGCGCTATTGAGTCATTTTTCCATTCATATGTGTAATTCCCCCAAAATATTAAATTTTTCACCAGTCCTGATTTGTGTGCCAAAATTGGTGAGTTTTTGAGCATGTTTAGGGGGTCAAATTGAGGTTCAAAGTGGCGTAAGAAAAAGAAACTGCCAAACCGCCAAAGAAACACTAGAAGAACAATAGGGTCCTACGCACTGTAGTTCTCGGGCCCTAATAATAGTGTGGGGAGGGTTTAAAAACCTTAAAATATATATAATGTTGCTACTTCACGGGTTTCGCCTATGGCAGGGGGGTTCTGGAACCTAACCCCTGTGATAGACGAGGGATTACTGCATTACTTTAGTATAAAACTATTCTATAGTAAAAACAAAACAAAACATATATATTAGTGCTGTCAATCGATTAAAATTTTTAATCACGATTAATCGCATGAATGTCATAGTTAACTCGCGATTAATCGCAAATTAATTGCACATTTTTTATCTATTCTAAATGTCCCTTGAATTATCATTTTATATGAGGAGGAGGCGGAGAATTCGCGTCAGCTGTGTTTGGCCATCAAGTGGTATTACAGACTAGATATGCTACGATGAGAACTCAGTTCACTCTGATAATACACACAGATAACTTTGGTCTTGTCAATCATCTTGCGCGCACCCCAGGCCGCCGACGCCTGGCGGAGCATCTGCATCAGCGGCACGCAGTTTGGGACGCAGAAAAGGAACCAACAGGAAGGCGAGCGAGAATATTGCTGCTGTACCACCACCAGCAGGAGATCCTGTCTGACTCCCACCGCGAACACCTCGCCAACCATGGCCCCGCCCCACCCACCCCCGCCCGTGTTAATCTCGCGATAAAAAATTGACGCCATTAAAATTGATTTGCGTTAACGCGTTAATAACGCGATATTTTTGACAGCACTAATATATATATATTTTTATGTTTATTTTTTTTATCAACTCTGTTATGAATGTCCAGAAACTCAGGTGCAGGACAACAAGACACTACACGAAGTGTTTCACAATAAAAGATTTTTAATGAACAAGAACCATTTACAAAGGTCAAACCAACACCTGTTAATGACATAAGTTTGATAATTATACAATTTGATCAAATGCAAGTCTTAGCAACCAAGTTATTATTATTATTGCAATAATTAGTATTTTGGGTATAATAAACCCTTAACTCTTAACTTCTTGAATTTGAGTCACATTGATTTATGAATGAATTCTCAACAACTGGAATAGAATTTTTAATCTTAGCAAAAAATGACTCTGTATCTTCATGAGAGAAATGCGTGGAATATAGCTCAGAGAAGAAAAGAAAAACTTCTTTTTCTATGAGTTTGTTGTCTTTACTTTCCTTATTATTTATTAACAGGCTGTTAATTGAGTTCTTTTGTTGTCTAGTTTTTTCTAGATTACTGAAATAAGAAGATTTTTTTTCTCCATCCTCAATCCACTTAGCCCTAGATCTGATGAAGGCTCCTTGAGCTCTTTGAAGATACAATTTGTCTAATTTAGACTGTAGTTCCATTAATACGCTACTGTTCTGATAAGGGGAGTCACAGCATTGACTTATTTCATGCAGTAAGTCACCCTCATATTTGCTTTTCTTTTTACTGAGTTCTTTACAAAAGCGTAGTGTCTTTCTTGTTTCATATTTTAGAAATTCCCATTTGTTAATCTCGTCTTCTGTGTCAAAATTGTTTTTAACATTATGAATAATCTCTCTAATCATATTACAGTAATCATCATTTTCTAATAATGTAGCATTAAACTTCCAGTAGCCCTTATGATTGTTGATTTTAGTGTTTGGTCCTAATATTAAGTTCACAAAAAAGCGATCAGTCAGGGGGGCTTTGGATATTGAGCATTTTGTAGTACATTTGACCACTGAATCACTAACTAGCCAGTAATATAACCTGGATTTATTCTCTCCATTTGGTTTTAACCATGTGTGATTTGTGATTCCAGGATTTAACAGTCTCCAAACATTGGTCAAATAATTATCTGACATAAAATTACTAATTATACCATTAAGTTGCTGTTTTTCCAATCTGGGAAGAGATCAATCCAGCCACTCGTTTGGTGTCATGTTTACAGTCTCCACCCATTGAGACAAAATCAGTGGGATAAAGAATCTTAAGATCTGAAATCATTTTTGTTAGATTTTCTAAAAGAGCTTTATTTTGTCTGTCATAATTGAAACCGTAAACATTAGTTAAAATGAGGAATAAATGATCAATTTTAGTCACCACCGCTACCCAATGTCCATTTTGGTCAGTCCGATGAGTTACAATCTGCCCAGGAAACTTATTGAAGCATATTGCAACTCCTCCTGATCGGTTCGATTATCTGTGTAACGATATAGCTCTTACACTTAGAGGTTAGCTTTATAACCTAACTGTATTCTTTCCTTAAGTCCCTTTGTTAATTTTCACCTTTTGAAATAACTTTAACTTCACTTGTCCATTTATCATTTATCTAGGGGCAGCATACTGAGGAGTGGAGTAAAGGCGTAGCCTCCCTCTCCCCAGCCACCACTCCCGCTCATCTGGGAAAGGAAAAGAAGTTACTCATCTTTTTTCTATTTGACGGCCGTCGATATATCCAAAAGGTCCACGAAAGTAAGCCACCTTTCCAGCTTTTCTTGCTTCTTCAATCTGTGGCCACAGCTGACGTCTTTCATCCATATCTTCTTTGGGAAGCATCTCCGCAAATCTGATGCCTTTTCCTTTGCAGACTGAGGAGTTTTTGGTCTTTCTCCAGATCTCGTCTCTCACCTTTCGATGGGAGAAGAGCACAATCACATGCCTGTGTTTTCCGTCGATCTTCCTTCCAAGTCGATGTACCACATCCACTGCGTTCTGCAGCTTCGGTTCCAGTTCAGGAACAATTTGGTCAAGAGTCTGAATGACTCTGGATCTAATGTCTTCCTCTTTTCTCTCTTCCATTCCTTTGATGAGCAGAGCCCATCTCATCCTGTAGCGTTCCTGTTCTCTTAGTCTGTCTTTAAGATCAATATTTTCCTTCTTAATTTGCTCATTCTGCTTCTCAAGCTCTTTGACCTTTGTTTTGCATTCTTTTACTTCTTCTGCGTTGAATTCCACCGCCTTGGCTAAGCTAGCAAGCATAGTGCTACTTTGAGTAGCTTGTTGTTTCAAGTCCGCTAGCATAGCATTTACCATTTCTAACTTTTCATCAGAGTTAGTCTGTAATTCTAAAATAGCCTTCATGACATCTTTTAGAGAGATCTCATTACCGTCGCTCTCTTTCGAAGCCTTCGTCCGCTTTTCCGGCTGGGCTTTCTCTGGAGTTGTCTGAACGGAGTTCGCTCCACGTTCTCTTTTGTTTTCCTTGGTAACTTCCATTGCGTAGTTGTGTTTGAAGTCTTGGACACATTTATCTCCTTCAGCGCCCGGTCCTGGTTTTTCTTTTACTTCCAGAATAAGTTTAGAAGGTTTAATGAGGTTAGAGCTGGCCATTTCATCGTATTTCAGTGAGACTGAGTTTGTTTAAGACATAAAGTTGGGACTGTGTTCCACGAGCTCAGACCAGTGCGACTGTTCAACCTGCCATCTTACCCCGCCCCACTCCCTCACCTTAAATACACTTACTTCCTCTTCCTGGATCTCTGCCTATTGGGAGAGGGAAAATGGGGTGGGGAAAGCAGAGCAGAGGAGAGGTGTTTATCTGGACTGTACCCTCTTCTCCTGCTGGATTAGGCATGTCCTCTGCCTCCCCCTTCTCCCTCACTGCCTTTATTTCATCCCCCAACTACTATTATTTCTCCTAATCCATATCCACTGACTAGATCTGGCAGCCTCATCTGACATCTTTCTCACTCTCTTCCTCAAATTCTGCCCCTGCACTCCCAGCTCCCTCAAAATTGAAACAGCTGACCCTGCAACAAAACCTCTACACCCCACTTCAACTAGACAAACCCTGGTTTTCCATCCTGTCTGCTCAGATTCTGTCTTCAAGTCAGCATATCTAGTCCTCTTCCTCTAATAAGCTGCATCCACTGAATTTTCCCAAGCGTGGCAGGATGAGTGTGACGCTGCTCTGTCCTCCCTTCTCGTAAAAATAAGACGACTTGGCAACTCCCTGTTTCCCCCATTCTGACTCCGCTTAGTTCAGAGCCTCGGCATGCAGTCTTGTCAACGTCAGTTGCTACCCCTAACAGGGCTGCTGTTTTTTTTCCCATTTGTCTCTACACTGTTTGTTCGTGCTTGCTTATGCACTTTTTTAAATATATATCATATGACCAGCCTTTTTGCTTAGCGGAGGCAGGCTCGTTAGGCTGTGCTCTCTAGCCAGCTGGTCACTACTTTTATAATTGATCTGGTTTTATTGTTCACACTGAAGGTTTTAACTGTTTGTACATTGTCTGCTTGTTCATTTAAGTATTTTGCTTATTTGTACTTGGTTGAGTGTATTTTTATTTTTTTTGTAACCATTTGAGTGTGTAATTGATTTTTGGTCATTTTGTGTTGACAAGAGCTGTGGGCCCTTGGTGCGTGGCCGCCAGAACCCCTTGGTGGTGGTATTTTTTCCATTGCAGTGACGTGCACTCTGGGTGTCCTTGCTATTTATCAAGTGGTGTTTAATGTAGAACCCCCTTCCCTGCTGGCTGCCCGGTAAGCCCCAGCCCTAGTCTTTGTTGTTGTGTATGATTTAGTTTTCTTTTGTTACAGACAGTGCCTACATGTTGTTTTGTGCTTTTTTAAACAAATAATGGTTAGCTACCATCAAATTTGATTATTAAAATAAAGGTTGTTAAAACTGTGGAATCACGTCTCAAGCCAGTTTCTCTTAACAGTGTAACAAGGCTGTGTGACTTATTCTTAATAACTGGGTCTGAAACATCAAAACTATTTCCTGGGGAACGACTAGCTTTCCTCCCAAGTCCACCTGCATTTCCCAATCACTAGCTCCTACCAGACTGCCACACCCCTGCCTCCTCCCTGATTTAGTTCCTCTATTCTTCTTCCCCTCTCGAACAAACTGCACAACTGACCTCTCGTTTCTGGAACTTCCAGCATTCACCTGCTTTCTTGTGTCTTCAATGGCTGCAGCTAAGCTTTTCAGAACCTGATTATGCCGCCATGCATACCGGCCTTGTGATAAGCTAATTCTACAATCACACAAAATATGCTTTAAACTTGCCATATCTGAACACAGTGGACATGACTGGTAGCCCTTCACCCAGAGTCTTAGGTTCTGGGAGGTTGGCAAGACATCGTATGTCGCCCCTATCAGAAATTTAATCCGACTTTCCTCCATACACCACAGGTCCCTCCAACTGAGCTTCCTCTTCTCAACACCTTCCCAGTTCAACCACTGCCCCTGTTTGGCCTGACCAACTGCCTTTGCTCCCCTTAACAGTTCCTCTTGCCTGGACATTTGTTCCGCTACCAGCTTTCTTTTCTCCTTTGGACCTGCTTTGTCCCACGATGGTTTGCTGGGCCAAGCCGCAAGCCTCCCGGCCAAATTGAACATTTCCTACTATTTCTGCATGCCTAAAAGCTGCCTCTGCCTCCTGCACTGCTGCTCTTGGGTTCCACCCCCCCGGTAGGATTCAGAACCACCTTGCTAACTACCATGTCCGTACTCTATTCTATCCAGCCCTTCTGCAACATCCTTTCTAAATTGTGCAACCTGTACAACATCATTCAAGTCCGCATTTTACCACCTTCGCAAACTCTTAACTGACTTCTCCCTAATAGTTGGGATTTCCTCACCATCTATAGCAAACTTCCTATCACTGACTTTCCTTCTGTATATTGAAATGCTCCTTGACTTACTAGGCTTAGCATTCATACTAGCCCATTTAAGATTCTGATCAACTCTGTCTAACAACCTCTTTGTACATGACACTGTTGTAGTTAGCAGTGTCATATTGTCTATGTAAGCCCTAACTAGTGGAAGACGCATCCCATTCTGTCATCTCTCCCCACCTACAACCGACTTGGAAGTTGTTAGGTTTAAAACCTGAAAATACACACAGCACAGGAAGGAAGACAGCACTCACGACCTCAGGTCTTTTACTTGCACACAAGGAGAGAACGGACACTACAGCTCTGCAGTATGCATCGCTACAGCATTCCAGCTCTCTGCCAGTCCTTCTGTGCTTGGTTCTTTTATTTGGTAAACAATCAGTACAAGAGTCAGCATAAGATAAGTGTTACACACACAATCTTAATGGGTCAGTTCTCTGTGTTCTTTACTGTGAGTACATACAGCTTGGAATGTTTTATGGTGATTCATGGTTGCTGACATGTAGACTTTAAAGTCCTGACAGTCACTCAGTGATTACCTAATAAGAATAATTCTTAACATAAGCACAAAATTCTTCTAACATTTCCCTCCTGTTTATCATTAAAGAAAGTCAACGTCTCTTACGTCTAAATGTTGTACTGAAAATTGCGGTAACATTTGATTTGGGAATCACAAGAGCCACAGGCTGTAACTTTGTTAAGTAGCACACACCACACCATCCCTGGGGGAGGTAAAGATAGACCTTATGACCGCAAACCCAAACGTGGTCAGTCGGGCAGGAAAATCCCCCCGCATGTGGAACCATTGTATTTATGACAGGTTCAGATACCCATCCCTTCATCTTGCTACGGACTCCAACCTCAGTAAAGTTAATCAGTTTTACCCAACTATCCTTACACTTGGAACCACTGCAAATGGGATGACTCAGAGTACCTTCCACAGGAAAGTAACTCATACAGTTTGCCACACCTAGGTCCACATTTCCCTCAGCACAGGTTCTCCTAAAACATAGTGATGGTGGGTTTGGATAGTGTGCCATTGTGATTCCCTGTCAATTAGTTACATTAGTCTTTGAACTGAATTTGTCAGGCATTCTCCAGTGTAATAAGTTGTTATCAGTGACCGTGGTGCAGTTTGGCAAATATTGAGTGAATTCCATAAAGTTAGTGGCTGGGGTTGTAGTTAGTGTTGTGAACATAGCTATAACACACATGACTTCATGTAGTGGAACTGGTTTGGGTGTTAAGCATGGATTCGTCGAAGCATGTCGAGGTATGAATGAGCATACTGTCGAATGGGATCAAGTTTTGAGATCTCAGAAGCAGCCATGAAGCAGAGACGCTGGTGTGTGAAAGGTCAAATGCATAGGCTGAAATATAGTAAAGTAACATAATCAAATGCTTCTGCTTAATACTTAAGTGTTGTAATGATTAAAAATGATTTATGAAATTAAAGTTTAAGAATGGATTGGAAGTTTGAGATGATTAAAGTAACATAAAATGATGTTTTGTGACAGAATTTAAACTGCGTAGTTAGAAAAGGGAAGTGACCTTGAGGCCTGCTAGTGAGGATGAGTCCTCACAAGCCCTGGCAGAGCGGATGCAGCTTCCTTATATGTCAGTAGGAAATTAAGTAATGTCTGGAACATGTCACTTAGCTGACTAAAATGTGTGTGTGCTACTATTAAAAGTGTGTTGGGAGGGGAAAAGTCATGTGAAAAAACGGGAGAATTCGAGAGTATAAAGGTGAGAAACGGAGACAGTCTAACGGAGTTCTTCGGGGAACATCGTCGAAGTTGGATCTGTTTTACCTTTGTCCCGTATTGAGGGATTTTACTCTACAGCCAAGAGGAGTTCTGGACAGTCTACAAATTCGTTCGAAAAGGGATTAGTGAAACACATCCTCTGCTTAGAAAGAGAGGAACGGCAGCAGGAGTGACCGGTCAGGCCGCCCTGCTCACTGACAGCCGGAATGTCGGGGGCTTTCCAAAGAGGAACTTGAGTTGTACCATCGCTGCATTGAAGTGTCGAACTTTCCCTCAAAGGCCCAAGAATAACTAAAGGATTAATTTGTGACACTGATTTGGATCCAGAGCTGTTCGACTCCCCTTGGGTTGTGTGGAGTACTTATTGGATATATTGAGACTTTGTACGGAGTTATCATTCCTTAAGGAACTCTATTGCACCCAAGTCAGGACTGGGCGTGGTGGCGAAGGCCAAGCTGCCTGCCCTCTCCTTTCCCAAAAACACACAATCGGGTAATTAGTCTTAAAGAGCTCAGCATTGTTTTATTAACCCAATTAGTTAACCATAATCAGGAATGTTTGATATATAAGAATTTAATCACCTGCTGTTGCTGTAACCCTGCTAATAACAATCAATAAACACTGGATGAGCATTTAAAGAGGAATTGTCTGTATTTTTAAATTGATTATATGAACACATAGGACTCCTCATTGATGTAAAAAGTTAAGCAATTGTGTGCATAAGATCTAAAGGTTCTGACGGGTTGTTCTAGTTCTAGAAAATAGTTCTAGAAAATAGATTTTTAAACAGGTCCCTGGGGTCTGCTCGTCCTGACCTCTAAACTTAACCTAGCAATTCACCAAGTGCTGTCGTATACAGAGGAGGGAGCTGTCGTTAACAGGCGTGACTGGTTGGAAGGCTAGGCTACGAGGCTACTTAGTTTAGTTTTCGGTCAGAGTAAGCGGGATAGGCGTCTGGAAGAAGACAGTGAGAGCTAGGCGAGTCCCCTCACCACCAGCTTAAGCTGTTCTGCTGAACTCACTGGGTAATACCCATGAGCAGTTTAGAACCTAACCCTAGAAACGGAGAGCTGGTCCAATTATCCTGTTAAAGGGTATACTTGGGACACGACAATACATAGCAGTCAGACATATTGAAACTTTTAGCTGTCAAATTTGCCATCCGGAACCAAACATTACCCTGGTGATCATCATCAAATTCGTAGTGTTGTTTACCTCTGTGAATTTCTTTATTCATAGACAGTCATGCAATTGATGTCAAAAGTACCACAGTTAATGTTGCCAGCGGTAGGCCCAACAGGGCTGTAGTCTTGATACATGGAGTCATGACCTATCTTCTGGAGGGAGAGGTTACCAGCACTTCACCTCCTTTTGTCAGCTAACAGTGTTCTTGTCCTGTTCTTGTCTAGTGAGTGTGTGGATGTGTGTTTGAGGATCTTAAGAGTACTCTGCTCCCTAAAGACAGTAAGGATCTGTTGGTTGTTTCACTGACATTGAGACGATTAACCACTAAAAGGTTTAACCCCCTTTGTAGTCAGACTTCCCCTTACTGTCGTTGGAGTTTTCCTCTAATTGAATTAAATTGAATTGAATGCTTTATTTGTCATTGCCCATGTTTCAGAGCAATGAAATTACATTTCAGTTACATCCCATCCAAGAAACATAAAAAAGACAGTAATACAAACATGGGGAGGACAGGAGCGGGAGAACTGTGGGTCGCAGGAGCAGCGCCCCGTCTTACTTAGATGAAAAGGGAGGACAAGAGGCAAGAGAGGGAAAAAAAACAGCAACTCCCAAACTAGGCTCCTGTTAGAGGGGGGCACAATGTGGGATTGGGAGAAAAAAACACCTCAGCATACAGCAACATAAAAAACTCGAAGACTTGCACATTTGGGTTAGGGGAGGGTGTTGGGGAGGGGAGGTTCCGTAGCACAAACACAGAGGTAACGCACGCAGCCACTCAGGCGCAACGCATCACCCTCCATGCTGCACCACGGAGGGAACGAGGGGGAGGGGGGCCAAGAAGGCATTGAGTTGTATGGGGTGTGCGTGTTCTATGTTTCTTCGTGTGTGTGTATGTGTGAGCCCATGTCCTTTATCTCAGTTCAGTCTCAATCCAATTGTCTCTGATGACGTGGACATGGCCGTTGCCATGGAGACGACCCTGGAGAGTTCTGATCCAGAAACAAAGTTCACAGGATGAGGAGGTGGTGGGGAGGGATAGGTCCGGAGCATCTGTCTGCATGACCTCCAGGAGAGTGGAGAGAGAGAGATAACCGGCCTTGGGAAGGCTGGTTATGTCTGGGAGCCAATGAAGATAACAATTGTTTTGGGACAGGCCGACTCTGGAATTTTTATGTCTGCCTTAATGTCTCTCTGAGTCTCCCGGTGGCTAGCATCGAATATATCCGAAAAAGGTGGCCAGTTTTCAGCCGAGCCGAGCCGACAACTTCTCCAGGATGGCATCCGTCTTGCGATGGCATTCAGGAATCGCATCCAGCTTGCGATTGAACTCGCACATCGCTTGAGTCTGAGTGTTGGTGACCCTGTACATTCCCTCCGTCATGGCGGGCAGATTATTAAGAGCCAAAAGTGCTGCCATCGCCTTCCGAACTTTGCGGTAGATCAGGAAGCAGCCAGCTCCAATCAGCAGCATACCTGTCACCATAAATCCAATCATGTAGACATCTTCGACGTCCTCAACGGAAAGGATAGACAGGCACACGATCCTCCACTTGCCCCAGGAGTCCATCGTGTATCTGGCTTCGAACGTTCCATCAGGGCAGGCGGGCTCTCCTTTACCTGGTCTCATTGTTGAGAAAATTTTGTCGATTGCGTTGAGAGACCAGCTCATCAGATCCATGATTTTAGGTTTGGGAGAGAAATGTAGAGAGAGGCTCCAATTGATAGAGACAGCACACCTCTGTTTCTTGCAGTGTGACAGGTGGATCCACGACGCTCTTTCTGCTATCTTTATAGCAGTTGTTGTTGTCAGCAGTACTTGGTATGGCCCTTCCCACCTTGGTGAGGACCAATGTTTTTTCTTGATGGTTTTCACGAACACCCAATCTCCGACTCCAAGTGGTGGATCACCTTCCTGTTGGGAGATAGGTGCATCTGGCATTTTTTTAGCATGGTTTATTTCTCTGGTCTGTAATGTTTTCCTTGGTTGTTATGTTTGGCACAGGTAACACATGTTGCACAAAAATGTTTTGAAAAGTTGTTAAAACCAAATGTATAGTTTTGATGTACTAGGGCCACCATCCCTCCTGCTGAGACATGGCATGGCCCATGGCTCGTAATAGCAGCCCACTTATACATAGATTTGGGGAGGATCGTTTACCCTCTGGTCATTTATAGATATAGTCTTTGTCCAATATCACTCCCTTAGTGATCCACAAATCTTTTTTTTAGTTTTGGAGCATGTTGTTGGTGATCATGTAGGACAGAGTCATTAATGTCATCAGTCATTGTGCATACAGATTCAGGTTTCTCAAAGCCTCCTGCATAAAAGACTTCTTCTAGATTTAGAACTTCTGTGTCTTGATTGTCATTTTCATGAACGTGCTGTTCTTTAACAAGGTCTGATGTTTTTTTTGAATCAGCCTGTTTTGTGTGTCTTGCCAGATGACCTTGCTTTCCACACTCCCAGCAGGCGTCATCTCTTTTCACTTGTTGTTTGCCTCCTCTACCTCTGTGTCCTCCTCTGTATCCTCCTCTGCCTCCTATATTTTCTGTGGTGCTCCCTGTAGTACACCTCACAGCTTTGATCATTATCATCACCTTGATAGAAAATACTAGCTGCTTTCTGTTTTTGTTGTTTTTTGTTGGTAATGACTGTCTCAGCATGTCTCACCCAATTCATGGCCTGTGTCAAGTTTTGGGTGGGCAAATCTACATTATGTTTAGTTACCCAATCTTTCAGGCCTGGCTGTAAGTTGTTTATGAAGACAGTTTTGAAATGTTGCTGATAGGGGCCATTTTCATCGCCATCATCTTTCAGACCGCTGTTCCTAAGGAATACAGATTCCAGGCATATTTTAAAGTCTTCAGCAGTTTCTCCGTCCTTTTGTTTTGTCTGACCTATTTTACCATAATCAGCCCTCTGGACAAAAGTTTGTGTAATTCTTGCGTTTAGGTCTAAAAACTTCTCCAAGAGTCCTACTCCAATTTCCTACAGATCCCCTTTGTCTTGTATGATGTACTTTAGGGGTGTGAAGGAAGTCAAAGTCATTTGTTGATTCTACTTGTGGACCTTGAGGGATGTTATGGTGAGGGGGTTTGGTATCAGTGTTATCTGGTGGGAGAGGTGCTGTGGCACCTACAGCCCCGTCTCCACCAGTTTGTTGCTGTGCAGGCCTTGGTGTGTGTTTTCTATATACTGTCTCGTTATCTTCTGCTCTAACTGCACAAGCTTCAGCTTTCTTTTTAGTCACTGTTTTTCCAAATTTTTGTACATTGAAGTTCTTTTTCAGTTTTTTCTTTGTTTTTTTTTTTTACGTGTTTGTTGTTTTACAGCTAGTTTTTTTTTTAACTAGCTCCGCACAATCTTCTACTGTTAATTTGTCATTGAATTCATTTTTCCCCCCATTTTAACACAAACTGTGTTGAATCAGGATGTTTTCGTTCCATGTATTTTGCATCACCTTGTAGTGACACTGTTCCTTGATTATTTCCTATTTTGGTGTGATTTTGTATTTGGTCCAAATGATGTTTTATTGAGAGTTTGTGAAAAACAATGCTTCATGAGCCAACATTCAGCCCTTGGAAAACAAGCTTCTAAGCCAGCTCTAATAGCTAGTCCAGTTCTCCACTTGGGGTCCTATCCCAGGACTGAAAGTCGTTTTAGAGTTTTCACAAAATTCTCCTAAACCCTAATGACCGTTCGCACTCAGTAATTTACTTCAACTGACAACGGCTGTACGTTCACACCGGTAGGTTTCAGGCCGTCCGCTGCTTCAATCACTATTTCTGATCTGAAATGGGCTCTCTTCAGAATCGCATTTCTGTTAGCCACAACCTCTGCCAGACTAATGGTGACCACTGTGGGTTTTCCTGAGGGCTTAAGTGTAGTTATTCGTCCTAACCTGGCGTTGAGGCCAGAAGGCCTGAAGGCTTGATCTGAATTCCACCTGTCTCAGTTGGTTGAACTGCAGTCACTTGCCTCTTCCAGAAAAGAGGACCAGCAGCAGTTTTAGCCATGCCCTGTCCAGCCTTTGGTGGAGCACATACAGTGCAGACAGACTGTGATGAAACTGAGAAGTCTTTGTCTGCTTTGGCTTCAGCAAATTAGGCAGTCAAGTTCTCGTTTGAAGTTTCGGCTATCCTGCTGGACTGTGGAAACCATTCAGGAGATGTGTGTTTCCCAGGTGTGCCAGTCACATCTGGGTATGCGTGACACTTACCTTGTGGTGTGGCTGCCACATGGGCTCCGTGGTAGGGAGCTTCTCTGTGCAGCAGCCACATGGTCATCTTGATCCACTTTTGTCTCATACATTACAACATAGTAACCAGTCCCTCCTTGGGAGGGGGTGCTGGGTCTGACTTACCAATGGATGGCCAGGCTTGGCCTCTGTCCCCTTTTAATGTCTCCCCTAGTCAGCTTAGCAGCTTGCTAGTTGTTCTGAGTGGCCGCTCTGTTTACAGCTTGGCAGTTTCTTCTTGTCCTTCAATTGTACTCCTGAGATCAGTCTGGCATATTGTGGACTGGCCTGAGCAGCCCCTCTGCCTCTTAGGCCTGGTCTTTGCATTGTCCAGGGCCTCCGCCTGATTGATATGTAAAGAAACGTACATTTGTAAGTAGAGTATTTGTCATGTACACTGTTTCGGCTGCACCGTCTCCTTACAGTGTGTCTTAAAGAGCTACCCCATACATATGAAACATGTAACTGGGTAAAGAGACGGTCTTGAGATGTTAGAGAATGTATAGTTGCATTGTAACCTTGGTTCTCTGAGTGAGAGACCATCTCTCCAGCTCTTTTGGCTGCTCAGAGACTTGTTTCGACTAAAACTATCAGTGCATTCACGAGAGCACAGGTGCTTTAGGTAACCTGTGGGACGTGACCTGGCAAAAAAGTGTCTTAAAGAAGTATCCACATACCCTGATGAGCAGGGGGGGTCATTCCCCGTACATATGAAATATGTAACTGGATGGAGAGATAGTCTCTCACTCAGAGAACCAAGGTTACAATGTAACCATATGTTGTGTACTCTAAATGTGCGGTTTTGAAAATGCACCCTGTGGGTCTGCAGACATATACAGTGCTGTGAAGTATTTGTTTGATGTCATCTACTTTTGCGTATTTCTCACACTTAAATGTTTCAGATGATCAAGCTAATATTCATATTTATTTAATATTAGACAGAGATCACCCACAAAACACAAAATGCAGTTTTTAAATGATGACTTATTAAAGATTTATTGAAAACTTATGTCACACCTTTGAAAAAGTAACTGCCCACCTAAACCTAATAACTGGTAGGGCCTCTCTAGGCAGCAACAACTGCAGTTAAATTTTTTTGATAGCTTGTGATCAGTCTTTTACATTAGATCACATCAGATGGTGAGTAACATCATGTGACACAGCCACAAGATTTTAATAACTTTTCATCCATGAGGGATCAAGATGTCGCACAGTGAATTTGGTGAAGATTGGACAAAAATCCTGGGAGGAGTTGGTTAAATTCCAATGCCTGCACACCATGTTTTCTCGGGTGCGCCATGGAGCTTTTTTGAAATTTTGAAAAGCAGGAATGTTTTTGTCTCGGGCTACTCTATGTGTGTACAGAATTTCATAGTTGTACGTGAAACTAATCGTATTAACTCCGCTAAAATCCGATTTTCAAGGTGGAGCGATTGAGTCATTTTGCCATTCTTCTTCTTCTTCTTCTTGCTCCAGCGAGGGTCAGTTTGTCCCGTCCCAGTGCGTTCAGCCAACCAGGTGAACCAGGTTTTTCCAGTGCTGGCAATCTCGTGCCAGCTGCTCTGCATCCTCCACAGCAACTCCATGTTGTTGGAGGTCACCTGCAACGACGTCAAGCCATTGGGTGCGGGGCTTCCCTCGTGGTCATCTCCAGCCTGCGGCCTTTGGGTCAAACTGGAGAATGGCTCGTGTCGGATGTTCTGGGGGTAGACAAAGGACATGGCCGAACAAGCGGGTGTGGCGTTGTGCAACCAAGGAAGATGCTCGGGGCTGGCATGTGCGGGCTCTAAGCACTTCATTGGAAAGTCGCTGGGGCCACCTGATGTTCTTGATGGTTCTCGAAGAGCCCTGCTATCAAAGCCATCGATTCTTGCGGCCAGAGTGTCGTTCAGGGGCCATGTTTCTGAGCCATAGAGCAGAATGGAGAGTACGGCTAAGTTATAAATCCGGAGCTTTGTCTTGCGTGAGATGGTCTGGTGCCGCCGGACTGGTTTTCAGAGAGACTGTAGTGCAGATGCTGCCAGGGCTCGTCTGCGATCAATCTCTGGTTTTAGGTCCCCGTTGTCTGTCACCATGGACCCCAGATACACAAAGTTCTTGACAGGCTCTACAATATCGCTTCCAATTTGCATGGGAGGTGGGTCTGGTCCATCACCGACATACATGAACTTGGTTTTAGTCCAGCTCACTTGGAGGCCAAGCTGTGCTGCCTCCTCACTGTAAATGCCCAGAGCGTCTCTCAGCTGACTGTAGGTTGTGCTGAGCAGGAGGATGTCGTCAGCGTACTCCAGGTTGGTCAGGTGGTAGTTGCCGAGGGACACTCTGGGGAAGCGCACGCAGACCCTGGACATCAGATGGTCGATGATGCAGTTAAAAAGGTCAGGAGCGGCCACGCAGCTCTGGCGAACACCGCTAGAGATGGTAAACCAGTCGGAGTCAGTGCTGTTAATACGGACACAGCTTTCTGCGTTGCTGTAGAGCAGCTTGAACAGGGCGATGATCTTGGGTGGTGCTCCAAGGGTTTGGAGGATGTTCCACAGTGAGGAGTAGCAGACGGTGTCAAAGGCGGCCTTCAGATCAATTAATCCGATATACAGATGGCGGTCTTTACGGAATTCACGGGTCTTCTCTATCAGCAGATGAACGGCAGAGATGTGGTCAATTGTGGAGCGATTGGGCATAATAAAGCCAGCCTGCTGGGGACGACGGCGGCTTCTGATCGCTGGAAGGGCACGGTTAAGCAAGATCCTGGTGAAGACCTTGCCAGGGATGGAGAGCAGGGTGATGCCTCTATGGTTTCTGCAGACAAACCTGTCACCCTTGCATTTCCAGAAGGGCAGGATGACCCCTCTGGTCCAGTCGGTGGGCAGCTGCTCTGTTTCCCACACCTGATTGAATAGGTGGGTTAGCCACTCCACCATGCCATCCCCGCCGGCTTTGAGCATCTCACCGGTGATGGCACAGATGCCGGGGGCTTTGTTGTTGTTAAATTTCTTCAGAGCAGCTCTCACTTCCTCGGGTGTTACAGGGTCTGTGCAGCAGGCGTCGCTAGGGGATGCAGTGTTTGCAGCCTCTAGGAGGGTGGGATCAGCCGGGATGGTGCTGTGCTGCAGGAGGAGGCTAAAGTGTTCCTTCCAGCGCTCGAGGCAGATGGCTTCAGTTGTGATGAGATTGCCGTCAGAGTCTTTTACCAAGGCTGTCTTTATGCGTGGACCGCTACGGGCTTGGCGCAGTAGACTGAATACGCGGCTCAAGTTATTAGTGTTGGCCGCGGACTCAAGCTGTCGGGCTTCTGCTTCCCAGAACCTCTCCCTGTCCTCTGCGATGGCCACATTGCGCAGGCGGTTCAGTCGCCGGTACTCCATCAGGTCGCCTCGGAGCCAGGCCTCACGCCACTGGTCGATGATGTTTAGTGTCCTCTCTGATATCCAAGGCTTTCTCGGGGATGATTGTAAGCGTCCAAGGACATTGTGAGCAGACTGGAGGACACTTTCCTTGAGGGTCGCCCAATCTGTCACTTTGTCGGGAACCAGGGCATCAAGAGTGCGGCGGATGGAGTGACTGAAGTCTGTGGCAATGTTGGGGTCGTTGAGTCGGGAGGAGTCGGGGCGAGGCAGAGTCTTGTGCTGGTTGGCTTGGACCTTTAACTTAAGCTGAGCCACCAGCAGACGATGGTCTGTGTTGCCAAGCTGTGCTCCTCTGTACACTTGGCAGTTGGTGACAGACGACTTCCAGCGTCGAGAAATGAGGATGTGGTCCAGCGCCTTCCTGGGTCTGCCATCTGGGCTGTACCACGTCCAGTGGTGGATATGTTTCTGGGGAAACCAGGTGTCAGCAACACAGAGGCTGTTATGGTGGCAGAGGAGGAGGAGGCGGTTACCATTGTTGTTTGTTTTCCTGTCGATGAAGGTGGTGCTGACAGGTGAGCCGGGTGACCGATCACTGCTGGATAAAGTGGCGTTAGCATCAGTGAGGATGATGGTGACGTCGTGTGGTGGAGCTTGGCTGACGGCCTGGTGGAGTTGATCAAAGAACACGTCCTTCGCATCCTCATCAGCGACATCCGTGGGGCACAGGCGACGATCACTGTCACCTTGCCGTGGTGGTGGAGGAAGCAAGCAGACAGTAGTCTGTCAGTTAGGGGTGTCCAGCTGATGAGGGACCTCCGGAGGGCTTTCGGAATGGCAAGAGCCACACCATAAAGGCCGGTCCGGCTCTCGGGGCCACTCCAGATATAACAATGGTCGCCTGCTGTTGTTTCACCATTGCCTTGCCATCGGACCTCACAGAGCCCTGCCAGGGAGATGCCGGTTGGTGGGGCTGCCACCTCACAGCGTACCGGCACGCTTGAACTGCTTTTAGTCTGACCCATCACCTGAGACCTGATTGCCTTGGGTGACCCTAAAAGGGGCATAAAGCCCCCGACAACATAGCTCCCAGGGTCATTCGGGCACTCAAACTCCCCCACCACGATAAGGTAGCAGTTCCAGGGGGAGATTGGGGGGGGTGATTTTGACATTCATATGTGTAATTCCCCCAAAATATTAAATTTTTCGCCAGTCCTGATGTGTGTGCCAAATTTGGGGAGTTTTTGAACACGTTTAAGGGGTCAAATTGGGGTTCAAAGTGGAGTAAGAAAAAGAAACAAAGAAACATAGCAAGAACAATAGGGTCCTTGTACTCCAGTGCAAGTACAGCATTCAGTGTTTCACACTGATCGCTGGCCCTTGGCCTTTCGCGCTCGGGCCCTAATAAAGAAACAAACAAAGAAACAAAGAAATAGAGCAGGAACAATGGGGTCCTTGCACTGCAGTGCAAGGACAGCGTTGAGTGTTTCACACTGATCGCTTGTCCTTGCCCTTTCGTGCTTGGGCCCTAACAAAAGAAACAGAGCAGGAACAATAGGGTCCTTGCACTGCGTGCTCAGGCTCTAGCTCCCTCAGGCCAATCAGCCACCAGTCGTTTCAACTAAGCTTCCTGGAGGCATGACTTCTTGAGACAGCGTTCCAAGTGGCTATGTAGTACGGTCAGAAGAAGGTAAAAAAAAAAAGCTACTTACCCCTCAAATGCGACCCTAAGGCCTTAGTGTGCCTGCCAAGGAGTTGGAAGAACAAAAAATAAATGTAATACCTCTGCAAGACAAAGAACCAACCGTAGAGGAACGCCTTCTCCACGTGTGATACAAACTTTTGCTTCAGACTGGGGAACCGGAGGGATTGAGAAGGAGATTAATAAGATGCATCTCTTTGAAGGACATGGACAAAAACTTTATAAATACAATGCACTCTTATGCACTTGAGGGCCTGGACAACCAACTTAAAGTCATGGACAACCTCACTGATGAGGGAAGTGAATCGCTTCAGCTGCTGCATCGTAGTACGCTTTCTGTCTCAATCTCATCGGGATAAGATCTGGAAGATGCCAAGACCTCCGAGTTCCTCAAGGAGAAGAGAATAAAGATCCTGACAGGAGCCGACAATCGTCTGCACCTGGTACTCACCTAACTCCCTTTATTGCTGTCTGCCATTCAGAGGCAGACAGCGGAGAACCACCAGGTGCCACTGGTTACACTTCCAATAGTAAATCTCTCAATAAAATAATCTTCTCAAATATAGAAATTAAGGTTAATCAATGGCTGACATTGTTTCCCTCTGCTGAAATTTTATGGGGAGGAGATTCCTCCATACAGATTGCCAGACAGATTGCCTTCCAAAACCAAACAGGTGACAGAATTGGAAAATGTTTGCCACAAAATGAACTTGATTGACGTATGGAGACAAAGACACCCACAGGAAGAAGTATGCAGTTGGAGTAGTAAGGACAGATCCCTCCAATTCTGCATAGACCTTTGGTTAATGTCAGCAGAATTAGAAAATAAGGTAGATTTAATCAAAATAGAACCCACAATACTGAAAGATCATAAGGCTATAACAATTTAATTCCATCTTGGATCTGATAGGCAGAAGTCAAATAAAGACTCTTGGAAATTAAACAAAACACTGTTGCAAAATAAAGAATTTGTAAGGGAAAGCCAAAAAAATCATTGATAAACACTGGCGACAAGAAAACGTGCTAAAAAAAAAAAGTTTGGACTGTACTGGGAATTAATGAAATATGAAATAAGAAAATTATCCATATGATTAAGCAAAACGATGCAATAAAGATAAAGAATTACATCTCATCACCCAAATCATTCCATTATCAAAGAAAACTGACCTCTCCAGTGATGAAATGGAAGAATTGGATCACTTGCAGAGTGAATTGGATGAAATGTATGAGGAAAAGGCTAGAGGAGCCTTCATCATATCCAGAAGGAAATGGCTTGAACGGGGGAAAAGTGCACAAAATATTTCAATTGAGAAAAAAGAAACCATGAAATATCTTCCCTGAGTAAACTTAAAATTGATGATACTGTATGTGAGGATGGAAAATTAGTCTCACAATATGTCGTTAGCTTTTATGAGAAGCTGTATCTGGCTGACCCCTTGGACAAAGATAAGATGACACTCTTCCTTTGAACAAAACAACTAGATAGTGGGAGAATAGATGAAGATTTCCAATTAACATGTGATTGGAAAATAAGTATAACAGAAGTGCAAAAATGTATTGACACCCTTAAGGGTAACAAAGCTCTGGGAAATGATGGGTTAATGGGGAAATTTTATAAATGCTTTAAACAATCAATTGCTCCATTTTTAGTTGGACTGTTTGAAGAGCCTCTAGACAAAGAGTAACTCTCCCACTCTGAGACAGGGATTGATCAAACCAATCCCAAAGCCAAAAAACATAAGTTAAGTATTGAAAACTGGAGACCGATTAGTTTATTGAATAATGATACAAAGCTGTTCGCTCTCATCTTTGCCAAAAGATTAAAAGAGGACTAGCTGATATTATTGATGATGAGCAATCTGGGTTTATGCCAGGAAGGAACACTGTTAATAATATTTGTCTGATGTTAGATGATATATTATAATGAATTTATACCAGATGAGAGTTTTATTCTATTTGCTGATTTTTATAAAGCATTTGACACAGTCAGCCACTTGTTTATATGTAAAGTCATTGAAAGCTTTGGCTTTGGGAATAGGTTTCTGAGGGCAGTAAAAAACACTTCATAAAGGAAGTAACAGCTTAATTAAGGTAACAAATGGTACAACACCCAGATTTAATATCAGTCGTGGAATCAGACAAGGATGCCCAGTAAGTCCATTTTTTTTCTTGCTGGTCACACTGGACATGGCAACACATATTAAAAGAAGCAACTTTCAGGGCATAAGGGCCCTAGGTAAAGAATTTAAATTAGCTCAATTAGCAGATGACACAACATTTTTTCTGTCCAATTAAAATGAACTTGGCATAGTTGTCCACTGCATCAAGGAATTTTCTGAGGTCTCTGATTTGACAATAAACCTTAGCAAATCTGCTGTTTCCCCTTAAACACTGTGATTTTATTTATTTTATTTGTTATTTATTTATTTTTAAGAGAAAGGGGAAAACAATGCATATTAATGAACATTTAAACAAATGTAAATATGCCAGATTGTAGCCCAGGGCTAATTTCCATCTTAGACCCCCTGGCAGGTTGATGTTATAAAACACACAAAAAATATGAAGACACAAAAACACTATGCACACAGACTAACTACAGGTGAACACAGGCGGCAGAGACATACAAATACAGAGACAGTTAAGCACAGACCATGAACACGTGAAGCAGAAAAGCAACAGTGAGTAAAAACCCAAATTATCTGTTTTGCACATCCTCCTATTGCACCGAGTCCCATTGCACACACCCTACATTTTATGATATAGATGCATGTTACCTCTATTGGACTAATCTCTACTGCACAAAATTCTATTGCACCGATCCCCATTGCACTTTTCGACAACGTGCACGAGACAGAGTGAACATAATAAAATGAAGCATATTACACATGTCCAGTTTGTAAAGATTGTCCTATATGTCACATATGCTCACATGTTTGTGTGTCTCAGCCACAGTTTTAAATGGTTCTTAAAGGTAAGGAGACTTGTACATTCTCTCACTGGCAGGGGGATACTGCTCCAGATCTTAGCTCCCTGGACTGACAGGACGTTTTGAGAGAAGGCTGTTCGTCTGAATGGAGGTTCACAGTCTCCTCTGACGGTGGCTCGAGTCAGTCGTGAAGAGCCACTGACAGATTTGTGCTTAACAAACTCATTCATCGGTGGAGGGGCCAAACCGTGTAATACTTTATAGATTAAGCACGCAGATTTAAATAATTTAAATTTTGAAAAATTTAATAAACAATAATTATCAAGGATTTCACAGTGATGGTAGGAAAAGGGTTTCTTATCCAGAATTTTCAGTGCCCTTTTGTAGCATGATTCAACAGGTCTAATGACAGAGAAACTAGCATAGGACCAACTGGTGATCCAATATTCAATATGGGATAACACCATAGAGTGTAAGAATGTGAGTGCTGCTTTATCAGTCAAAAATGCTCTAATATGTTTAAAATTACGTATATTAAAATTTAAATTTCTTACTATTTTTTGTGCATGTTTTTGGAAAGACATTTTTGAGTCTAGTAGCACCCCAAGGTACTACAACTTTTCTACATTTTGTAGGGCTTCTCCTCCCAGCTAAACTTTCTTTTGCTGGGGCCACAGTTGTTGTTGATATGGAAAAGAACATACAGTTAGGTCCATAAATATTTGGCCATTGACACAATTTTCAGCATTCCAGCTCTGTACAACACCACAATGGATTTGAAATGAAACAATCAAGATGTGCTTTAAGTGCAGACTTTGAGCTTTAATTTGAGGGTATTTACATCCAAATCAGATGAACGGTGTAGGAATTACAACACATTTTATATGTGCCTCCACCTTTTTAAGGGACCAAAAGTAATTGGACAATTGGCTACTCAGCTGTTCCATGGCCAGGTGTGTGTTATTCCCTCATTATTTCATTTACAAGGAGCAGATAAAAGGCCTGCAGTTCATTTCAAGTGTGGTATATTCATTTGGAATCTGGTGAGGTCATCTCTCAATATGAAGTCAAAAGAGCTGTCACTATCAGTGAAACAAGCCATCATTAGGCTGAAAAATCAAAATAAACCCATCAGAGAGATAGCAAAACATTAGGTGTGGCCAAATCAACTGTTTGGTACATTCTTAAAAAGAGAGAGCGCACTGGTGAGCTCAGCAATGCCAAAAGACCTGGAAGACCACGGAAAACAAGTGTAGTGGATGACAGACGAATCCTTTCCCTCATTAAGAAAAACCCCTTCACAACAGTTGGAAAACTCTCCAGGAGGTAGGTGTATCTGTGTCCAAGTCAACAATTAAGAGAAGACTTCACCAGAGGAAATACAGAGATTTCACCACAAGGTGTAAACCATTGGTGAGCCTCAAAAACAGGAAGGCCAGATTAGAGTTTGCCAAGAAACATCTAAAAGAGCCTGTGCAGTTCTGGAACAACATCTTATGGACAGATGAGACAAAGATCAACTTGTACCAGAATGATGGAAAGAGAAGAGTATGGAGAAGGGAAGGAACTGCTCAAGATCCAAAGCATACCACCTCATCAGTGAAGCATGGTGGTGGTAGTGTAATGGTGTGGGCATGTATGGCTGCCAGTGGAACTGGATCTCTTATATTTATTGATGATGTGACTGCTGACAAGAACAGCAGAATGAATTCTGAAGTGTTTTGGGCAATATTATCTGCTCAGATTCAACCAAATGCTTCAAAACTCATTGGACGGCGCTTCACAATGCAGATGGACAATGACCCGAAGCATACTGCGAAAGCAACCAGAGAGTTTTTAAAGGCAAAGAAGTGGAATGTTCTGCAATGGCCAAGTCAATCACCTGACCTGAATCCAATTGAGCATGCATTTCACTTGCTGAAGACAAAACTGAAGGGAAAATGCCCAAAGAACAAGCAGAAACTGAAGACAGCTGCAGCAGAAGCCTGGCAGAGCATCACTCAATCATCCATTGTGGTGTTGTACAGAGCTGGAATGCTGAAAATTGTGTCAATTTCCAAATACTTATGGACCTAACTGTACGTGTTTGAGTTATGTAGTGTACTTGTTTATTTAAATGACATTTGCTGGCTAAGATCCATAAAAAATTGCATTAATTGCTTTTCGTGGTCTTGATTTTAGTACTGCCCTTTAGAGCCTAGTGAGTTTATTTGAAATCTAACACTCTCCTAGCCTAAAATTGGTAGTTACTGTAGGTCGTTAATGTCAGGCGTAGAACAGGGGTATATGTCAACAAATAACGAATACTTAACTGAACAAATTTAGAGACTAATTACATCAAAACGGGCTGCAACTTCTTTGTTATAAATCTGAATATAAAATCCAGAAAAGGGGCATATTCCTTTCCGACCTGGGAAAGATGCCCCTCCTGCCCAGAAAAGAAACACTCAGCCTCACAAGACATTTTGATCAATATAAACTTGGCACTTATGCATTACATTAACATTATTTTTGAACTTTGATGTTGCTGCTACTTTAACTGCAACATAAATGTTAGATATTATGTAGAGTTTATTTTGCTGTTTGTTTTGGTGAACAGTTTGATTATTGACAAGTAGTTTAGAATATACTGGCCATGGACAGAAGTTATAGCTTATTACTATATCACTAGTAAATTCCTGGCAGATTCTTTCTGTCAAATATTTCGCATGCCTTCTCTGAATGAGGAGGCTTCCGGCCTTCACTCCAGTCCTGTAGGGGGCGGTAAGAATCTTAGCATTGCTTGGAAATCAACAAAACAAGAGAAGAGCAGCGCGCAGTCGAGTCTGCTCTTGTTTGAACCTTCTAGTTCGCCGTAACAGGAAGTCACAGTGCATTTTTCATTTCCGCCCCGCAGCAGTGAGTGTATTTGCTTCCGCTACAGAATCGAAAAAGCGTTTTGAATGTGTGTTGTTAGTAGGGAAACATTTGTAGCCCAGTTAGGGTTACATTTTTGAAGTGGAGAAAGCAGTAAAAAAAAAGAGTTCGTAGGAATATAGTGACGTTTGGAAGTCGTTTTCCTTTCAGCGACTTCTTCGTGAGGCGGCTTGTAACATGATGAACTACTCTGACTACGACTCTGATGGATATTCTTCGAATGAGGATGCAGACTATGTCCCATCAGGTGAGGAATGTAAACATCTGGTTGTGTTAAGTGCAGTCCACAATAAGTGTTCATACTACTGCATTGAATATTGCAGGCAGGGCTTTGGGAATTTTAGAAGCATATTTGAATAATGTATGTGCCAGTCTCTATATTACATAAGACTGTTTTATTAAGTAAGACGAAATACTGGCAGTGATACTATATTAGAGTAATATTGCACATGTAAAGTAAATATTACATACAGTAAAACGGATATTGTATGAATTATTGAGAAAGTAATATTGTAAACCAGCAGTCCCCAACCACCGGGCCGCGGACCATTACCGGGCCGCACAGAAAGAATAAAAACGTTTTATTTTATTTCCGGCGGAGTCCACAGGGTTTTTTTTGTTGTTTTTTTTTAATTAAAGTTTTATTTACAAAAAAACAGAACTATTAAGACATACAAGGGGGTTAAACAAAATAAGACAAAACAAAACAACAGAACAACATCAAAGGTAAACAAAAATAAATAACGAAAAATAAATAAATAAATAAAAAAATAAGAAAAAAAACAGCTAGTTTTGTATATTATATATCCCATAATAATAATATATACGCATAAGCACATATGTATGACATACTAATATATATACATATGGCATACTAATACATATAAGCACATATGAACATATACGCACCTACATGCATATATATGCATGCATGCGCGCATACACACACATTTATATATAAACACATATGAACAATCATAACCCTCACAAGTACACGTTTATATATACACACATGCACATACATACACTCTCATATACATACACATATAAATTGGTAACAAATATATTATATTACATTGAATTTCTGAAATATATTTACCGTTTTAATTGCCTTCTGGTTGTCTGATGGGATGATTGAGCTGAGGTATAAAGTGAATTCTTTGTGGAATACTGTAAAGGTGGGTTTTTGATTACTGATTTTTGACTTGTGTATGTGAAATTTGGCTAGAATTAAAATAAGATTTATGGCAAAGAGTCTATCTTTATCTATTCCTTCAGATGCAAAAATTCCAAACATTACATGTCTATAATATAGGAAATTGTGATAAATACCTAGTTTACATGACATAAATTTTGAGATATCTTTCCATAATTTCTTGGTAAACATACAATGCCAAAAAAGATGTGGTACCGTCTCAGGATGTGCCGAACAAAAACAACTAGTATCTATATCAGGTTTGAACTTGGACATGTAATGTCTAACGGGATAAATTTTATGCAAAATTTTAAAGGATATTTCTTTGATCTTATTTGTTAACATGTATTTATGTGATAATAGCCAGACTTGAGTCCATGGGATATTATCAACAAGAGAATTCCAATAACTTATAATATAAGGTTTTGTTGTCATTTCATTCTGGAATAGAAAACGTATCAATCTGTTGCTGGTCCTTGCAGACCCAAAGCAAATTTTGCCACAGTGGGTATCGCAAGGATCAACAACACATACGTTACCTGAAAAAGTGGAACCACTGCATACAGTCACGGCTCCAACTGGAATAGAATTAATTAAAGCTGCAAGCAGCGTCGAACGGGCCCTCGCTCCCCCCCACAGCGCTGCTCTGGAGACAATCCGAATGTCTAAAGCACACAATTGTGTTCCTGTCATCCTGCTCTGCTCATTTACCAAATTTTGTGTCTGTAAGACATACGAGTTACTTTATATGAATTTTTGAAATTTGTAGGGGGCGCTGTGGAGCTTTTTGGCTGCGCCCAAGTGTTGAGGGATAGCCTGTCATCAAGCATATCAAGTTTCATTCACATCTGATCATGTACAGCCAAATTATGAGCATTTCACACTTCATGGTCATAGGCTAAAAATGGCCGCCATGCCACGCCCACACCATGTGACACAGCCACGAGATTTTAATAGCTTTTGATCCTGAAGGGGTCCAGATGCCACACAGCCAATTTCATCAAGATGGGATAAAAATCCTGGGAGGAGTTTGTTAAATTCCAATGTGTCCACACAATCTCGTCTAGGGGGCGCCGTAGAGCCGATTGGAATTTCGACTGTGCAAATCTGTTGGTCTTGGGATACTATATGTATGTATCAATTTGCATGTTTGTCGGATAAAGCAGTGATTTTATATGACTAATTGAATATTTGTAGGGGGCGCTGTGGAGCCATGTGACCACGTCCATTACTGAATTGTATATTACATATTAAGTCTTTAGATTAATGAGGATTTGTGTGAATTTGGTGATTTTACGTGGATCCCTTCACCTCCAAAACCCATTTAGTTCCATATGGCGATTTTGTTCAAAATGGCCGCAATGCCACGCCCACACTGTGTGACGTAGCCACTAGATTTTTAATAACCTTTCATCCTGGAGGGGTCTAGATGACACACAGCGAATTTGATGAAGATTGGATAAAAATCCTGGGAGGAGTTCGTTAAATTCCAATGCCTGCGCACCACGTTTTCTAGGGGGCGCCATGGAGCTTTCTTAAGATTTCAAAAGCAGGAATGTTTTTGTGTCGGGCTACTGTACCTGTGTACCAAATTTCATAGCTGTACGTGAAACTAGCCGTATTAACTCCACTAAAACCCAATTTTCAAGGTGGCGCTATTGAGTCATTTTGCCATTCATATGTTTAATTCCCCCAAAATATCAAATTTTTCGCCAGTCCTGACGTGTGTGCAAAATTTGGGGAGTTTTTGAGCATGTTTAGGGGGTCAAATTGGGGTTCAATTTGGCGTAAGAAAAATTAAAGCTGCAAGCAGCGTCGGACGGGCCCTCGCTCCCCCCCCCGCAACGCCGCTGTGGAGACGATGGGAATGTCTAAAGCACGCACTCGTGTTCGTCTCATCCTGCTCTGCACATGTACCAAATTTCATGTCTGTACGACAAACCAGTGATTTTATATGAAATTTTAAAATTTCGTAGGGGGCGCTATGGAGCTGTTTGAGTGCGCCACAGTGTTGAGGGATAGGCTGTCATCAAGCATATCAAGTTTCATTCATATTCGGCCATGTGCAGTCAAGTTATGAGCATTTCACACTTCATGGCCACACGCTCAAAATGGCCGCCCTGTCACGCCCACACCGTGTGAAAGAGGCAGAAGATTTTAATTAATAACTTTTGATCCTGAATGGGTCCAGATGCCACACAGCCAGTTTCATCAAGATGGGATAAAAATCCTGGGAGGAGTTCGTTAAATTCCAATGTCTCAGCACCACATTGTCTAGGGGGCGCTGTGAAGCCAATTGAAATTTCAAGTGTACAGATCTGTTTGTCTGGATAGACTATACATGTGTACCAAATTTCATGTTTGTAGGTCAAAGCAGTAGTTTTTTATGAGTATTTGAATATTTGTAGGGGGCGCTGTGGAGCCGTTTGAACATGCCATTTCCTGAATTGTATATCAAACATTAGTTTTTGAGATTTGTGAGGATTTGTGTGGATTTGGTGATATTAGGTGGATCCCTTCACCTCCAAAACTCATTTCATTCCATGTGGCAAAATTGGTGAAAATGGCTGCCATGCCACGCCCACACCGTGTGACATAGCCACGAGATTTTAATAACTTTTGATCCTGAAGGGGTCCAGATGACACACAGTGAATTTGGTGAAGACCGGAAAAAAATCCTAGGAGGAGTTCGTTAAATTCCAATGCCTGCGCACCACGTTTTCTAGGGGGCGCCGTGGAGCTTTTTCAAAATTTCAAAAGCAGGAATGTTTTTGTCTGGGGCTACTGTACCTGTGTACCAAATTTTATAGCTGTACGTGAAACTAGCCGTATTAACTCCACTAAAGTCCAATTTTCAAGGTGGCGCTATTGAGTCATTTTGCCATTCATATGTGTAATTCCCCCAAAATATCAAATTTTTCACCAGTCCTGATGTGTGTGCAAAATTTGGTGAGTTTTTGAGCATGTTTAGGGGGTCAAATTGGGGTTCAATTTGGCGTAAGAAAGAAAGAAAGAAAGAAAGAAAGAAAGAAACTGAGCAGGAACAATAGGGCCTTTGCCCTGCAAGGCAAAGGCAGCGTTCAGTGTTTCACACTGATCGCTGCCCTTTGCCTTTTTCGGGCTCGGGCCCTAATTAAAGCTGCAAGCAGCGTCGGACGGGCCCTCGCTCCCCCCCCGCAACGCCGCTGTGGAGACGATGGGAATGTCTAAAGCACGCACTCGTGTTCGTCTCATCCTGCTCTGCACATGTACCAAATTTCATGTCTGTACGACAAACCAGTGATTTTATATGAAATTTTAAAATTTTGTAGGGGGCGCTGTGGAGCTGTTTAAGTGCGCCACAGTGTTGAGGGATAGCCTGTCATCAAGCATATCAAGTTTCATTCATATTCGGCCATGTGCAGTCAAGTTATGAGCATTTCACACTTCATGGCCACACGCTCAAAATGGCCGCCCTGTCACGCCCACACCGTGTGACAGAGGCAGAAGATTTTAATAACTTTTCATCCTGAAGGGGTCTAGATTCCACACAGCCAATTTGGTGGAGATGGGATAAAAATCCTGGGAGGAGTTCGTTAAATTCCAATGTCTCAGCACCACATTGTCTAGGGGGCGCTGTGAAGCCAATTGAAATTTCAAGTGTACAGATCTGTTTGTCTGGATACACTATACATGTGTACCAAATTTCATGTTTGTAGGTCAAAGCAGTAGTTTTTTATGAGTATTTGAATATTTGTAGGGGGCGCTGTGGAGCCGTTTGAACATGCCATTTCCTGAATTGTATATCAAACATTAGTTTTTGAGATTTGTGAGGATTTGTGTGGATTTGGTGATATTAGGTGGATCCCTTCACCTCCAAAACTCATTTCATTCCATGTGGCAAAATTGGTGAAAATGGCTGCCATGCCACGCCCACACCGTGTGACATAGCCACGAGATTTTAATAACTTTTGATCCTGAAGGGGTCCAGATGACACACAGTGAATTTGGTGAAGACCGGAAAAAAATTCCTAGGAGGAGTTCGTTAAATTCCAATGCCTGCGCACCACGTTTTCTAGGGGGCGCCGTGGAGCTTTTTCAAAATTTCAAAAGCAGGAATGTTTTTGTCTGGGGCTACTGTACCTGTGTACCAAATTTTATAGCTGTACGTGAAACTAGCCGTATTAACTCCACTAAAGTCCAATTTTCAAGGTGGCGCTATTGAGTCATTTTGCCATTCATATGTGTAATTCCCCCAAAATATCAAAATTTTCACCAGTCCTGATGTGTGTGCAAAATTTGAGGAGTTTTTGAGCATGTTTAGGGGGTCAAATTGGGGTTCAATTTGGCGTAAGAAAAAGAAAGAAAGAAAGAAAGAAAGAAACTGAGCAGGAACAATAGGGCCTTTGCCCTGCAAGGCAAAGGCAGCGTTCAGTGTTTCACACTGATCGCTGCCCTTTGCCTTTTTCGGGCTCGGGCCCTAATAAAGAAACAAACAAACCGCCAAACAAACAGAGCAGGAACAATAGGGCCTTTGCCCTGCAAGGCAAAGGCAGCGTTCAGTGTTTCACGCTGATCGCTGCCCTTTGCCTTTTCGGGCTCGGGCCCTAATTACCACAGTGAACTCTCTGGGTGTGACAGGAAAAATATACTTTTCACAGAATTCATGACAACTCAGAAAGTGACCACTAGGGGTCAGGAGCTGAGAAACCAAGTACATTTTATTATTGAACCAATTTTGTAAAAATATGCTTTTTTTCTTATGCAGTATGTCCCCGTTATTCCAGATATAATATCGATGTGGCGAAAAGTTGTGTTTTGTAGGCCATTTTCCACGACAACAAAACCTGTTTGTTATATTGCGACAGCTTCAGTGGTATCCTGCTTATTTGATAACTACAGACCAACAAGAATGGAAGACCGCCAACCTGACTGAATACATATTTGGGTATAAAATTCCATAGAGATGTATCATTTTTAAAGAAATATTTCAACCATTTAATCTTGAAAACATTATTCAAGGTGGAAAAGTCAAGAAAATCAAGACCTCCGTTCTTGTTACTATTGAGAACTACTGATTTTCGAATATAATGTGTGCGGTTTTTCCAGAGAAAGTTAAAGAGCATTTGGTCAATAGTTTTCGCAGTTTTATAATCCAATGCCAATGACGAAGCCGCATACACAAGCCTGGAGATTCCTTCTGCTTTAGAGAGAAGTGCCCGCCCTCTCAGTGATAAGTCTCTTTGTAGCCAAAGATTAAATTTATTTCGTGCCTTCTCAATCCTTGGTTCAAAGTTTAGTTGGCATCTCTCCTGCTGGTTTTTAGTTACAACAACACCTAAATAGTTGACATTATTTTTAACACGTATATTGTCAATTAAGGTTATATCACAACTTTTAAGTGCAAATAACTCACACTTATTTAAGTTCAAATAGAGACCTGAAGCCTTAGAAAAAGTTTCAATTAGGTTAATTGCAGGTTTTACCTGTAAAGCATTCTTTAGGAACAGAGCTGTATCATCTGCCAGCTGACTCAGCTGTATCCTTCTTCCAGCAATAGAGATGCCCTCCAGCTTACTTCATTTTACAAAATGACAAAACATTTGAGCAACTACCAAAAAAAGATAAACTGAGACGGGACAACCCTGCCTCACGCCTCTCTCTAAGCAAAACCTCTGTGTAGTACCCCCACTTATTTTTACTGAGCTATTGGCTCCAGCATAAAGTGTTTTCATAACATTACAAAAATGCGGCCCAAAGCCAAATTTGTGAAGGCAAGAATAAATGAAAGGGTGTTCGACCGTATCAAAGGCTTTAAAAAAATCCAAAAATAGAATAAAACTGTCATCATTGATCAGGTCAGCATAGTCAATGAGATCGAGAACTAATCTAATATTGTTGAAAATGTGTCTGTTACTCATTAATCCGGACTGATTCTCATCAATGATGGAATTAAGAACTTTTTTGAACCTTTTAGCAAAAACAAAAGCAAGAATTTTGTAATCGTTGTTAAGTAAAGAGATTGGCCTCCAGTTATCAATAACAAGTGGATCCTTTCTAGGCTTAGGAATTAAGGTAATTAAGCCTTGTGTCATACTCACAGGGAGAACACCATTATGAATACTTTCTAAAAAGACATGTAAAAGAAATGGGGCCAGTAGCTCAGCAAATTCTTTGTAGAATTCTGAAATAATACCATCTACTCCAGGCGACCTATTACTCTTAAGTTGGAGCATAGCATCAGAGACTTCTTGTTGTGTAAGTGGAGAATGCGGAGTCCACAGGGTGATTTATTTTTTGAAAAGTGACTAGATCGTCTTCCCGCCACATCCGTCTGTGCTAGTTTCCCGCACTTGACTCGTCAATCTAACCCCCCGCAAAAATGAGTAAAAAACAAAAGTCTCTGGAGAGTTTTTTTAAGGAGGGAGAGACTCGGACAAAATGCTGTTAAATTAAAAAAAAAACAATTGCAATATTTTTGCACCACGGACCGGTTTCAAGTACGACAGCAGACCACTGTTGTAAACAATACTGATGTTGTTGTCCGATGTCTCCACTGTCCTTCCTGCAGAAGAAGGAGAATTCTCCATGTATTCTGTTGTGACTATATATGTGTTTAATTGTTCTTTCACAATGCTTCTCCTCAGATGAGAACCTCAGTGAGGATGACATTAATGAATGTGAAAAAGAAGATCCTCTTCACGAGAATGAGAATGTGCCACATCCTGATAATGTCAACAAGGAGAGAAAGAAGAACAACATCAGAATAAGGTGACAGTGTTCCACAGAATCTCTGCGGAGAGATGGTGTTTCTAGGACAGAGAAAATGGAGCAAAATTAGGCTTTATTGTTCTGTGAGGAGTTTTTGCATGTTTAATACTTATATGCTTACAAGGTTATTTTGCATCTAGTTTGCCTGTTTTTGCCTTTTAGAACAGATGCTAAAGCTTCGAAGTAATATTTTGACCAATGCTCTTTTATTTCATATGTTTTATATCATCAGTTTGAAGCTTGCTGCATGCTCCTGAAAGTTTCATGACAGTTTTACTGCTCTGTGATGGCGGGGTGTAACTGTGTTTGAAACTTAAATCCTCTTGTCCGGAACACTGTTTAAGAACACAAATTTTAAATATGCACGTGCATTATTGTTTGAATTACAGTCATAATGCTACATTATAATGAATACAATATAAAGGACATGACTTGATGATGTAGATTTTAATAGCACCAGTATGACAGAGTCTAATCCTAACAAAAAACATATAAGACATTTTGTGTGATTGGGATCAAATTCCAACACTGAACTGCCACACACTTTACCCAGTATGACTTGAGAGTTTACAGGAAATACAATGTGCAGCAGAAATGAGTACACCCCCGTAAAGTATCACCTAAATTCAGATCACTTTATTTGTCCCTGAGGGGCAATTTAAAAGGGCATGAAAGTAGCTGGAGAAACACACAATAGAAACAAAACAACATTCACAGTACAGCAGACAACACTGACAGATAAAACACATATTGTAAGATACATTAATAAATCATTTAGAAATTCTAAAATATAAAATTATGCACTATTAAATTTGATTGTTCGTGGAGCAGCATTAGAGACTACTTCAGTAGCAGCATTAGAGACTAGCGTTCAGTGTTTTGCATTTAAGAGCTGGACCGCCCTGGGGAGGAAGGTTGTATTCCTTCTCTGCATCCTACAGCCAGGACAGTGGAGTCTGCATCCTGAGAGGTGCCACTCAAACTCTGGGAGGGGTCCTGTAAAATCCTGCTGATCCTATAAGGTGGTAAGAAAATGAATAGGCTGTTTAATGACTGTTGAGCAGACTCTGACCATATTCAGCAGACAGTTTCTGTTTTGCAATAAACAATTAAATGTCAAGAGATTAAAGATGAATTGTATAACCTTACAGTAATTGCATTACTTCTAAGTTAAAATGTAAGGTATTTGCTTGTACATCAAAATAATTAGTTTGTATTTTCTATACTAAAAATACAAGCCCCAGAGTTGGAACTCAGTGCAACTAAAACCAATAAACCATTTACTACTGAGATTCAGTCTTTCCATTTTTTACTAAGTATTTGTTTTTGTTCATGAGAGGAAATACCCTACTGTTCAGCTTAAAAATAATGCAAATGAGAGGTGATACAATTTTGAGTAATTTAATTTTTAGGTGGTATTGCACGGGGTGGTACTCACTCCTGTTGTATAGTGTCTAATGTATTAGCCCACAGTTTTTCCATTTTGTTGTGAATCACTGAGTAAGGACAAAGTCCTGAAATAAAGCTTAACTCTGACATATTAACATGAAATGAACAGACACAGTCAGTGTCTGTTCCTAAATTCTATACACAAAGTGTCTATCAATTTATCTACACTGCACAATGTCATTACAAAAAACACACTTGAATTTTTAATCAAAGGTGTATCATAGAAATTGAGTGCTTGTGTGAATAAAAGGAGATGATGCTAATGATTCTGGCCTTTTATTGACTGGTATCAATGAAAAATATTTACAGAAAGAGGAAGAAAAGAGTACTTAAAGTAGACGTGAGAGAGGAGGATAGAGCTGAAGAGGCAGAGCCACCACAGGAAGAGGTGGACATTCCTGCTGATGAAGACAATGATGAAGCAAGACAAAAGAAAAAATCAGATGACCTGTGGGCAAGTTTCCTATCTGATGTTGGATCCAGACCCAAAGACTCCACACCTTCCTCACAGTCAAGTACCCCACAAAAGGTAAATATGTTTGAAACCCAGATACCTAATAATGATGGTACCATATTTAAAATGTAAAGACTGGGAGAGGCAGTAAATTCAACCCAATTTTTGAAATGGTGTTTTCAGTTAAACCACTGAGTGAAAGATAGATATTCAAATGGTGCTTTGTTTTAAACCTATCAATCATACTAAATGGTTGGTTGTTTGATGGCACCAAATTCATCTGACATAGGAAAGAGCTCTCAATATATCAAGTAGTATCTGTGTGTCTTTCACGCCTCCTAAGATTGGTTGTTTTGTTTTTATCTTCAGGCTGATTCTTCTGTATTAAAGAATCAGCACTCTCCTTTGAGTGCTGAAACAAAAGCATCAGGACCTGCTAAAGTCACCATCACTAAAGTTTTTGACTTCGCTGGAGAAGAAGTCAGGTATTCCCGCCTCACATTTTAAGACCTTTTCAAGCTCACAGTTTAGTTTCAATACTGAAGTATAGCGTAGCAGATAAATGAGATCAACCTTAATTTACAAAAAAACAACAGCCAAGTTATTTTTGTGTTCAATAGCTGGCATACATGTAAATGACGTTGATGCTGATAATGTCAAATTAGTTGTCAAATCATTTCACACTGATCAGTAGATGGCACCCCACACACACATAACACGCACATTAGTCTCACAATAAAATAATGGAGCCTCTGTATACCATACTTATAAAAGGTACCGAGGCATATTTTGATCATTGTCAATCTAATTAGTCTTTTTTGACAAGAAAAAGGACTCTTGCATGTCACAGTAAAAACAAACTTCTACAAAGTAATATAAATTATTTTAAATGTAAAATAAGTGATTGCATAAATATTCACTCCCTTCAAGTCAGTATTTATTAGACGCACCTTTAGCTGCAGTTGCAGCATTCTGCTTACATAGATAGGGCTCAGTCAGCCTTGTACATCTGGACACTGCAACTTTACCCCATTCTTTGTAAAACTGCTTAAGCTCTGTCAGGTTGCATGTGGATTGGGAGTGAACAGCCCTTTCAAGTCTAGCCACAAAATTTCCACTTGGATTACGGTCTAGGCTCTGACTCGACCACTCAAGAACCTTCACCTTGTTGTCTTTAAACCATTCCTGGGCACCTCTGGCTGTATGCTTCAGGGTCATTGACTTGCTGGAAAACAAATCTTCTCCTAAGTCACAGTTCTCTTGCAGAGTACACCAGATTATCCTCCAGGACCCTTCTACTTTGCTGCATACATTTTACCCTCTGCCTTTACAAACCCTACAGAACCTGTTGCAGTGTGCAGTGTACATCAAACATAGCGTCTAGTCTGATGGCCAAAAAGCTTAATTTTGGTCTCATCAGACCACAGGGCCCTCAGAGGCTTCAGTCTGTCACAGATGCCTTCTGATGAACTATAGTTTAGAATTTAAGATGAGCAGTGGCCTTTTCTGCCTTTCTCTCAAACTCCTTCAGAGTAATCAGATTTGTCTTGGTGGTCTCCCTCAATAGTCTCTGCCTTGCACAGTGAGTTTTTAAAGACAGTCCACTTTACCTGGATTCCAAAGGGAATTCAGTGACTTGGAAATTTTTTGTGTCCATCCCCTTATGCTTTTCAGTAACCTTTTCACTGTGTGTTCTTGGTGGAGTTATAGCCAGGAGTACTGATTCACCATCTTATTTTCGGAGCTAGACTATGCAAGTAATGCACTGTTCATTGCTTCATGTCAGAGGACACCAATCTTCCTGTATCACTTTCCTGATGCAGACGTGGAAAAACACAGCCCATAGGTCCAAAGTTAAGAAAATTAGCATTTTTGACCATGTTAATGCAGTTAGGCTGACTGGAAATTACAATCTGTTTTGTTTCAATTTGTTTCTAACTTGTGTGTCAGTGATGACAGATGTATTCACTTTTGCGGCATTGAATTCCTACTTTGGGGCTTGTATTTTCAACATAGTCTTTCTAACTTATGCATTTTTTGATTGGTCAAAAGAGAATATTCTCTAATGTTCAACTTAGAATGATTTGATTTTTTTTTAATGTTTGACATTTAAATTAGAATTGCACAGGGGTGTAGCTACTTCTGTTGTATACTGTGATGTATAAAACATAATATAATATAAGACATTTCAACATTTACCTACTTGGAGAATGGAGGATGGATTTTCAGTTAGTCATGGTAACATGTTTGAAGCTGTAGACCAGACCTTTACAACTAATCTTACATTGTAGCAGTAATCCCATGTTTTAATTATACAAAGCATAGATGACAGTGTGAACAGTTTCATGAGCCCTGGGACAGTCTTAGTTTACAAACATATCTCTAGCATAGCCCAAGTAATTATCATACCTCACGACATTTCCTAAATCAGAGTCACACAAACATCCGTGTGTTTCCCATGAAAACACCATAATTATTACTGTATATGACGAACAAACTGTACATCACCCAGACAGACACACCCCTGTAGTCATTATGATGGCTGTAACCCACCTCCAAAACCACAGTAAATGTTGTTGGCTCCTATGTGTGATTGATATTGTAGACAGTTTTTGTCTGAACACTTTTCAGTGATGTTGTCGGTCGGCTCCAAGATTTTATGCAGATGCCCATCACCTGAGCCTGCAAGTACACTTGTGTCTTTTCAGTTTATTCTCTGCTACTGAGACATCTGTCTCTTGTGTGAGATGAGACTCGCCCTTTCAAATGCATTTCCTCATCTTCTACAGAGCTGTGTGCTCTGTGTAATCATGGCAGCATATAATTAGCATGCTCGTAGCCTCTTAGCCTCTAAGTGCTGCCATGATGGATGCAAGTGGTTGTGGAGACTGT
This sequence comes from Dascyllus trimaculatus, assembly GCA_024666655.1. Taxonomy (NCBI): domain Eukaryota; kingdom Metazoa; phylum Chordata; class Actinopteri; family Pomacentridae; genus Dascyllus; species Dascyllus trimaculatus. The sequence goes on from CM045448.1 coordinate 37,234,685, forward strand.
GCAGTACTGACGTTCCCAGAGGATCCAGCGGTTGTTCCTCATATAGCCTTCCTATCTAACCATACAATAAGACACAGAAATATGTGTGTGTGTGTGTGTGACTGTGTTTGATGTGTGAGAGACTAGCCTACATCCTGTTTCATTATTTACTTGTTAAGACACAGGTTTAGTTGCTGAATGGGCTCAGCAGCTGTGCAGATTATATATGTGTTGATGCATTTTGTCATTTTTATCATTGCTGCCAGAAGTTGTTCAGAAATGGAGCCCTCAATTTCCTTGTAATTAAAAAAATGTTTTAATGCCTTCACAACATCAGTGAAGGACAATTAATGTCTTCTGTATCTGCAGTGGGTTATTGTGCAAACATTTTGTCATCCACACTGACTCCTCTTTTGACACTGGTGTACAGGTCAACATTTGTGACTCCTTGGATTGTCTGACTGGATGCATGCACCAGGAAAACAAATGGTTTCTAAAACATTTGCTTGTTCTAATGAGAAAAGTTTTGCTGTAGGTCAAAAACTTAAACAAGAGCACTTGTGTTGTATTCTTTCTAATGGTACATTTGTTTTGTGTTTCTACTGCCAGCACTTCTTGCTCTGAAGTAGACACTGTATGTAAAGCATCTCTCATTATCACAGATATCAACTCACAATTTTTTATTTGAGTTTCAAGAACTCACTACTGTGGTAGTCCATGTACTTTAAGTCACTTGAAGACATGATAGCCAGTATTTTATACTTATTTTTACTATGCATCTTTGCATCTGAAACTGTTTATAGAAGTAGGGTTTCACATATCAAAAGTGTTGAAAGTGTGGGATTAAAAGAGGACTCACTTACTGAATTTACTGTTCCAATACTCAGTGCCTTGTCTGAAATTTCAGGCTCAGGTTCTGTTTGAAGCATACTAAACTGTACAGCAATCCCAAAGAAGTCCAAGACCAATTTCTGCATCATTGCAGTGGCAACCAGGAGGCAATAAGAATTTAATAATCCAGTTTACCAATCAAAACTCGTCCCTTTGTTTTTGTTGTTTGTTTTTTTACATTTTCCTATTTACCAAGAGGTTTTTGATATTTCCTGGTCCACACTCATTTAGGGTGCAATGTTGATGTTCTCACTACGCTAGTTTCAAGCTGCTCAATAAGCATACTGTATACTGCATTTTTTTTACCCTCAGCATTTATTTTCCCAAAGAGTTCAGCAAAATGTGCATCTGTGTCTCCTGCCAGGGTGAATAAAGAGGTATCAGCAGACTCCAGAGAAGCAAAGAGTTATCTGAAGCTCCAGAATACCAAACAGGAGGAGAATGGAGACAAAGAAAAGAATACATCACCCAGCCAATCCCCTCTTCCTGGTTCCAGGTACACACACCTTTACACAAAATGTTCATTGCCACACAACATTAGATTTGACTAGAATCATCTTTTGAATCAACTGTTTTTTGGCTTACTACATGGACACTAAGTATGGACACTACAAGTTGTTTTTGCTGCCACAAAGGAGCTCTATATTTACATGAGGAATTTCACTGGTAATAGCTTACAGAGATGGCCTGTGTATGATGTAGATATTTGGTAAAGTACATTGTTAAATCAGTGACTGCAAGCTACCTAGTCCCTGAAGGAGTGAAGCATCCCCAAACCAGAGCATTTCTACCACCATGCTTCACAGCTGGTGTAAGGTTTTCCTCCTGAAGAACTGTTTTTGGTCTGGCCAAAATATGTTTGCTGTTACTGTAGTCAAACAACTTTGTGACTCATCTGTCCACATGCAACTTCAAGAAAGAAGTCAGATATTCTTAAACATAATCAAATGTAGCTACATTGAGCAAAAATATATGACAAGACAGGGGAAGACAGCTTTGCTAGCTAAAATTCTAAAAACTAGCATAAAGGTCTTAAAATTTGGTTTAAGCAAGTTGAGGTTATTACAAGCAATGAAAAGTATGTCATTTAAGATGGACTCATTTAACATTCTGAACCCCAAAACCTGCCAGTGGCTTTATCAGACAGAAACTAAAAAAAAAACAACAGCAAAAAAAAACAAAAATGGAAAGAACTGTCTTTCCCACAGTTTTAATAATATGGTACCACAGTTGGTACCATATTATGTGATTAAAAAACTGTGGAGAAAAAGATAACAATGTTAACAAGGTTTGACAGCCACAGCCTGTGGTTTTAGTTTAAAGACTATTACACTGTCAAAGTAGAATCAGTAGTAGACAGATATTTGTACAAAACATGAAAGTTCTGTCTGGTAATTAAGGTTGTTAAATACTTTAAATGATCAATTCCCTTTGTATAAGTTTGACGAAGACATATTCTTCCAGTGGTGCAAGCCAAAAGTAAACTTAATTGGTCATTTGAACTATTACACTCGTCACGTAGTGTTGATACATTTTTTTCAAGACATTTTATTTAAAGATGAATTTCTCTCCCAAAAAAAGATGAGATGCTTGAAATATTAATAAGAAATACTGTTAGTGTCCTAAAAAGTGGATTTTCCAGCTCCGAAGCTAATTTTAGGAAGACCCGTGGCAGTCAGTTTTTGATGTAGCATCAAATGACGTTCTGTTGACAAAACTAAGTTGTTTCTACCCACAACAAACATTTGGTTAGACTTGAGTGAATATTAGTAGAGATATAAATTTTTCAAAAGTAAAGATTTTTTGTTTTGATGATAAACTAGAAAAGCACAATTATTTTTTCAAATGATGCATGCAATTCCATGCAGCATGTCATGACCATAATACACTCACTGCCAGTTATTAGGTACATCTGTTCAGCTACTCATTAACATAAATGTCTAATCATCCAATCACGTGGCAGCAACTCAGTGCATTTAAACATGTTTATATGTTCAAGAGGACTGCTGAAGTTTAAACCGAGCATTAGAATAGGGAAGAAAGGGGATTTAAATGACTTTGAACGTGGCAAGGTTGTAGGTGCCAGACAGTTCCAGAAACTGTTCCAGAAACTGCTGATCTACTGGGATTTTCATGCCCAAATATTTCTAGGGTTTACAAAGGATGGTCCAAAAAAAGAGAACATATCCAGTGATTGGCAGTTCTCTGGGCAAACATGCCATGTTGATGCCAGAGGTGAGATTACAATGAGCAGACTGGTTGGAGATGATAGAAAGGCAACAGTAACTCAAGTAACCACTCGTTACAACCAAGGAATGCAGAATACCATCTTTGAGCGCACAATGTGTGGACAATGGGCTACAGCAGCAGAAGACCACACTGGTTGCTACTCCTGTAAGCTAAGAACAGGAAACTGAGGCTACAGTTCGCATAGGCTCACCAAAATTGGACAATAGAAGATTGGAAAAACATTGCCTGGTCTAAAGAGTCTTGATTTCAGCTGCAACTGTCAGATGGTAGGGTCAGAATTTGGCGTAAACAACATTAAAGCATAGATTCATCTTGCCTTGTATCAACAGTTCAGGCTAGTGGTGGTGGTATAAATGTGTGGAGGATATTTTCTTGGCACACTTTGGGCCTCTTAGTACCAATTGAGCACCATTTAAATGCCACAGCCTACCTGAGTATTGTTGGTTACCAGCTCCATCCCTTTATGACCACAGTGTATCAATCTTCTGATGGCTACTTCCAGCAGGATAATGCACCATGTCACAGAGCAAAAATGTGTTGTTACGAGCTTTCATGTGCTGTCATAGTAATAGTTGTCAAGACGGGGTGGGTGGACACAGAACAGGCAGAGTCTTTTAAGGGGATTTATTAAATCAAAACCACGCAAGATTCAACTAACAAGGAGCGAAACTAAAAAAAACAAGAATTACACAAACACAGAAGGGATCTGGGGACAAACTCAAACACTAAACTAACAAAACAGGGAAACAGGACTAAAACTGAAAACCTTTACAGAATAAAGAACTAAACCCAGAAACAAGTTGAACCAAATCTTTTACCAAAAGTAGAGAATCAACCAACTAAAACTTTTAACTAACAACAGCAAGAAAACCTAAGAAAAGCACCCATCCATCCATTATCTTCCGCTTATCCGGGGCCGGGTCGCGGAGGCAGCAGTCTAAGCAGAGAGGCCCAGACTTCCCTCGCCCCAGACACCTCCTCCAGTTCTTCCGGTAGGACCCCGAGGCGTTCCCAGGCCAGCCGAGAGACATAGTCCCTCCAGTGTGTCCTAGGTCTACCCCGAGGCCTCCTCCCCATGGGACATGCCCGGAACACCTCCCCAGGGAGGCGTCCCAAAGGCATCCGGAACAAATGTCCAAGTCACCTCAACTGATCCCTCTCGATGTGGAGAAGTAGCAGCTCTACTCCGAGCTCCTCCCTGGTGACTGAGCTCCTCACCCGATCTCGAAGAGTGCGCCCAGCCACCCTGTGGAGGAAACTCATTTCAGCCGCTTGTATCCGGGACCTCGTTCTTTCGGTCATGACCCAAAGCTCATGACCATAGGTGAGAGTAGGAACGTAGATTGACCGGTAAATACAGAGCCTCGCCTTTTGCTTAACTCCTTCACCACGACAGACCGGTACAGCGACCGCATGACTGCGGACGCTGCGCCGATCCGCCTGTCAATCTCGCACTCCATCCTCTCCTCACTCATGAACAATACCCCGAGATACTTAAACTCCTCCACTTGGGGCAGGGTCTCTCCACCAACCCGGAGAGGGCAAGCCACCTTTTTCCGGTCGAGAACCATGGCCTCAGATTTGGAGGTGCTAATCCTAATCCCAGTCCCTTCACACTCGGCTGCAAACCGCCCCAGTGCATGCTGGAGGTCCAGGTTCGATGAAGCCAACAGGACCACATCATCCGCAAAAAGCAGAGACAAGATCCCGCGGTCCCCAAACCGGACCCCCTCCGGCCCCTGGCTGCACCTAGAAATTCTGTCCATAAAAGTTATGAACAGAACCGGTGACAAAGGGCAGCCCTGCCGGAGCCCAACGCGCAGCGGGAACAGGTCCGACTTACTGCTGGAAATTTGAACCAGACTCCTGCTCCGGTCGTACAGGGACCGAACTGCTCTTAGCAAAGGGCCCCGGACCCCATACTCCCGGAGCACCCCCCACAGGACACCACGAGCATCTGTGGTTTTCTTAGGACACTCGTGGTGTCCTAAGAAAACCACAGATGCTTTAACTAAGCAAAACTAACAGGCTACAGACAAAAACCATTACTGAGAAATAAAGCTAAACTAAAGAGGGAGAACCAATTGAGGAAAACCAGACTTAATACAGAAAAAGGCCGAAGCTACAAAAACCAAGGAATAACTCAAACTAACAAACAGAATAAGGACAACAGAAAACAGGTAAGAGTAAACTAAAGCACGACAAACAAAACGCGTTACTCACAAAACCTAAATCTAACTAAAGGGATGGGCAGGATCCGGGGAATGCAGGCTAGAAGTTTGGGTGACGGAAGTCCAGGTGAGGCAGGCAGAAGCGCAGGCAAGCATACAGGGAACAGGTGGGAAACAGAACAGGGTCCAGCAGTAATCGAGGAACATTGTCCTATGGTCTGGCAGAGGTTGAGTGAGTTGCGCGAGTATTTAAGGGAGCTGATCAGGTCCAGGTAGGCTGCTCTCTGCAGCTGCCTCCAATCCTGTAATTAAGGAGCCAGCAGGCAGGGCTGGGCCGGCAGAGCGTATGAGGGAGTGTGAGGGGGAAGCAGGGGCTGGAGCAGGGATCCTAACAAGTTGTGTGTTTACTGCAACAGAAAGGCATCTGACAGTAGGTCTACTGAGTTTTAAAACTCAAATGGGTTTAAAAATTAGGATTAGAGCAGTGTGGATTCCTTCTTGTGTTTAAAAATGTGTTTCGTCATATGAAACTTTAAGCTGAGGTATTTTCTAATGTTGTGATTCAAAACTGTAAGGAAGTCTTTTCATACATATTCCTAGTTCCTAAGTCATTCAGATGTAATTTTAGTAAAATATTATATACATTTTTTTTGTCAAATTTAACAGATTTCTTACATCCTCTGAACCCCAAACACCAGCTTGAAGCTTTCCTCTCGCAAAGACATCACAGCAAACATTTGAGTTTTTGTGGACAATGATATAAAGCTTTATAGTTTACATTTATGCCCCTCAATGGGAGTTACGTCCCTTGCTTGTGAGCCAAAAACTTTTTTAAGTATGGTCGCATGAATCCAACAGAATAACAGACATTAGCTCAATTGTTGATAAATTGTCTCTCTAAGCAAAATTAGCATGTTCCAAACAGGTTAGAAGTTTTAACTTTTGGTTGAGCTTCACTGTCGCAGCCAACCATGCATCAGCACACTATAATTTAAGTGTATTAATGTAAAGTTCTCATGGCTATATGTAACTGTAGAATACCATAATGACTGGTGTTTAATAGGCACATGAATCTCCATCACTGACAACAATTCAATATGCACCTCGATACACTACCAGTGATACGATACATTAGCGATATATTGAAGCCCCTGACGATACGATGCATTACGATTCACCCCTGTTCACGATTCGATGCGATTTGATACTGGTATGATGGCGATTTGATTCTACACAATGCGATACGATGTGATTTTTTGAGATACAGTGCGATTCAACATGATGCAAAGAAATTATACCAAAAATTTAAATAGAAAATAAGAAGCTGTAATTCAGTACGGTACAAGAGGCAGAGGATTTTTTAAAATCTTTAAACCAGCAAATTTAACAAAAAGTGCATCTTTTGCTTGTAATCTTAACTAGAAAAACTGCTTGTGCAAAGAAAGATATGAACTGTTATTTGGCCGTCACAGCTGCTCTAAACAGACCACTCTCACTGAGTGTCTGACTCTCACTGAGTCATATTCAATGTCCATAAGACAAACAAAAGAAGAAAATAAAATAAAATACACTTTTGAAAACAGATCTGTCTGTAAATGCCACTCTCACTGCAAGTTTGTCGTACTGCCAGTGTAAGGTTTAGCAGCACAGCATTCTTTACAAACGACCTCTGTCTTGTCAAGTTTACCATCTTTTTTTAAAAAGCCAAAGTAGTTCCACACCCCTGACTTGAACTTTTTAGGTGCATCAAAAAACTCAGCTAGCTGCTTGCTGCTGCTCTCACGGACCTCCCTGTTGTTTGTTGCGGTAGAAATGTGCTTCCCAGCTTCCGTCCGTGTTCAAAACAATACGCAGAGCAGTGATGGTGCATTCAGTGTGCCTCGGAAGCACAGGATAGAATGAAATACAACATGAAAAAATCAATGCAACCATGGATTTTACCAATGCATCCACGTTTTCACCCGTCAATTGTATTGATGCAAACAGAATGTATCGATGCACTCGTATCGTGCACGTTTGTATCTAGATTCCTATCGATTAATCTCCACATGCTTAGTGTTTAAGTGGTTTACAGTAATTTAACAATTACTGTGAACTATTATTTATTGGAGTCAAAAACTGTAAAAACATAAGAGAAAGTTGGATTTTCAACTTTCTTTGAACTGTCTTTGAGTGTATCATGTGTGATGTACAGTTCCATCAGGAAAATGAACCACATCTTGCACTTTTGAATTGAAGAGCAAGCAAAGGCTGGCATCCGTAGAGGTTGACATAATGCAAAATCCTGTCACAGAAATCCTGTTTCTATATATTTCAGCTTCTGTGGAAAACCCTACATTTAAATGGTCGTTTTAACTGCAAAGGTCAGGCTGTGATGCATTAGATATATCCTTCATAATAAAGCCTCTGCCATGCGTAGCAGAAACATGCTTTGACTGTTGTAGCATGTAAACTCAAGTCTGTGTATATTATATGTCACCTTGGGATTCCCCCTCTTGTGGTTGCAGTGCTAAGCGTCCAGCAGGCATGTCAAGCATCCTGAGTCGCATTGGAGGAAAGAAACAGAAAATGAGCACGCTGGAAAAGTCAAAAATGGACTGGGATGCTTTTAAATCAGAGGAGGGCATCACAGAGGAGCTGGCTATTCACAACAGAGGCAGAGAGGGGTAAGAGACTGCCAGAGTGTGAGGTTGTATTGGTCGAGAGTGGTGTCAGTGATGTAAAACTGAGTGCGTACTCATGTTTTAAATAGATTTAAGTAACAAACTTCACATATTATACTGCCACTTGAAAAAGAAATCATAGCCTATTCATCTTCTTTACTGATTAGTGACAATACATTTTACATTACAGCCCTTCGAGTAGTCAGCATGCAAACAAAATGCAGAACTGGATCAACCACAATAAGCAATTCCACCAGAAAGCACTGACTTTTTAATTATGAATTGGCAATTGGAAAGGTGTGTGTGCATGCATGTGTGTGTGATGAGCACACAACATCTATGCACTTAGTCTTTAGCTGTATTTTCAGTGTGTCTTAGTACTTGTGATGATGAAAGTAGCTCTAATGTCATCTTTTCTGTGTGTCTGTGCTTAGGTATGTGGAGCGGAAGAACTTCTTAGAGCGCGTCGACCACCGACAGTTTGAGTTAGAAAAAGCAGTGCGACTGAGCAACATGAAACAATGACAGACTGACAACAAACACACAGTGTTTAACCAATGTTTTCTCTTTCTAATGACACAGTTGCTACTCCTTCAGTAAAGTCAGCTTAAAATCGGGCTGTGGCTGGCGTCTATTTCAGGATGGGTGTATTAATAGGTTGAGTTTGTGTAATTAGGGGTGTTGAGTGTTCATCCTTTTGAGAACCAACTACAGTTTCAGACGTTCATGTAGAGGACATTTCTGGAATGTGAGGTTCTTGCTGTCTCAAAGGGATGATTTTGAGCAAAGACTTAAATTATGGGTTAAAAAGTAATTCTAGCGTATTACAACTTTTCTTATTTTTGGAGTTTTGAACATAATTTCTGTCTGTAATTGTGCCACTCTGACATTCGTAACTGAGATTTGGAAACATGTTGGCATCACTAAAATAACACCTGACGGGTCAAGAGGCTCAGGCAGTAAGACAATCTACCACCACAATAAAAACTCAAAATAAGGTTCTGGTTTGAAGTTAGGGTAAAGACTGACAATTGATAGTACAATGGGCAGTGTGACGGGCTATTGATAGTTGATACTGTTGATATAGTTGAGTTGATACCACTCACATTTTCCTTTGAAAGTTCACTTTTTATTGCCACCTGGCAGTCACATCTGTATTTTGATGTATTACCTGTACGAGAAATAAAACACTGGATAATGTAGGCGTAAAAGCAAATAGGACATCATGTAATGGGAATATTTCAGCCTTTAACTTGTTGAAGTTAAAGGGTCACCTCAAATCCTGTCTCTTCCTACGATCTTAACCTATGTCAAAAAAAACTATAAACAACTCCTACAAAGGGGAAAAAGTAGTTGCAGTACATCAGGTCACAATGAGGGCAGAATCAAGATAAGAACGATTATTCATGCCATGCTTTTATACAAGGATAGATCATATGTTAATACAGGGTAGAAATGGAGTCTTCAACACAGAAGCACACACATGATTTCAGCAGAACTGAACTATAGTGTAGGGTTATGTTACAGCAAGTGCTTATAAATAATTTAAACTTTTACTTTGGGAAGTCGTGTCTTGTCTCTTAGCTTGATATGTAGGCTTCAAACTGTAATCATTGACTTTAAAAAACAGATGCCATGACGAGGAGTTCTGACATATTCTGAACACAGCTGCTGAACTAATCCAAAAATCTAATAGTGAATTGATCCAAATTGCTAATTTTACTCCTTGTACTCACTAGGCAGTTAGTTGCATGGCAATGAAATGTGAGGCTCTGATTGTATGTGTTCTCTGTTCCGTGGCTCTAATGTCTAGCATTGTACGTTTGGCATTTTATCAGTGAAAGAAAACTGTTTAAACAGTGTCTTATTTTATATCAATGATCAAGCCAGCCTGTCAGAATTTTAGACATGCTCACGTGGGTTTTGAAATTTTGATACAGTTGTGGTCAAAAGTTTACATACACTTGTAAAGAACATAATGACATGGCTCTCTTGAGTTTCAAGTTATTTCTACAACTCTGATTTCTCTCTGATAGAGTGATTGGAACAGATAATTCTTTGCCACAAAAACATTCATGAAGTTTAGTTCTTTACGACCTTATTATGGGTTAACAGAAAAAGTGACCAAATCTGCTGGCTCAAAAATATACATACAGCAACATGAATTAGCAATTTTAATGACCTACAAAGTTGTGTCAAGTGAAATGGGCTTCATAGCATGGCCTCTTAACTTCTTGTGAGTGATTATGAGTGACTCCAGCTGGTGACTTCTCTGAGGCCATTTAAATAGGGCTCATTGGGTACAAATGCCCACAAACACTACAATGGAAAGTCAAAGGAGCTCAGTACGGATCTGAAAAAGAGAATTATTGACTTGAACAAGTCAGGAAAGTCACTTGGAGCCATTTCAAATCAGCTGCAGGTCCCAAGAGCAAAAGTGCAAACAATTGTAAGTATAAAGTGCATGGCACTGTTTTGTCACTGCCACGATCAGGAAGAAAATGCAAGCTATCACCTGCTGCTGAGAGAAAATTGGTCAGGAGGGTGAAGAGTCAACCGAAAACCACCAAAAAAGCAGATCTGCCAACAATTAGAAGCTGCTGGAACACAGGTGTCAGTGTCCATCTTGTTTTGCTTCGCCATGGACTGAGAGGCTGCCATGCAAGAAGGAAGCCTTTGCTCCAAAAGCAGCACCTTAAGGCTCGGCTGAAGTTTGCTGCTGATCACATGGACAAAGATAAGACCTTCTGGAGGAAAGTTCTGTGGTCAGGCGAAACAAAAATCCAGCTGTGTTTAACCCCAAGAACACCATGCCTCCTGTCAAGCACGGTGGTGGTAGTATTATGCTGTGGGGCTGTTTTGCTGCCAGTGGAACTGGTGCTTTGCAGAGAGTAAATGGGACAATGAAGAAGGAGGATAACATTCAAATTCTTCAAGATAACCTAAAATCATCAGCCCGAAGGTTGGGTCTTGGGCGCAATTGGATGTTTCAACAGGACAATGACCCCAAGCACACATCAAAAGTGGTAATGAAATGGCTAAGTCAGGCTAGAATTAAGGTTTTAGAATGGCCTACCCAAAGTCCTGACTTAAACGCCATTGAGAACATGTGGACAATGCTTAAGAAACAAGTCCATGTCAGAAAGCCAACAAATTTAACTGAACTGTACCAATTCTGTCAAGAGGAGTGGTCAAAGATTCAACCAGAAGCAAAACTTTTTCTGTTAACCCAAAATAAAGTCATAAAAAAAAAACTTCATGAATGGTTTTTGTGGCAAAGAATTATCTTTTCCAATCACTATCAGAGAAAAATCAGAGTTGTAGAAATAACTGGAAACTCAAGAGAGCCATGACATTGTGCTCTTTACAAGTGTATGTAAACTTTTGACCACAACTGTAAGTCCTATTTGTTCTTTCAAAGAAATACTGGTGCAAACATTCCAGCACTTATACATGTCTTTTTAGAAGAAAAGAAATGCATCATGATCATTTAAAAAATGCCATAAAGATATTTAAATTCAAGACACAGCACCTTCAATCAGCTGACGGAGATGACTGTTTTGGTTGGAGGTTCCTCATAAACACAGGAAAAATTCCGTGTGTATGGAATGTAGGGTTCACACTTCCTTGTGCGGTTGGTAGATTTTGGTTACATTTTGTTTCAGGGTTCAACCACCACTGATTGTTAGGCCATTAATGATGTTTTCGAATTGGAAAATAAATTAAAGCTGCAAGCAGCGTCGGACGGGCCCTCGCACACCTACGCACGTTGGGATGTGGTGCACATCGAGGTGTATTGTACGTCAGGGTTTGGCAAAAATTTTGAGTTGTTGAGATTATACCAGAAATAAGAATTTCATATTAGAAATTTCTAGGGGGTGCTGTGAAGACTTTTGGAAAGTCTATTGATGCAAATGTGTTTGTCTCATCCTGCTCTGCACATGTACCAAATTTCATGTCTGTAGGTTAAAGCGGTGATTTTATATGAATTCTTGAAATTTCTAGGGGGCGCTGTTGAGCTGTTTGGCTGCACCCAAGTGTTGAGGGATAGCCTGTCATCAAGCATATCAAGTTTCATTCACATCTGATCATGTACAGTCAAGTTATGAGCATTTCACGCTTCATGGCCACACACTCAAAATGGCCGCCCTGTCACGCCCACGCCGTGTGACGCAGCCACGAGATTTTAATAACTTTTCATCCTGAAGGGGTCCAGATGCCACACAGCCAATTTGGTGGAGATGGGATAAAAATCCTGGGAGGAGTTCGTTAAATTCCAATGTCTCCACTCGACCTTGTCTAGGGGGCGCCGTAGAGCCGATTGGAATTTCGACTCTGCAACTCTGTTGGTCTTGGGATACTATATGAGTGTTTCAAATTTCATGTGTGTACGATGAAGCAGTGATTATATATGAGTACTTGAATGTTTGTAGGGGGCGCTGTGGAGCCGTTTTACCAAGCCCATTACTGAATTGTACATTAAACGTTAGGTTTTGAGATTAATGAGGATTTGTGTGGATTTGGTGATTTTACATGGATCCCTTCACCTCCAAAACTCATTTCGTTCAACATGGCAAGTTTGCTCAAAATGGCCGCCATGCCACGCCCACACCGTGTGACGCAGCCACGAGATTTTAATAACTTTTCATCTTGGAAGGGTCTAGATGCCACACAGCGAATTTGGTGAAGATTGGATACAAATCCTGGGAGGAGTTCGTTAAATTCCAATGTCTCCACACGACCTTGTCTAGGGGGCGCCATAGAGCCGATTTGAATTTCGACTGTGCAAATTTGTCGGACTCGGGATTCTATATGTATGTACCAAATTTCATGTTTGTAGGATACAGCAGTGATTTTTTATGAGTATTTCAATATTTGCAGGGGGTGCTGTGGAGCCGTTTGACCATGTCCATTCATGAATTGTATATTAAACCTTAGCGTTTGAGATTGATGAGGATTTGTGTGGATTTGGTGATATTAGGTGGATCCCTTCACCTCCAAAACTCATTTCATTCCATGTGGCAAAATTGGTGAAAATGGCTGCCATACCACGCCCACACCGTGTGACGCAGCCACAAGATTTTAATAACTTTTCATCCTGGAGGGGTCTAGATGCCACACAGCGAATTTGGTGAAGACCGGATAAAAATCCTAGGAGGAGTTCGTTAAATTCCAATGCCTGCGCACCACGTTTTCTAGGGGGCGCCGTGGAGCTTTTTCAAAATTTCAAAAGCAGGAATGTTTTTGTCTCGGGCTACTGAACCTGTGTACCAAATTTCATAGCTGTATGTGAAACTAGCCGTATTAACTCCACTAAAGCCCAATTTTTAAGGTGGCGCTATTGAGTCATTTTGCCATTCATATGTGTAATTCCCCCAAAATATCAAATTTTTCGCCAGTCCTGATGTGTGTGCAAAATTTGGTGAGTTTTTGAGCATGTTTAGGGGGTCAAATTGGGGTTCAAAGTGGCGTAAGAAAAAGAAACAAAGAAACCAAGAAACAAACAGAGCAGGAACAATAGGGCCTTTGCCCTGCAAGGCAAAGGCAGCGCTCAGTGTTTCACACTGACCGCTGGCCCTTGCCTTTTCGTGCTCGGGCCCTAATTAAAGCTGCAAGCAGCGTCGGACGGGCCCTCGCTCCTCACCGCACTGCTCTCCACATGACCTTGTCTAGGGGGCGCTGTAGAGCCAATTGGAATTTTGACCGTGCAAATCTATTGGTCTTGGGATACTATATGTATGCACCAAATTTCATGTTTGTAGGATAAAGCAGTGATTTTATATGAGTATTTGAATATTTGTAGGGGGCGCTGTGGAGCCGTTTGAACACGTCCACTCCTGAATTGTATATTGAACGTTAGGTTTTTGAGATTAATGAGCATTTTTGTGGATTTGGTGATTTTACATGTATCACTTCACCTCCAAAACTCATTTCGTTCCACATGGCGAATTTGCTCAAAATGGCCGCCATGCCACGCCCACACCGTGTGACACAGCCACAAGATTTTAATAACTTTTCATCCTGGATGGGTCTAGATGCCACACAGCGAATTTGGTGAAGATGGGATAAAAATCCTGGGAGGAGTTCGTTAATTTCCAATGCCTGCGCACGTGTTCCATTGTACAATCTTAAGCTTTTTGTTCAAAATGGCCGCCATGCCACGCCCACACAGTGTGACGCAGCCACAAGATTTTAATAACTGTTCATCCTGGAGGGGTCCAGATGCCACACAGCGAATTTGGTGAAAATCGGACAAAAATCCTAGTAGGAGTTTGTTAAATTCCAATGCCTGCACACTATGTGCTCTAGGGGGCGCCGTTGAGCCTTTTTTGAAATTTTAAATGCAGGAATGTTTTTGTCTTGGGCTACTGTACATGTGTACCAAATTTCATGAGTTTACCTGAAACTAGCCGTATTAACTCCACTAAAGCCCAATTTTCTAGGTGGCGCCATTGAGTCATTTTGCCATTCATATGTGTAATTCCCCCAAAATATTAAATTTTTCACCAGTCCTGATGTGTGTGCCAAATTTGGTGAGTTTTTGAGCATGTTTAGGGGCTCAAATTGAGGCTCAAAGTGGCGTAAGAAAAAGAAACCGCCAAACCGCCATCCCAAGAAACCGCCATCCCAAGAAACCGCCAAACACTACAGGAACAATAGGGTCCTACGCACTGTAGTGCTTCGGGCCCTAATTATGACAAATACAAGTACCATATTTTGAACATTTTGATACTTTCAAAACCAATGTGAGAAACTAAAACCCTGCTGACAGCTGAAATTAAAACACGTATTCATGCATTTAGGTGAGAAGCTTTTTGTAGACACTGTACAGGTGCTGATCAACGCCACCATAGAAATGTAATCAGTCTTTCTGCATGTTATCCTGCATATCTGAGGAGGCCCACTTTACCCTGAGCAGATCTGCTGGATGGCATTGACCTGTTCCTCAGGTGTTCTTTGTCCTGCTAATGAACAGAGTGAGGAAGGGTGGGGGAGTGGGATTATTTCAAAACTTGACAGCGATTAGGGGGAGTTATAGATTTTTGTTCGAGTGATTATGGAGTCAGTTCTCTGTTTCTTCATGTAAATATTAAATATTGATTAAACACAAACAGATCAGTCTGTTGATTTGTTTATTTTGTTGTCTGAGATTTCAAACTGTAGGTTGTGAGGATTGTTATTCCATCACCTCGAGCAATTGTACTGCTGACTACCCCGATCACCTGCTTTACAATGCTGTCACTGTATCACAGCGTGTGGCCTCATTTTTTTTTAGTACTAGTAATTACCTTCACCAAGGAAGTTATGTTTTTGCCGGCGTTGGTTTGTTTGTTTGTGTTCAAAATAACTTGAAAAGTTATGGACGGATTTGGATGAAATTTTTTAGGAAATGTGTGAAGTGGGACAAGGAACAAATGATGACATTTTGGGAGTGATCCAGATCACCGTCTGGATCCAGGATTTTTAAAAAAAGATTCTTTAACATTGGGAGTGTTAGAAAGCCTTGCAGTGCCGCCCTGTGGTAATAAAGTGCAATTGCCCATATGTGGTGGGTGTCAGCTGCTCGTGCTCGACCACAGCAGTGCTACAGTGTGAGAGCGATTACCGGACAATTAACTTTTTTTAAGGATACTTTGTCATTGGGACATTGTGTTGGGGGTGGACTGAAGCTGTTTGGTGGAAGTCAATTTCTAGTTATGTAATTTGATGTTGATGTCACATACCTGTACCCAAAAGGAGCTAGGGCTATGGTCTTATGTGTATACATATGTGTATCCATATTTCCTTTTAACGTCAAAAATGGAAATATTCTATTCATTTAATAGTAAATAATCAACTTCCACTTAATAGCTTTTTTCAGTTTTCAGCATGATTTTACCATTGTTATCGTTAAATTGATGTCAGCTAAGTTGATGGATTCCTTTCTTCTTTACAGGCATCAGCTGTCTATTGGTGGGTTAATGTAACATGGGCAGAATTGTGTTTTTTGCACCTGCCTTTAAGTGTATGTGTCTTTAAACCCTGGACACAAACAAAGAAATGCTCAACAATGGCTTTATAGTGCTACTAGTGGTCAAAAGACTTAACACAGGGTTCGAGTTATGGATGGGGGCACAATCATACGTGTACAGTGAATAGAGAATGGGCCTCAGCACACAGCCCTGTGGGGAGCCAGCGCTGAGTGTGATGGTGGAGGAGATGTGGTTTCCTAGTCTGAGCATCTGGAGACGGTTGGTTAGAAAATGTTTGAGCCAGTGGCAGGTAGGTTGTGAAAGTCCTACTTCACTCAGTTTAGAGACCAGTCTGCTGGGGATGACAGTGTTGAAGGCTGAGCTAAAGTCTATGAAAAGCATTCTCACATCGCTCCCCTGGTGTTCAAGGCGGGTCAGTGCACTGTGAATAGCAGAGGTGATGGAATCCTCTGTAGACCTGTTGGCTCTGTAGTCAAAATGGTGTGGGTCAAAGGTGGGTGGGAGGCTGGCTTTGATGTGCTGTAGGACCAACCTCTCGTTAAGCATTTGTTAATGGCCAGTGTGAGGGCTATCAGAGCATAGTTGTTTAGCTTGCTGATGACAGACTTGTCATCAGCAAGCTTGGAATGATGGATGTGGACAGGGACAGGTTGAAGATTTCAGTGAAAGGTGATCTGCACATTCTTTCAGTATCTTTTTTGACACACCATCAGGGTCAGCAGCTTTCCTCGGATTCAGAGAAGAGATTTAATTTCCTTTGTTATCCAGGGCTTCTGATTGGGGTACATCTAGATGTGTTTATTGACAGGGACATTGACACAGTTCTGTATGTAGTATAGTAAGTTGATGTTTATTCCTCCAAGTCCTGATTCTCAAAGATGTTAGGTAGTCCTTTTAAAGCAGTCCTGCAGCTGCGAGGAAGCTCCTTTAGTTTTACAGTTCTTATGGTGGACTGAACTTTTCTTCTGAGGTGCCTTCGGATATGTGCTATATTAAGAGGTTATGGCACAGTGCAAGAAATCTAGGGTTATGCTAGCAGTAGCAACAGTGGCTGGCTTTGATTTGGCATTAATGCACCAGTTGTTGTGGATAGATACACTGATCAGGCATAACATTATGACTACCTGCCTAATATTGTGTTGTCCCCCTTATGTGGTCAAAAAGGCTCTAAACCTCTGGGCATGGACAAGAGGACCTCTCAGGGAGTCCTATGGGGTCTGGGGGGGATGGTCTTGTATGGGTTTGTGCGTGGAGATTTGTAGTTTTAATTTGTTCATTTTGTTGGTGATGGATCGGGCGTTCGTGAGAAAGATGCTTGGGTGCAACGGTTTGTGTGGTTGTTTCCTCAGCCTTCTGAGTAGACTGGACCAGCATCCTCGCTTTTGATTTCTTTGTCACGTCTGTCTTCAGCGCTTGCTGCGGTCGATAACAATCCACGGAGAGCCTGGTGACCTGACTATGTCCTCTTGTATATTGTGTGAGTGCAGAAATTCACTTGTAACATCCTGAATACACTGTAGACCTATGATCAAAAGATCATGTTGGCTGTAGGTGAATTTCCATGACTAATCTTAAAATTTGGCACTAATAAAGGAGAGTGTTGAGCTGCATCTCTGCATGTTCCCATCATAATTGTTTGGATATTACTTATTTTGACAATATTGTCCAGGTGACAGTGGTAGAAGATTTGTTTTATGTGTGAGTTAAAGAACATATATGGACCAAAATAACAAGCACCTCAAGGCTGCTTGTAGTAATGCAAGTGTTAGGGAATGCCATCCAGAGTAACTATCAGGTTAAATAGTATGTCTCTGAGGTGTTTAGGAACAAATACAGTAACTTCAGTTTTGTCTGAATTTAGAATAGGAAAATTAAAGGTTGTTGTGTCTTTCATCCTTGGAGTTTGTATAACTGATTTGTTTTATCTGGCTTCAAAGATAGATATAACTGGGTGTCATTTGCATAACAATCACTCAGTGTTTCCTAATAATATTGCCTAAGGGGAGGTGAAAAGTATCGCTCCCTGCACAGAACCCCGTGGAACTCTTTAACTAACTTTGATGTGTGGAAGAATCATCATCTTCTAAATAAGAACTAAATGTTACACAGCCGATTTACAAACATGTACTCTTACCCTTAGTCATTTGGCCTCACACTATCCCTTTCAGAGAGCAATGTTCTGAGCTTTTATACAGTGTGAGTCCTGTGGTATTTGTTCTGGTTTGGTATTGATACTCTAAAGTGTATGTCATTTTTAATAAAAACTAGAATACATTCAAGCGAGATGCAGATCCACGCCTTTGTATGCCCTCTAAACATAGCAGGTAGCCCTGTGACCTTTGACCTTTTGACCCCAAAATTAATGGGTGACCATGGTAAGTCAACATGAACATCTGTGTTGAGTTTGATTATCCTATCTGTATTTGTTATCGAGTTATGGTGTGGACATACACACCCACATACAGACAGACAGACAGACAGACAGACAGACAGACAGACGGCAGTAAGTTAACGGTCAAAGGTCAAGTCCAAGGCCAAGAGGTGCAATGTGGTATATACCAAAATTTATCATTGCAAGCTTATATAGTAGAGTATAAGAGGATTTTGCACTAAGTAGCCCTGCGACCTTGCCCTTTGACCTTTTGACCCCAAAATTAATGGGTGACCAAGGTAGGTCAAGATCAACATCTGTGTTGAGTTTGATTATCCTATCTCTATTTGTTCTTGAGTTATGGTGCAGACATACACACACACCCACATACAAACATACATACAGACAGACAGACAGACAGACAGACGGCAGTGACCGCCCTACCCACGGCCAACTCCGTCGGCGTGGGCAATTAGTGCTTCTCAAGCAGGTTCCTCTAGTGACTTAAGAACCTGGTTAATAATATATGCTCAGTACAGTCTCTAAGTATTTGGACTGCTACACATTATGTTCTTCAGACTCTGTGCTTTAAACACATTGTACTTGAAATAATGGATACTACATTAGTTGTTTTACAAACACACATTATTTAAACCTGAGACTAGGTCTACATCAATGTAAAAAGCACTGTGTGAGAGATGTAGCCCTTTTAACACAGTGCCACAGGTTCAGATGTAAAACAATGCTGACCACCACATCACCATGCCGCCCCCAATTTGGAGCAATAAAATGAAATTAAAGCTGCAAGCAGCGTCGAACGGGCCCTCGCTCCTGATCATGCTCCTCTCCACACAACCTTGTCTAGGGGGCGCCGTAGGGCGGATTAGAATTTTGACTGTGCAAATCTGTTGGTCTTGGGATACTATATGTGTGTGCCAAATTTCATGTTTGTACGATAAAGCAATGATTTTATATGAGTATTTGAATATTTGTAGGGGGCGCTGTGGAGCCGTTTGAACACGGCCATTTCTGAATTATATATTAAATATTAGGTCTTGAGATTAATGAGGTTTTGTGTGGATTTGGTGATTTTACATGTATCACTTCACCTCCAAAACCCATTTCGTTCCACATGGCGATTTTGTTCAAAATGGCCGCCATGCCACTCCCACACCGTGTCACGCAGCCACAAGATTTTAATAACTTTTCATCCTGGATGGGTCTAGATGCCACACAGCGAATTTGGTGAAGATGGGATAAAAATCCTGGGAGGAGTTCGTTAATTTCCAATGCCTGCGCACGTGTTCCATTGTACAATCTTAAGCTTTTTGTTCAAAATGGCCGCCATGCCACGCCCACACAGTGTGATGCAGCCACAAGATTTTAATAACTTTTCATCCTGGAGGGATCCAGATGCCACACAGCGAATTTGGTGAAAATCGGATAAAAATCCTAGTAGGAGTTTGTTAAATTCCAATGCCTGAGCACACTATGTGCTCTAGGGGGCGCCGTTGAGCCTTTTTTAAAATTTTAAATGCAGGAATGTTTTTGTCTTGGGCTACTGTACCTGTGTACCAAATTTTACGATTTTACGTGAAACTAGCCGTATTAACTCCACGAAAGCCCAATTTTCAAGGTGGCGCTATTGAGTCATTTTGCCATTCATATGTGTAATTCCCCCAAAATATCAAATTTTTCACCAGTCCTGATGTGTGTGCCAAATTTGGGGAGTTTTTGAGCATGTTTAGGGGGTCAAATTGAGGTTCAAAGTGGCGTAGGAAAAAGAAACCGCCATCCCCCCAAAGAAACCGCCAAACCGCCAAACACTAGAGGAACAATAGGGTCCTACGCACTGTAGTGCTTCGGGCCCTAATTAAAGCTGCAAGCAGCGTCGGACGGGCCCTCACTCCTCACCGCACTGCTCTCCACACAACCTTGTCTAGGGGGTGCCATAGAGCCAATTGGAATTTTGACCATGCAAATGTATTGGTCTTGGGATACTATATGTATGCACCAAATTTCATGTTTGTAGGATAAAGCAGTGATTTTATATGAGTATTTGAATATTTTGTAGGGGGCGCTGTGGAGCCATTTGACCACGTCCATTCCTGAATTGTATATTGAACATTAGGTTTTGAGATTAATGAGCATTTTTGTGGATTTGGTGATTTTACATGGATCCCTTCACCTCCAAATCTCATTTCGTTCCACACAGCGAATTTGGTGAAGATCGGACAAAAATCCTGGGAGGAGTTCGTTAAATTCCAATGCCTGTCCACCACGTGCTGTAGGGGGCGCTGTTAAGCTTTTTTGAAATTTTAAAAGCAGGAATGTTTTTGTCTGGGGCTACTGTACCTGTGTACCAAATTTCATGAGTTTACGTGAAACTAGCCGTATTAACTCCACTAAAGCCCAATTTTCTAGGTGGCGCTATTGAGTCATTTTGCCATTCATATGTGTAATTCCCCCAAAATATCAAATTTTTCACCAGTCTTGATGTGTGTGCAAAATTTGGTGAGTTTTTGAGCATGTTTAGGGGGTCAAATTGAGGTTCAAAGTGGCGTAAGAAAAAGAAACCGCCAAACCGCCAAACCGCTAAACCGCAAAACCGCCAAACCTCCAAACACTAGAGGAACAATAGGGTCCTACGCACTGTAGTGCTTCGGGCCCTAATAATAATTCATCAATTTTATATAGCGCTTTTTTTGGTCACTCAAAGACGCTTTACAGAATGGACAAACAAACAAATAAATAAATTTAAAAAAAAATAAAATAAAATTTAAAAAAAGGGGGTTAAGCAAATGCCAGTTCAAACAGATGGGTTTTGAGAAGGGTTTTGAAAGTTGAAAGTGAGTCGGAGTTCCTGATGGATGATGGGAGTGAGTTCCAAAGTTGAGGGGCAGCAGCTGCGAAGCCGTATTAACTCCACTAAAGCCCAATTTTCAAGGTGGCGCTATTGAGTCATTTTGCCATTCATATGTGTAATTCCCCCAAAATATCAAATTTTTCACCAGTCCTGATGTGTGTGCAAAATTTGGGGAGTTTTTGAGCATGTTTAGGGGGTCAAATTGAGGTTCAATTTGGCGTAAGAAAAATAAAGAAACAAACAAACAAACCGCAAAACAAACAGAGCAGGAGCAATAGGGCCTTTGCACTTTGTGCAAAGGCAGCGTTCAGTGTTTCACACTGATCGCTGCCCTTTGCCCTTTCGTGCTCGGGCCCTAATTAAAGCTGCAAGCAGCGTCGGTCGGGCCCTCGCTCCTCACTGCACTCCTCTCCACACGACCTTGTCTAGGGGGCGCCGTAAAGCCAATTGGAATTTTGACTGTGCAAATCTGTTGGTCTTGGGATACTATATGTATGTCCCAAATTTCATGTTTGTAGGATAAAGCAGTGATTTTATGAGTATTTGAATATTTGTAGGGGGCGCTGTGGAGCCGTTTGACCACGTCAATTACTGAATTGCATATTAAATATTAGGTCTTGAGATTAATGAGGATTTGTGTGGATTTGGTGATTTTACATGGATCCCTTCACCTCCAAAAACCATTTCGTTCCACATGGCGATTTTGCTAAAAATGGCCGCCATGCCACGCCCACACCGTGTGACGCAGCCACAAGATTTTGATAACTTTTCATCCTGGAGGGGTGTAGATGCCACACAGCGAATTTGGTGAGGATGGGACAAATATCCTGGGAGGAGTTCGTTAAATTCCAATGCCTGCGCACAACGTGTTCCATTGTACAATGTTAAGCTTTTTTGTTCAAAATGGCCGCCATGCCACGCCCACACCGTATGACGCAGCCACAAGATTTTAATAACTTTTCATCCTGGAGGGGTCTAGATGACACACAGCGAATTTGGTGAAGATGGAACAAAAATCCTGGGAGGAGTTCGTTAAATTCCAATGCCTGAGCACCACGTGTTCTAGGGGGCACCATGGAGATTTTTTGTTCAAAATGGCCGCCATGCCATGCCAACACCGTGTGACGAAGCCAAAAGATTGTAATACCTTTTCATCCTGGATGGGTCCAGATGCCACACAGCCAATTTGGTGAAGATCGGCCAAACATCCTGGGAGGAGTTCGTTAAATTCCAATGCCTGCGCACCACGTGTTCAAGGGGGCGCGGTTAAGCTTTTTTGTTCAAAATGGCCGCCATGCCACGCCCACACCGTGTGACGCAGCCACAAGATTTTAATAAGTTTTCATCCTGGAGGGGTCTAGATGCCACACAGCGAATTTGGTGAAGATCGGACAAAAATCGTGCGAGGAGTTCGTTAAATTCCAATGCCTGCGCACCACATGTTGTAGGGGGCGCTGTTGAGCTTTTTTTAAAATTTCAACAGCAGGAATGTTTTTGTCTCGGGCTACTGTACATGTGTACCAAATTTCATGAGTTTACCTGAAACTAGCCGTATTAATTCCACTAAATGCCAATTTTCAAGGTGGCGCTATTGAGTCATTTTGCCATTCATATGTGTAATTCCCCCAAAATATTAAATTTTTCACCAGTCCTGATGTGTGTGCCAAATTTGGTGAGTTTTTGAGCATGTTTAGGGGGTCAAATTGGGGTTCAAAGTGGCGTAAGAAAAAGAAACAAACCGCCAAACAAACCGCCTAACAACAGAGCAGGAACAATAGGGCCTTTGCACTTTGTGCAAAGGCAGCGATCAGTGTGAAAGGGCCCTTTGCCCTTTCGTGCTCGGGCCCTAATAAAGAAACCGCCAAACAAACAGAGCAGGAACAATCGGGCCTTTGCAGGACCCTATTGGAACTGTATTCGTTATTAGGGCCCGAGCACCAACGGTGCATAGGAATTTCAAAAAAGGTTCAACAGCGCTCCCTAGAGCACGTGGTGTGCATTGGAATTTAACAAACACTTCCCAGGATAACAAATTGGCTGTGTGGCATCTAGACCCATCCAGGATGGAAAGTTATTAAAATCTCGTGGATACGTCACATGGTGTGGGCGTGGCATGGCGGCCATTTTGAACAAAAAAGCTAAACGGCGCCCCCAAGAAAACGCTGTGCGCAGGCATTGGAATTCAAGAACCTCCTCCCAGGATTTTTGTCCCATCTTCACCAAATTCACTGTGTGGCATCTAGACACATCCAGGATGAAAATTTATTAAAATCTCGTGACTGCGTCACACGGTGTGGGCGTGGCACGGCGGCCATTTTGAACAAAAAAGCTCCATGACGCCCCCTAGAAAACGTGGCGCGTAGGCATTAGAATTTAATGAACTCTTCCCAGGATTTTTATCCGATTTTCACCAAATTGGCTGTGTGGCATCTGGACCTATCCAGGATGAAAAGTTATTAAAATCTTGTGGCTCACATGGTGTGGGCGTGGCATGGCAGCCATTTTGAACAAAAAAGCTCTGTGGCTCCCCATAGAACACGTGGTGCGCAGGCATTGGAATTTAACGAACTCCTCCCAGGACTTTTGTTCCATCTTCACCAAATTCGCTTCGTGGCATCTACAGCCCTCCAGGATGAAAAGTTATTAAAATCTTGAGGCTGCGTTACACGGTGTGGGCGTGGCATGGCGGCCAGTTTGAACAAAAAAGCTTAACATTGTACAATGGAACACATTGTGCGCAGGCATTGGAATTTAACGAACTCCTCCCAGGATTTTTGTCCGATCTTCACCAAATTGGCTGTGCGGCATCTAGACGCCTCCAGGATGAAAAGTTAATAAAATGTCGTGGCTACGTCACACGGTGTGGGCATGGCATGGCGGCCATTTTGAACAAAATCACCATGTGGAACGAAATGGGTTCCACAGCGCCCCCTACAAATATTCAAATACTCATATAAAATCACTGCTTTATCCTACAAACATGAAATTTGGTACATACATATAGTATCCCAAGACCAACAGATTTGCACAGTCGAAATTCTAATCTGCTCTATGGCGCCCACTAGACAAGGTCGTGTGGAGAGGAGTATGATGAGGAGCGAGGGCCCATCCGACGCTGCTTGCAGCTTTAATTATTACTTTTCTACCAACTTTTAAATTGCATTTCTGAGGGTCTAAACGCACTCAAAAACCCATGAAAATTTGCACACACATCAGAAGTGGCAGAAAATTTGATATTTTATGGGAGTTTCACATGTGTGTGGCAAAATGGCTCTATAGCGCCACCATGAAAATTGGGCTCTATTGGACTTAATACGGCTAGTTTCACGTCAAGTTACACCTACCAAATTTGGTACACATGTGCACCAAGACAAGACAAACAAAATTGGCTAATCAATCCATCAGCAAAAGTCAACAGGAAGTCCGCCATTTTGCTTTATATTTCTGATTTTTGCTTATATTCAAGAGCTATAACTGCACACAGGGTAACTCCAAGACAGCTGAAATTTGGTCAGTGTATACAACAGGCCTTCGTGATTAAAAGCTATCAAAACGCTCCGCAAAAGTCTGAGGGCGTGGGTGTGGCGGCTTCCTGAACTCTGATGTTTCGCCATAAAATTTCAAGTGCTGTCTAAATACACTTCACAGACTCCGATCCACCTCAAACTTTACACATTTGATCAGAGTCCTAACCTGATCACATCCATATGACAATATCCCCCCACAGTCATAGCGCCACCTATTGGCAACAGGAAATAACATGTTTTACATTTTAATGTACTATTATTACCCAGTTGACCGTATTCACGTGAAATGTGGTGACATAAGCCTTAAGACGTTGATGATGATTCATGGAGAAAACTGTGACTGGTTGTCAAACGGCGTGGCTGTGGCGGCGTGGCGAACTTCGATGTCTCGCCATGACTACTAAAGTGTTTATATCTCAGCTGTCCATGATCCGATCTGGCCCAAATTTCATATTCTGGACAATAGTCCACTTCTGAACACATCCACATTTTAAAATTTAGTCATAGTCATAGCGTCACCTAGTGGTAACAGGAAGTTAAAGGCGGGACATTTGCCCTTACAATTGCTCCAAACTTAGTGATATAATCCTGAAATTTGGCCAGTATATACAACCGGCTTTAATGATGAAAATTTGTCAAAATCTTTTACAAAAGTCAAACGGTGCAGCAGTGGCAGGCCTCTGAACTTCAGTCATATGAAGGGGTTCTGTCTCACTCTAGCAGCCTGTGTGTGTCAGTGCTGCAGCCACCATGCCCTTCCCCCGTCCCAAACACACAGACACAGGCACATAAACACACGCAGAGACACACACACATGCAGGATTAGAGACAGAGAGAAAAATCCACTCCTGGAATGAGTTTAACTGTCTATACCTTAAATACTGCATACTACCATGCATAATATACATTTTGCATTTAATGTTGCGCTTTTTAAATAATTCATCAATTCATGATTTTTCGTTTTCTTTGAAACATACATAAAATGATCTTGTGAAATGTAAAATGACAGTAAAGTTGAATCTGAACCTAAAACTAACAAAAAAGCCTTAGTAAGCTTTTGTAACTCACACATGTATTGTCCAATCTGTACCAACTGTGTTGTCTCATGAAACACAAATGTGGACTGACCACATCTACAAGCTAATATTCAGTCATGCGTATAGTGCAACTAAATGGCAAGAGGACAAGACATGTTTTATACGACAGGCCTTAATGATGAAAAGTTTTCAAAATCTTTTCCAAAAGTCAAAGGATTTGCCCCTGGTGACCCCTGAACTCTGTCGAAAAAAACCAGATAAATGGTGCAACACTGACATCTACTGTTCTAACTGCAGTTAGACATAAACATTAACTACTGGTGACCCTAAAGTGCAAAACACTACAACAATAACCAAAACACAACTACATGGAGCAAACTGGAAGAGGTGGGTACCAGTGGGCAACATGAGACGTCGGAAGTCGAAGTTATTCTGCCTGTATGAGAAAACTTTCAAAGGTAATACAAGTTTTGGGGTAATACTACTGTTATTATGACACAAAAGGCACTTTTAAGGTTATTTGAAGTGAGAAAGTGCTTGTATAGACGTCAAATCTGTGCTCATTTTATCAAGATGAAGTCTGTCTAAAAATGATGTGAGTGTCTCACTTAGACATCTACAGCCAGGAGGTCAGCGCTCACAGTAGCCCGCCGACAGCAGCCTTGTCTCGGCTACACTGTCTCCTAATCTCCTGAGACCCCAACTTTTTTGGGCCATGCATTTTTGATTTACCTTAGTTATTTGGGTTTAGTAGGACCTAATGAATATGAAAAATAAGTGGTAGCAGTCATATAAATAGTAATAAGTTGTCATGATCCTCGCTCCTGCCCCTGTCTGTGTCTGTCTTCAGCTTGGTTTTCTTTCATTCTCTCTCACTCTCACACCTGTCTGTCTGCCCTCACTTTCTCCCTGAGTCACCTCAGCTCTGCCTGCAGCTTGATTACTGACTTGAATCAGCTGCAGGCAGAGGCTCACCTGTGTTCACTAATCACCAGCTACCATAAAAGCCCGGTTCATTCAGTCACTCTCTGCCAGACCATAAACTACTCTGCCCTGGTTCACTGTCTGTCCCCAGTCCGTCTTCTGCCTGCTTCCCTGTAACCTGTCTGCTGTACCCCCCCTGCCTTTGCGTCTCTCTCCCTGCCTGGATCCTGCCTGTCACCAGTTAAGTTTTGATTTGTTTTGGACTGTAGTTTGTAGTTTCGTTGATTATTCTGTTGTAAGCTTAGAGTCTTTTGTTAATCTGTCACATTTAATGTTTGGTGTAGTTTGTTTTCTGCCTTGTCTATTCATTGAGTATTTCTGAGTTTAGTATGTTGCGTGTTTTGTGTTAGTTGTTTTTGTGTGGTGTTCTATATTTTTGCCTTTGAGGTTTGTTAAGAGTTTTAGTTGATTTTGGTTGTTGGTTGATTGTTGTATTTGTCCTGCTTACCCCGGAGTTCAGTTCCTATTCTGTATGGCCTTCAGTTTTGTCCGGTTTCTATGTTTAGTTATTCTAGTCGTTTTATGTAAGTTAAGTTCTTCTTATATTCCTCTTTTGTTGTTTGGTTTGTGTTTTTGTAAGGTCTTGTTAGTTTTGTATGTTTCTTAAGAATCTTTGTTTTGGTTAAGTCAGTACTGTTTGTTGGTTTTATTTCCTTGTTATAATTAAACCCTTAGTTAACTATCACTAAGTCTGTCTGTCCTGTGTCTGTGCGTGGGTTCTCTGACCCCCGCCTCGTAACATAAGTAATAGCAGATCACAGCCATGGAGTCTCCCAGCAGTCAGTGAGGATGTGGGTTTCTTCAGCTGTCCCTCCATTAGAATTCAGCTTCACACTAGAACAGCCAGAATTCCCGAACTACTAGAACTGCCATGAGTGCTCAGTTTGACCGCTAGATCGTAAACTCTATAAACTTTCATGATAAATAACTAAATGACAGAGTAATGGATTTATTCTGTTATGATGTATTAAAAACAACAATATAACATCAAATATGCATTTCAACAAGTTTAATTATACATTCGTCAATATTCATGTCATCATAAATTGTAGCTAGAAAAGCACTCAGAGCACAGACCTCTGCCAAGCAGCTTCAGTCCACCCCAACACAATCTCCTAATGACAAAATATCCATAAAAAACACCCAACATATATGTGCAATGCTCTGTCCTACCACAAGGTGATACTGCAGGGCTTTCTAACACTCCCAATGTTAAACATCTTTTAAAAAATTCTTGGATCCAGGCGGTGATCTAGATCACTCCCAAAACTGAATCATTTATTCCTTGTCCCATTTCATGGGGCCTGAGGGGGGCAATTCCCACTTCATTTCATGTGCGGTCAATATGACCACCTATGGCCGGAATAGGTACAAATGATTACATCTTCTGTCTTTTCTTTAATTCATGAAAAGAAAATATGGTAGCCTCATGAGACCCTGCCTCCACATGCGTGGACATGGTATTTTGGCTTCCCTGCACCATAACCCTGACTCTGGAAGTTTAAAAACTTTGAAAACTGCCTGTTGTTCTCTTCAGTCCAACACTCTCCAGGAGCTGTGCGCTGAACCTGGCAGCAGGTGGGGCATGGCTGTGATCTGCTATTACTTATGACTATTCATATGACTGCTACCACTTATTTTTCATATTCATTAGGTCCTAATAATCCCAAATAACTAAGGTAAATTAGATTAGATTATACTTTATTAATCCCACAACGGGGAAATTTCCTCGTTACAGCAGCAGAGAAAAAGCAGAAAAACACACAATATACCCTATACATAAAAAAGAAAATAAACAATCTACTATAAAAAAAACATTTTAAACGTACAATAAGATACAACAATAAGTGAGGTATGAATATGAAAGTAATATTTAACAAGGAAAATTGAATAAATAATATAGCACATGGTGAAAGTACGATGAATAGTGCAAGCAGATGAGTAGTGCAAAAAAATCTACAACACGTTCAAGTTGTGTTACTGTTGTACAGTCTGATGGCCGTTGGAATGAACAACCTGCGGTAGTGTTCCTTCTTACACCGTGGGTGTATCAGTCTGCTGCTGAAGGAGCTGCTCAGAGACCCCACAACGTCATGCAGGGGATGAGAGGGGTTGTTCATGATGGATGTCAGCTTGGCCAACATTCTCCTCTCACCCACCTCCTCTACTGAGTCCAGTGGACAGTCCAGGACAGAGCTCACCCTCCTGATCAGTTTATTGAATCAAATTAAATCAAAAATGCATGGCCCAAAAAAGTTGGGGTCTCAGGAGATCAGGAAACAGTGTAGCCGAGACAAGGCTGCTCTCAGCGGGCTACTGTGAGCGCTGACCTCCTAGTTGTAGATGTCTAACTGGGACGCTCACATCTCCGACATCGTTGGAGTAAATTTTTCGACAGACTTCATCTTGATCAAATGAGCACAGATTTGACGTCTATACAAGCACTTTCTCACTTCAAATAACCTTAAAAGTGCATTTTGTGTCACAACAACATTAGTATTTCCCCAAAACTTGTATTACCTTTGAAAGTTTTCTCATACAGGCAGAATAACTTCCACTTCAAAAGCCCAACGGCGCCGTCCAATCAGCAACGTCTCACGTTGCCCACTGATACCCACCTCTTCCAGTTTGGTTCATGTTGTAGTGTTTTGCACATTAGGGTCACCAGTAGTTAATGTTGTAGTGTTTTTGAATGTGTACTTGTGTTTGTAGTTCTTTTTTTCAATTTTTACTTGTGTTTAGCAATTTGTTGATGTGGTTTGCACTTCAGGGCCACCTTAAGTATGTGAGGTGTTTATGGAACATCAGTAAAATGTAGGATTTACCAATGAGCAGATGTTCAGCAAGTGTTTAGCCTGTGACCAGTTTATGACTGATATCAGAAGATGACTGGTGAAAACATGAATATATTTTCTGAATGAAATATTTTACAAATATCAAGTCTTGTGTCACTGAAAATCAATGCACCATAAGTCGGTTATACAAAAACAGCTATTCATCAGCAGGCATAGTGGATTAATAGCTGTAGCAATGCTGAACCAAAACAAAGAGGTGTGGTGGGGCGACCAAATCATTGGCTTGTGCAACAAGAAAGTTGGTAGCACCACTGCTACTAGTGGAAAAGTTAGTCTAGAGCCCAAATTAAAATACATAATATATTTGTTAAAACAACACAGCAACGTGCCAACATATATTTTACTTTCATATAAACACATTCACAATATTTGTACACTGAGTGCAGAGATAATCATTTAACAATATGTTAAGGGGTATTTACATTTATGAAGTCTTACAATTACAACAGGCCCTTTGAGGACAACTATGATGCTGATGTGGCCCAGGATGAAAATGAGTTTGACACCCCTGATGTACATGGTGGCCATGCCATAAGAGGAAGTTTGTGATGCAATCCTTGAAATTGGTCAGCTAAGTGTGACCACCTTGAAATTTCTGCCACATCCTGACATGCGCCACACCTGGACGTGCGCCACGTCCCGACACGCGTGGGTGTGCAAGGGCCCGTTCAACGCTGCTTGCAGCTTTAATTAGATAAGCTATTATTAGGCTATGGACCGAATTTTTTGCATTTTATGTCAGCAAAACAGAGTGCAAATTTGGTCCGATTATGATTTTTTTTTCAGGATCTTACGGAGCTTTATGGGTGGACTTTTTCCCTTTCTCCTGGACTATTTAAAGGGTTGGTTATCGAAGTTACTAAAACTGATGGAAAAACAAAAACTTTCAAGGTGTAACCGATGGTCTTGGCACACACTTATCGGTGTTGTTTAAACAGTTTGCAGCATTAGAACTGTTCAATGCAACTGCAAAAAGGGCACACATCTTCAGCTCAGGGGAAATCTCCTTTGCTCTTCTTTTAAATAGTGTTTTTAAATGAAATCATAACACATCTTTCTAACACGTTTTTAACCAGCATGTGATCGTAGTGGAAATACATATTTCAGTGCCATGCATTGAGCATTTTTAGATTTTCTTTACATGAAATACATTTCTGAGTTTTAAACAACATTTTAACTTTACTTTTATACAAAATCATGGCAAAATATTAATTCACTCAGACAATTTTCAATGCAATAATATGTGAAAACTCATATCAAACCACGCCCACCTGGTTTAAGGATCAGCAGTGCACAGCATAGAACTGTTCAATGCAACTGCAAAAAGGGCACACATCTGTGTAACAGAGACAAAAGATCACTATCTGTGTATCGTGGCCACACACAGACACATGTTAAGCTAGTTAGCATTAGCTCGGCTCAGAAGCAAAGTGCAGCTCGTGAATAAAGTTGCTATTTCTACACATGTCTGTAACTTTCACGTTAGGTTGCAATCATATTCATAGTCAAACTACATGTCACAGAAACTTTCTAGAACAACTTTAAAGTATTTAACAATGGAACATCGAACTCAGGATTACACACACATACCTACCTTCATCTCGGGAGAAACCTCCTTTGCCGAGGTGACTACGGCAGCCTGCTTAGAGTAGAGCTCTGCGGCTGCAGTTGCACAGTTTTAACCAGATGGCGATTACATGACATGTAAATGACATTTGCATCAATTTTGTAGAAATTCAACGAGGGTACTTTCAAACTCTGTTACAAAAGCACACTGTTAGCTCTGCAAATCATCATGAAAAACACTAATTCCAAGTCTATGGGATAAATTTTGTGCCAGCAGAAAGTGAATTTGAATTCTTTATATCTGAATGTGACTCTTTCAATTTGAACCTGAATTGATCGGTTTGAATAACTGCTTTTAAAGAATTCAAATTCACTTTCTACTGGCACAAAATTTATCCCTACAAGTCATACAGTTAGAGACCCATTGGTCGAGCTAGCCAGCTCTCACTGTAATATTAATACAAAACTGGAGCACAGATAGTGGGATGACCCTATTTTGAACTTTGAATTTTGAAGAACACAGTGTCTCATATTTTATATTTATTTGGCTCCTAAATAACTTGAAATGATGCATTTATCTGGTTAACTAAATACTCCTGGGCTGGCCTAAGCCACCACTGCATCAACACCATGGAGACCCTAACAACGCCACTCCGGCAGATAGTGCATGTTGAGTTCACAAATACAACAGTGTAATTGATTAAATATTTATCTCCAGGTTATTATCAAGTTTAAACTATTTGTAGTGAGTGGTACCACCTCTTTTATTTTAAAATGCACCAAAAGGACTACCACAGCGGGACGGAAAACTCTAGGACGGTCCCTTTAAGGCTGGACGGGATCATTCCTGTGGAGACACGGCAGCGGCTAAGGCGGCGCTCTCCTCCCGTACACGGTACAGAGCTGCCAGCAGAACAGTAGAAAACGTCTGGCCCGAGTCATCGCTGCTGCGTTTACTAAGCTTTTTATTCAGGCATTTTTAAAGAGACCCTTGGCGGAATCTGCGACAGAGGAGACGAGCGGTGCAGGGAGAGGGAAGCATACAGCCGGGTATCACTGCTGCTGCTGCAAAGCCGTGCTTCTGCTGCACACATTTTCCAACAGTCACACTCCAAACTCAACCCAACCACGACCACCTTCTTCTCCTGGATGTTTGCTTTTGTCGTAGAGTCGACCATGGACTGGATGAAGGAGGACTGACATTCGGAGCCGTGAAGAAAATCTCACTGTTCAGTAAAGAGGCAACTGGAGGAAAAGCCCCGAGCCTTTACAGCCCAAACCAAGGAGAGTGACAGCTCTAGCAAAATGTCTGTCCCTGTAAGTATGTCAGCCCCGAGGCTCAGCAAGTACTTCTACAGCTTGTGTCTGCGTTCCTGTCCTTCAGTGTTTATAAAAGCTGTTCGGAGACGGTCCTTACACCCAACGCGACTGATCGGATATTTAAATGGCAAGTTTCACAGCTACAATGACTCTGTTGGTAGTTAAAATAGCTAGCTACTCTGATACACGGGGTAAACCAGTTCTAACCATGTACGCAAGCTCGCAAAAAATGCTATTCTGGGTTTGGCGCAACCGCCTGGCTAACGTTAGGTTCACTTCTAGCTAGCTTCGGTGGGGCTTCACTTAGTAGAGGGGAGTTAACGTGCTCTGTGACTTAAGGCCACATCCTGGTCTGTAGAGCTCCAGCTATTCTTGGCAGGTCTGACCTGTCAACACTCCTAGACAGCTGATGTTAGTGAGTGTTTGCTGTGTTACTTTTGCACTAAGTCTCAGATGTTTTTGTGCAGGCTGCTTCAAACGGCCTTGATAAAGCTTGTTGTGTTGTTCTTATCACATTCCGGAGGATTTGTTTCACAAGCTATGCCTGCAGGGGTTGATTGTAACCTGTGTGTCTGTGCTAGTACTATGTTATGCCTGTTTGTCGGCCTTGTCAGTCTCAGCTATACCTTGAATGGAAAATTTATTCTTGTGTTTCCAGGACTGCTTGACATTTGCAGTACATATTAAAAAAATAGAGGCTTTTCCCACCAGATTACTATCTGGAAAGAATTCATTTTTCTAGAGTGATTGAAGTTATTTTGTCGGGGAGTACATCTGCATTTGGAACCTTTCTGATGTGGCGTAACACTGGTAAAGACATTAGGAATAGTTTTTTCTGTCTTGAATGACATTTAGATCTGCTTTGTGGTGCTGAGTCAGATGGCCAAACAACATACATACAACTGATTTTGCATTTGTTTTTGCAACCAAATCTTCCATTCCAGTGTTTCTCTCCTGTTCCTTGTTCATTTCGCTGTGCACGTTGAGCCGACATGTCAACAAACTCTATGTCTTGTGTATAAAGTGATTTACATCAGGATCAAAAACTGGTGAGTCAACAACTTTTCTTACACAGCCAAACATTAAGCAAGCACAACAAGACGAGACATAGCAAGCCAGCTAATCCAACAGTGAAAAGGCTTGGTGTATGTCTTGCACCTTTTTATTCTTGAAATCTCTCACCAGTATCTAAAAGCCACTCTGAAATTTAGCATTGTCCGTCTGCTTTCTCGGTCCCTATTTCTTTTTCTCCTTGTAGCGTCCTCCCTTTCTGTTCCTTAATCTCTGCTATGTTTGTACTGAGAATACCAAGATACCTTTTTCATATAGGCAGCTGGAGACCCATAGTTGGTGGTGTGTGATATAGTGCTGTAAACCGTTATGCGCTTTTCGCTGGGAGATTGTATGTGTTCACCCAAGTTACAGAGGACAAGAACAAGTGTTTGGGGTGTGGGGTGGGTTTGAAAGAGGCACCATTCTTCCTGTTACATATCCGTGTACTATCAAAACAATTTTGTTATTGTTCTTTTAAGGTAAATAGTGTATAATGTTTCTTTAACTATGCACTGTGAATAAATAAATTGACACTCGTGACATAGCTGGAATAACTGGAATATACAAACTATGTTGGAAGCAGGACTGATAAATGTATGTAAATATAATGTCATTCATAACATGCAACTTTTATTTGTACATTCACATCACATTATAATAATAACAATAATAATAGTAATAATAATAATAATAATGCATTGGTTTTATATAGCGCTTTTCTAGGCACTCAAAGATGCTTTAAATTGCATTATTCATTCACTCCATACTCAGTGGTGGTAAGCTACAGTTGTGGTCAAAAGTTTACATACACTTGTAAAGAACATAATGTCATGGCTTTCTTGAGTTTCCAGTTATTTCTACAACTCAGATTTTTTCTGATGGAATGATTGGAACAGATACTTCTTTGCCACAAAAACATTCATGAAGTTTAGTTTAGTTTAGCAGATTGCTGGCTCAAAAACATACATACAGCAACATGAATTAGCAATTTTAGTGACTTAGAAAGTTGTGTCAAGTGAAATGAGCTTCATAGCATAGCCTCTTAACTTCTTGTGAGTGATTATGAGTGACTCCAGGTGGTGACTTCTCTGAGGCCATTTAAATTGGGCTCACTGGATATAAACACCCACAAACGCTACAATGGGAAAGTCAAAGGAGCTCAGCATGGATCTGAAAAAGCCAATCATTGACTTGAACAAGTCAGGAAAGTCACTTGGAGACATTTCAAAGCAGCTACAGGTCCCAAGAGCAACAGTGCAAACAATTGTAAGTAAAAAGTGCATGTCACTGTTTTGTCACTGCCACGATCGGGAAGAAAATGCAAGCTATCACCTGCTGCCGAGAGAAAATTGGTCAGAAGGGTGAAGAGTCAACCGAAAACCACCAAAAAGCAGATCTGCCAACAATTAGAAACTGCTGGAACACAGGTGTCAGTGTCCACAGTCAAGTGTTTTGCATCGCCATGGACTGAGAGGCTGCCATGCAAGAAGGAAGCCCTTGCTTCAAAAGTGGAACCTTAAGACTCGACTGGAGTTTGCTGCTGATCACATGGACAAAGATAAGACATTCTGGAGGAAAGTTCTGTGGTCAGACGAAACAAAAATCCAGCTGTTTGGCCACAATACCCAGCAATATGTTTGGAGGAGAAAAGGTGAGGCCTTTAACCCCAAGAACACCATGCCTACTGTCAAGCATGGTGGTGGTAGTATTATGCTGTGGGGCTGTTTTGCTGCCAATGGAACTGGTGCTTTACAGAGAGTAAATGGGATAATGAAGAAGGAGGATTACCTTCAAATTCTTCAAGATAACCTAAAAGCATCAGCCCGAAGGTTGGGTCTTGGGCGCAGTTGGGTGTTCCAACAGGACAATGACCCCAAACACACACCAAAAGTGGTAATGTAATGGCTGAATCAGGCTAGAATTAAGGTTTTAGAATGGCCTTCCCAAAGTCCTGACTTAAACCCCATTGAGAACACGTGGACAATGCTGAAGAAACAAGTCCATGTCAGAAAGCCAACAAATTTAACTGAACTGTACCAATTCTGTTAAGAGGAGTGGTCAAAGATTCAACCAGAAGCTTGCCAGAAGCTTGTGGATGGCTACCAAAATCATTTAATTGAAGTGAAAATGGCCAAGGGACATGTAACCAAATATTAGCATTGCTGTATGTATATTTTTGAGCCAGCAGATTTGGTCACTTTTTCTGCTAACCCATAATAAAGTCATAAATAAAGTCAACTTCATTAATGTTTTTTTTGTGGCAAAGAATTATCTGTGTCCATCACTCTATCAGAGAAAAATCAGAATTGTAGACATAACTGGAAATTCAAGAGAGCCATGACATTATGTTCTTTACAAGTGCACATAAACTTTTGACCACAACTGTACGTATGTAGCCACAGGTGCCTTGGGGTAGACTAATGGAGGCGAGGCTGCCAGTCCACGCCATCGGCCCTGCTGACCACAGCCAACCACTCACTCTCACACTGCATTCACCCAGGCTTCCTGGTGTTCCCTCACGGTCTCCCATCCAGATACTGACCAGGCCCAACCTCGCTTAGCTTCGGAGATCTGATGGGATTGGGCATCCACAAGGTGGTATGGCACCTTGTGATTTGAATTATAGGTAAATATATACTCTATATTATTATTGACTTTCTTCAGGCTCTGTCATCTGTTATAGATCAAAGTATGGTGGTAGGATGCAAGAAAACAAAGGACATTGGACGGTGCTTTAAAATAACAGCTGGTGTTGCTGTCTGTAGATGACAC
The DNA here is from genome assembly GCA_024666655.1 of Dascyllus trimaculatus. Classification (NCBI taxonomy): domain Eukaryota; kingdom Metazoa; phylum Chordata; class Actinopteri; family Pomacentridae; genus Dascyllus; species Dascyllus trimaculatus. The sequence continues at coordinate 37,270,963 of CM045448.1, forward strand.
TGACATGATATAAACTTTATTAACAAGTGATGTTGACGTTTTTCGGCAAGGTCTTCTTTATCTAAGTGGGCTGACGCGATCACTCCCGGCCCCTGGCGGCCGGTGTCCAGTTTAACTGGTGATATTTGCCATGGATTTTGGCTCCAGATGTTCCATTCGCAGATTTGTCCCGACCAGACCTGCTTGCGTGTGTGAAGACAAAGATACTAGATAAAGACGACGTCGCCGAAAAACGTGAAAACCAAACGTGCTGGTCAAAATAAAAGACATATTTTTCAGTACAGTGAGGGGATTCGAACCGATGTGATCCAGAGGAATAAAACATAAGTTGTATGTTTAACCTGTTGCACCACCGACTGACACAACACACCGTATTCACTGAAACACATCCACAGCAGAACTTCAAGCTTAACTCGGGGTTTATTCAATGAAACACACTCAGCACGAACAGCAGCCTCCCCCCATAACAACACGCAGCATAAGAAACTGATCAAATCAAACTGATGTGATGCTGCGTGGATGGCGAGGAGGAGGACTTCGCCGGATTGTAGCGTTTTGGCACAGGAAACTGGCCGCCAGGGGCCGGGAGTGATCGCGCCGGCCAACCCGGATTTGTCCCGGTATGCCAGCTGGCCAGTACACCCCTGGGCATGTCATATTTCCAATAATTATTTTTATCGAATGAAACACTGAGCTATCGTTAGCTGATGCTGCTAAAGTCCACAGACTACCGTAAATTTCGGACTATAAGCCGTTACTTTTTTCCTACACTTTAAACACTGCGGCTTATACCAGGGTGCGGCTTATTCATTTTTTTTTTTTTCGTGGCAGGAAAAACATTTCGCGCGCAACAGTAGACCAATAGAATGAATGAGTTGTTCACAGAGGTCCAATGAAATTGCATGATTAATCACAACTTCCGATTTTGTAAATCAGTAATTTGTACTACCGTAACCCTCATCAACATGGAAAATACTAGGAGAAAAGCATATGATGCAGCTTTTAAGTTAAAAGCGATCACTCTGGCAGTTGAAGAAGGAAATCGAGCTGCCGCCTGTAATCTTGGCATAAATGAAACAATGGTGAGAAGGTGGAGGCGCCAGCAAGAAGAACTGAGCCAGTGCAAAAAGACGACCAAAGCTTTCAGAGGTAACCATAGCAGATGGCCCGAGCTTGAAAACTTTCTGGAGGACTGGGTTAACACACAGACAGCAGGCGGCCGCGGTGTTTCCACTTTACAAGTCAAACTGAAGGCTAAAGCAATCGCGACCGAGATGAAAATAGAAGATTTTAAAGGTGGGCCATCATGGTGTTTTAGATTTATGAAACGGAAAAGCCTGTCTGTTAGGGCACGCACGACTTTGTGTCAACAGCTCCCTCCCGACTACGAGGAGAAACTTGCTTCATTCCGCACATTCACTCACACAAAGACAGCGGAGAACTCCATCGGGCCGGATGAAATAATAAATATGGATGAAGTCCCTCTGACGTTTGACCTGCCTCTCACTCGGACTGTAAATAAAAAAGGTGACTCCTCTGTCACACTGAAAACAAGCGGCCATGAGAGAACACATTTTACCTGTTTTCTGAGGTGCGCAGCATCGGGACTAAAGCTTCCACCGATGGTGATTTTTAAGCGGCTGACAATGCCAAAGGAAAAATTCCCAAAGGAAATCGTGGTGAAAGTCAATGAGAAAGGTTGGATGACGGAGAGCCTAATGAAGGATTGGCTCAGAGAGTGCTACTCAAAGTGACTAGGAGGCTTTTTTCGCAGAAAAAAAGCATTGCTCGTTATGGACAGCATGAGGGCCTATGTAACAGATTCAGTGAAAGCTGCCATCAAGAGCACAAACTCAACTCCAGCTGTGATTCCTGGGGGTACCACTAAGTATCTACAGCCACTGGACATCAGCGTTAACTGGGCATTTAAAGTGGCACTGCGCGAAGAGTGGGAGACTTGGATGACAAGCGACGAGAAATCCTTCACCAAAACAGGACACATGCGAAGAGCATCTTTAACTCAAGTCTGCCAGTGGATCCTAAATGCGTGGAGCCGTGTCAAAACATCAACCATCACCAATGGGTTCTGAAAGGCTGGGCTACTGCACGATGAAGAAGACGGCGTGCACTCAAGTGACATCGAAAACGAGGAGACTGTAGTGAGTGATGAGACCCTTAGGCTGTTTAATTCGGACACTGAATTAGAGGACTTTGATGGTTTTAGTGCGCAGGAGGAAGATGAAGAAGGCGATGAGTGACTTTTCCTGGTAGGATGCGCTATGTGGTATGTGGTATAAGTTATTACGTTATGAGTTATTAGAAGAAACTGGAATACCGTTCATGCACTGTTGAGTAAAAAAGCATCAGCAACCCATAGCGTACAACGTAGTTGTGTGTTCTGATACAAACGTAGGCTATATTTCAGGGTAGCCGCGTGACGGGCACCATTGGAAAAAAAGCATGTACAATATGTACGTAGGTTTGCAATGTATTTGTTTGTTACTAAGCGGATTAAATTAAAAAATTAAAAAATCCTCACCTGTAATATCTTTCTGTGTAAATATCAGAACAATGCTTAACAAGAATAACACAGTGTTTTATTTGTTTAAATGTAAGAAATGGACGTGAATTAGTTCATTTTTATGGCTGTTTAAGCCTGCGGCTTAAAATTCGGTGCGGCTTGAACAATTACAAAATTGATTTTCTTTCTAAAATTTAAGCATGTGGCTTTTAATCAGGTGCGCTCTGTAGTCCGAAATTTACGGTACATTCGTTTGATCATTCATTCGCAAAGACGATGTAAAGCGCGTTGCTGTCGTAAAACCGACTTCTTCCCATCTGCGTTCGACTAGTTCTGCCTGACGCCAGGCCCCGGATGTGTGGCACAAAAAACTGAATTTGAAATTTGAAATTGAAATGGAGAGAAGTTAAACTGAAAAGTAAGACTGAATTAGGGAGTTGAATTTTCAACTGAATGAAATACAGTTTCAATTTTACATTGATACACATTCAAACCAGTAGATTCAATTTCAAATTAGACCATTCAGATTCAGATTTTAAAAGCAATTATTCAAACCGATCAATTCAGGTTCAAATTGAATGATTCACATTCAGATATAAATAATTCAAATTCACTTCCTGCTGGCACAAAATTTATCCCATACTTCTTTTTAACTTCTGAAGATGAGATGTTTTAAGTGGGGCATTGTATGTGTTTCCACTTGCAGAATGAAAACAAGATGCAGAGACTTGTGAGTTGGGCTTTGACTGGCAGTGCCAGTGGGACCTATACAACACTAGGTTGGAGGTTTTCATTTTTTGACTGTTTGGTGGATATAAATATGTATTCATAAATGTGTGTGTGTGTGTGTTCATACATGCTAGTTGATAGTGTTTTTTTTAGAATGCAAAATGTGTGTCACGGTGTTGTGTCATTCATGTCAGTAAGACAGGGTTTTGTCTTTTATTCTCTGAGCGCGCACACACACACACAAGCGGTGGGGTTTCCTGAGGGAATGTACAGGGACTGCTGGGGTGCTTGGCCACTGCAGTCCTAGCAGTGTTTGTGTGTGTTTCTGCACACATAGTCAGTCTTTTCACTTATTAATAATTGGTGCTTAAAGATAGAATCCCTTCCTCCCATCTCAATGTAAACGCATGCAAGCACACAATCCACCTTGCATCTCAATTTCCCACGTCTTCCATGTTCTCTGCAGGGAGTTGCTAGGGGCAACAGGAGGGTCTGCTTTGTGTTTCTGCCATGGTAAACACACATGGCTTCTGTGTGTTGTGATGTAAAGGTGGACACAAAAATCCACAAGCCAGCATGAGATACAGTGAGATATACTGAGATGAGAGCTGCTCAGTTTAAGGTGATGTAGTTCCAGTGGCTCTGTTTAGACTAATGGTCCCTTTACAACCTACTATGTTTCAGAAGTAAATTAATTTTCTTTTCACATCTCTGTTACCTTTTAAGATAATTCTGCAGACAATAACCAAGATGGCTTGCGAAAATGCCCTGACTATGTAGTGTTGCCATAGCCACATATCTTACAGTTCAATATGTTGGCTACAGAAACAGTCTTTCTTTCCTTGCTACTGTTGAAATTTTTCCTATCCACGTGAACTATCTGAAAAGCCTCCGATGGAAAATATGGCATCTGGAGTACTTTCATGTCGCCATTGCTCTGTGAAAAACATAATAGTATATTTACTGAAGTTTGTGAACCCAGCTCTTTTCTCTTGTTTCTTGGTTCCCACTCTGCATCCTCAAGCTCTGCAGAAATGTCCATTGCTCTTTTTACCATACTCTTGGTGCAAGCAGTGCAAGCAAGCTGAGTTACAGTAGTACCTTTAAATAGAATGGGTAATAACATGGCAAAAAAAAACAGAACAGAAGTTTCCCAACCAGTGTACAGATGCCACAGCTCAAAAAAGTCACCAGTAATAACCAAAACAAGTGTGAGACTGAAAAACAAGCAGGACCAACTGTAAGAGGCTGTACACACAGCTACAGATAATGAGGTGTTAGTGAGTTTACATGATCACCAAGCTAACATCACATAACAAGCCGGGCTATTCTTCTCCAGCAGCATTTTGTCTATGTGTTGCCTGTGTTCATGTGTTTGCCTTAGATTTAGACAGCCAGATAACTCTACCAAAACACCAACTGCAAATAGACTGTGCTAGTCCATCTCAAAAAATTATAACATTGTGAAAAAAATGTTAATATTTTCTATCAGTTAAAGAAAATAACAATTTTATATATTCTGAACATATGTAAAGTAAAATATTCAAGCTTTTTCTATTCTAAGTTTGATGATTATGGCTTATAGCTCATGGAAATCAGAAATCAGGTTGTTTTGATTGCAGCCTTCGGCTTGTCTGTTTTTTTAGGGTGTTTCTCATCTTCGTCTTGACAAAATGCCAAATTAGGTTCTATGGGGTAAAGGTCAGGCAAACTGGCTGGCTAATCAAACAGTATTATCATGGTCAGCAAACTATTTGGTTGTAGTTTTGGGTCTGTGGCCAGGTGCTAAGTCCTGCTGGAATAGGAAATCAGCATCTCTATAAAGCATGTCAGCATATTGAAGCATGAAGTGCTTTAAATTCTCCTGGTAGAAGCTGTGTTGTAGTGTCTCTCCATTCTTCCTCCAGACTCCAGGACCTTGATTTACAAGTGAACTGCGAAATTTACTTTCATCTGAAAAGACGACTTTGGACCACTGAGCAATGTTCCAGTTCTTTTTCTCCTCAGCCCCGGTAAGACCTTCTGATGTTGTCTCTGGTTCAGGAGTGGCTTGATATTAGGAATGTGACAGTTGGAACTCTTTTCCCGAAGTTGTGCTTGGTGGTTCTTAATACACTGACACTGGCCTCAGTCCACTTGTTGTGAAGCTCTTGCAAGTTCTTGAATTAACTTTCATTGACAATCCTCTCAAGGCTGCAGTCATCCCAGTTGCTTGCCACACTTTTCAACTTTCCATCAATAGCAAGAGTCTTCCCCATGATTGTGGTTGTGTGTATTGAACTAGATTGAGAGACACACAGTATTTATACTGTTTAAATAGTAATTTACTCCAACTCAAAATGAAGTCTATTCTTTTGAGATACTGGATTTCTGATATTCATGAGACATAAAACCAAAAAAAAAAAAAAAGTTTTACATTTTACGTTTTTCACTTTCTTAAATAACTGAAAAATATGAAACATTTTCATGATTTTCTAATTTTTTGAGGTGAAGTAGTACTGTTGTTAATCAAAATTCATAAGCTGATGGAGGTGGATATGTCTATGCTGTGGGCTGTTGACTCTTACTGTTACTTCCCAGAAACTATATTTCGTGCCTTAAATAAAAACACACAATCATAGGGCTGCTTAATTATTGTCAATCGTGAGATCATGACTATTTTAATATGATTGCACTGAATTTGGAAACATCATACACTGATTTAACTTTCCTTCAAGAACAGTCTTTGTACCACTCTATTTAATAACCAAAATTCAACTTAGTAACAAATAAAAAGCAAATATTAAAAGAAATTAGATAAATTGGTTCATCTGCAAGTGATTTAGCACCAGATTCTTTACAAATATGCGATGCCAGATTGGACTCGCTGGCTATCCAAGACCAATTGAACTTCTGCGTTGTTACACTATCATCCCATCTAGGCAGGATTCTGACTTGCGCACATTCAGTCATAGTTCCTCTTTGTACCATTTACTCCTTAGCCAAGCACTTACACCAAATGTCTGAAGCTGCGGTTCCTCTCCTACTGAGCAGGATTACTATTGCAGCAACACACCATCAGGAGGGGAAGCTAACTTGTCTTTCCTGATACCTGAATGAAATTGCAACACTGAGTTTGTGGTAAAGGCAATGACATGGCTGCCTAAAGATAATAGACTGACATAATGAAAATGTCTTGTGACCATTGATTTCAGTGGCTAAGATGACAGCTGTCGCTTCAGTACTTACTAATCATAAATATATTGAGCTGACCAGTCTGGAAGTGTGGTGAAGTCTGGAGATTTGGATTCAGCCAAAATCTCCAGACTTCACCGCACTTGCGGACTCGCGGACTTTGCAGGCGCGTTCACGGGAAGTCCGGAAGTGCTGAGGGCTGTCCAAATCCACAATTCTTCCAGTCCACAAAGGGCCTCAAGCAAACTTTCTACAGACTTCCAGAGAGTCTGCTTTGGATGCAGACTTCACTAGTTTGATTACACACAACTTATTGCAATACGATTGTGACGTTTTAATTTTTCTATTTTATTGTTGCAGCCTAGCCTATAAAAGCTGTGCAGTCTGAAGCCAAAATCATGGGTTAAGAAAAAAATGGCTGAAAAAGGACAAAAGCAGGGCTTCCAATGTAAGCAATACCAAAATTATTTAGTATTAGTCTGGTTTCATAATTAAACATTTCTGTTTTTGAATGTGTATAGCCTGGGTGTATGAATTTTGATTTGTTCACTCACAAAAAAGACTGTAAATAGGATTTATATCTTGTCATTTGCAGGGACGGATAAAGTTATTTTCCGTAAGTTCAACATTCAGTTTCACTGCTTCGCGGATGACACCCTGCTCTATTTATCCTGCAAACCAACCTCTTCACTTCCTCCTCCCTCCCTCTCCGCCTGTCTCTCAGAAATCAACTCCTGGTTCACTTCCAACTTTCTTAAATTAAACCCCAATAAAACCGAACTCCTCCTCATTGGCACCAAATCCACCCTATCTAAATTTGACAGTTTCTCTCTTTCCATCGACAGCTCCTCAGTCCCCCCCTCCCCTCAGGTAAAGAGTCTGGGTGTCATCCTCGACAGCACACTATCATTTCATTCACACATCAATAACATCACCCGGTCTGCTTACTTTCACCTACGTAACATCAACCGTCTCCGCCCCTCCCTCACCCCCCGCACCACCTCCATCCTGGTTCACAGTCTCGTCACCTCACGCCTCGACTACTGTAATTCTCTTCTCTTCGGCCTCCCTCATAAATCCCTCAGCAAACTTCAACTCGTTCACAACTCTGCCGCCCGTATCATAACCCAAACCCCCTCCTATCATCACATCACTCCCATCCTGCAAGAACTCCACTGGCTACCACTCAAGCAAAGAATTCAATTCAAAATCCTTCTGTTCACGTTCAAGTCCATCCATCATCTCGCTCCTCCTTACCTCTCTGACCTCATCTCCATCAACACCCCATCCCGTTCCCTTAGATCACAGGTGTCAAACTCCGGTCCTCGAGGGCCACTATCCTGCATGTTTTCGATGTTTTCCTCTTCCACCACAGCTGATTCAAATGATTCGCTAATCGTCAAGCTCTGCAGAAGCCTCATAACGATCCTGATTATTTGAATCAGGTGTGTCGGAAGAGGGAAACATCGAAAACATGCAGGATAGTGGCCCTCGAGGACCGGAGTTTGACACCCCTGCCTTAGATCCTCCTCCTCCATCCACCTCACTGTCCCCTCCGCCCGTCTCAGCACCATGGGGAGCAGGGCCTTCAGCCGCTCTGCTCCCCAGCTTTGGAACTCTCTTCCCCCTCATATCCGGAACTGTGACTCACTCCAAATTTTCAAATCCAAACTCAAAACTCACCTGTTCAGGACTGCTTACTCCTTCCCATCCTAATTTCTCTATTTAGCACATCTTGTTGTTCTTTGTTTTATTCTTGTTATTGTTGTTTTTATTGTACAGTTTTTAATCATTGTCATCGATTTTTATTCCCTTGTCAAGTGTCCTTGGGTTACGTGAAAGGCGCTTTGAAATAAAATGTATTATTATTATTATTATTATTATTATTAAACCTTCAGCTCATTAAACCACGGGAGGAATATGACCACCTTTTCACAGGTGTAAGACATTCCTCAGCTGAGGGCTTTATACAAGTATGGTAATGATGGTTAATGCTAAACTGACTTAGTGGCACATGCTTTTCTATACATATCAGAAGAAATTAAAAAGATTTTTTGTAGGCATGCATTTTGTTTTATTGCATCTGGTATCTTGTAAGGAGTTGAATGATTACATAGGCGAGTGCTGCGGTGATTAATGTATACATGATAGTCTCTCAAATGTTCTCACAGAAATGAGTGAAACAGACTCCATGCCTGTCTATTAGCTCCAGTCATAATGGTGCATACTCCCGCTCTTGCAGACTTTACGTGATGACAGTGAAGACGTCACAGACATTACTTACGCCTGAAGTCCGCGAGGGCTCAGTCTGCAAATCCAGAGGGTGGAGATTTGGATTCAGCCTATACAGTTAGGTCCATAAGTATTTGGACACTGACACAATTTTCAGCATTCCAGCTCTGTACAACACCACAATGGATTTGAAATGAAACAATCAAGGTGTGCTTTAAGTGCAGACTTTGAGCTTTAATTTGAGGGCATTTACATCCAAATCAGATGAACGGTGTAGGAATTACAACACATTTTATATGTGCCTCCACCTTTTTAAGGGACCAAAAGTATTTGGACAATTGGCTACTCAGCTGTTCCATGGCCAGGTGTGTGTTATTCCCTCATTATTTCATTTACAAGGAGCAGATAAAAGGCCTGCAGTTCATTTCAAGTGTGGTATATTCATTTGGAATCTGGTGAGGTCATCTCTCAATATGAAGTCCAAAGAGCTGTCACTATCAGTGAAGCAAGCCATCATTAGGCTGAAAAATCAAAATAAACCCATCAGAGAGATAGCAAAACATTAGGTGTGGCCAAATCAACTGTTTGGTACATTCTTAAAAAGAGAGAACGCACTGGTGAGCTCAGCAACGCCAAAAGACCTGGAAGACCACGGAAAACAAGTGTAGTGGATGACAGACGAATCCTTTCCCTCATTAAGAAAAACCCCTTCACAACAGTTGGCCACATCAAGAAAACTCTCCAGGAGGTAGGTGTATCTGTGTCCAAGTCAACAATTAAGAGAAGACTTCACCAGAGGAAATACAGAGGTTTCACCACAAGGTGTAAACCATTGGTGAGCCTCAAAAACAGGAAGGCCAGATTAGAGTTTGCCAAGAAACATCTAAAAGAGCCTGTGCAGTTCTGGAACAACATCTTATGGACAGATGAGACAAAGATCAACTTGTACCAGAATGATGGAAAGAGAAGAGTATGGAGAAGGGAAGGAACTGCTCAAGATCCAAAGCATAGAGCAGCAGAATGAATTCTGAAGTGTTTCGGGCAATATTATCTGCTCATATTCAACCAAATGCTTCAAAACTCATTGGACGGCGCTTCACAATGCAGATGGACAATGACCCGAAGCATACTGCGAAAGCAACCAAAGAGTTTTTAAAGGCAAAGAAGTGGAATGTTCTGCAATGGCCAAGTCAATCACCTGACCTGAATCCAATTGAGGATGCATTTCACTTGCTGAAGACAAAACTGAAGGGAAAATGCCCAAAGAACAAGCAGAAACTGAAGACAGCTGCAGCAGAGGCCTGGCAGAGCATCACCAGGGACCAAACCCAGCGTCTGGTGATGTCCATGAGTTCGAGACTACAGGCTGTCATTGACTGCAAAGGATTTGCAACAAAGTATTAAAAAGTGACAATTTGATTTATGATTATGTTAGTTTGTCCAAATACTTTTGGTCCCTTAAAAAGGTGGAGGCACATATATAATGTATTGTAATTCCTACACCATTCATCTGATTTGGATGTAAATGCCCTCAAATTAAAGCTCAAAGTCTGCACTTAAAGCACATCTTGATTGTTTCATTTCAAATCCATTGTGGTGTTGTACAGAGCTGGAATGCTGAAAATTGTGTCAATGTCCAAATACTTACGGACCTAACTGTATGTCTATGAATGGCTCCACGCCATGGCGAGCGATGCATACATCGCGTGACACAATGAATCGATAATGAAAGTCATTGCCAACACTTTAATAATCAATTTTTATTGATTTTATCAATTCATTGTTGCAGCCCTAGTGTAAGTAAATGTAATGTAAATGTAACATTGCTGCTTCATCATTCTGTTTAAGTGACGGCATTCTGTCATTCAGACATAGGTCAATGTTACTTTAATAACGTTTTAAAAGTGTGATGGACTACTGGTTTAGTTAAAATAAGAGCGACGGCTAGGCAAATGCATGAAAGTACGTCTTCAGAAAATGAATTGAAGTCAAAGTAATAAACTCTGAAGTGATTGAAAGATGGCTGCATGGTTTAAAATTGTTATAATTTTAACATCATCAGTAATGTGGATCCTTTTGTCTTTTTTGTGCAATACAATGAATGCAGTTTTGGGAGCATTCATGTGAAAATGTATGCTGGCATACTTCAAACTTGTTTTGTTAAAAGAATAGCCCAACATTTTCATGGACTTCCAGCTAAAATTAATATGAGCTTCATTTCTGAGTCCACTACAGCAATGTCTTTCACTTAGCTTAACACAAGGACTGAAACCAGAGGAGACATGTCAGTCATAGTGAATTGGCATTGATCAACAGCACCTGCACAACGCTTCTGGCAGATAACAGCCATTTTGTGCAACCAGGCAGTTTGAAGTGGTGACATTTATTTCCAGTGTTTTCTTGTTGATAAACATTTTAATAGCATCTCCTGTAATAGTGATTAACTACTATTCATCATAGTCAGTGGAATTAATAAAATATTTGTTCCATAATAATAAGAATAAAATATGTTGGTGTTTTGCTATGCTATTCTGCTCGGTAGTGGTAAGATACCAGAAGCCTCATCCAGCATGTGTTTATAGCAAGGTTATTATGAAAAACAATGAAGTAGTGTAGTAATCTCTGGCCATTTTTCTCTTTGTCTGACCTATCTGCCCTTCATCTCTCATCACCCCTCTGCTACCTTCTCTCATCTCTCCGATTGTTCATCTGCAGCACATCTCACTCCACATCTCACACCTCTCACTTTAATAAATTAAACTTTGATATCATGTTACCCTCCTTAATCTGCTGCTTAATGCCTATATACTGTATGTCTGCACTCTCTCCTATCAAGTGACGTGTCGTCAAGAATACTATTTATGCGCAGTGAAAGTGCACTGATTTACATGGTGACATAGCCCATTAATGCAGTGTGCTAGTAGCAGCATACATGGTCACTGCACCACAAGTTAAGTTCACGAAGCTACCTAAAACTGCATGATTGAAGTTGAAAATGAATAAAGTAAGAAAATTGAAGACACCTTAAGCCTTATCTCATTGGGATTAATTAATAGATGTGGCTCATCCTTCCTTGTATGAAAGTGGTTTGCCTTTAAAAAGTAGATTTTGTTCATAAAATGGGAAATTGTAAACTGTTGGTAATCGGCTGCCATATAAGACAGCTCGACAGCTAACTTGTTTCACCATCAACTTTAGTGTACATTACACCCAAGATACAGACTATTTGGCAGAAAATATTTTTGACAAACGGCTTTGCCGTTTTTGTAAAATGTATTGTTGTCTAAGTGCAATATTTGACACAATCCAAATTGCATGGTTGTTTTTTATAATTATTATATTTTTTCTGACATCTTTGTGCAATATATACGGAACTCCAAGTTTGCATTTGTAACTTATACCTTGTGTCAGATTATTGTTCAGGCTTGTATGCTGCACACTTCACCTTGGAGAATGCTAAGCATAGCAATTTAATGTTTTTCCAGATTCTAAATGTTGTGCCCTGTTGCTCAATTATGACTATTACTTTGGGAAAGGTGTGTTTACAATGCTTTCAATATAACAGTTTTTGTTGGTGTAGGCCAATTTGAAACACACTTTGTATATATACAAGCACAGTGTGATTTTTATATTGTTTTAATTGAATGCATCAGTTTGAAGTAAATAAAACATGTTCTTGCTTAAATATGTTGTTTCCGTTATTATAATCCCAGAATATATTGAGATATAATTTTTGTCACTATTGGAAACCTCTATTTGCTCTTCTTTGCATATGTCAGACTTTTAAAATCTTCAGATATTTTTGGAGTCGTGAATTAGAGAATAAAAACTAGTAAATGGTTGTCATTTGTGAAGGGAAACAAAAACTATGGTGGACACCACAGACATGTAGTTGTTGTTATTGTACTATACTTTGTAGTGCACTTGGAGTCTGCTCAGAGGGTGCGTTCCATACATGTGCAGAAGATGGGCATTGACAAGTTTTCCCTGCATTCACACTTTGAACAGAATCAAAATGGCTCATTTTGGTTTCCCAGTGCTGCACAGACTTCCTGCACAGTCAAAAATATTAGCAGGTACAAGGACATTGTCACAGAACCTCACGTAAACCAAATACCAAAATGTATGCTTCTGAAAACCAAGTGGATCCTTGCGACTCTGCGACTTGAGATGTGACACTACAAAGATGTGCAGATACTGAATATTGTCACAATGTGGTTGGAGGGTATGTCTGAATGTGGAGAAAACTATTGTTTTTCACAAAAACAACAATCTTTACCAGTTATATTCAGTTATTCATTTGTATTGGCTCAGAAGCTATGAGTAACCTCTCGTCTGTGTGTCATTTTAGACTCAAATCTCTCTCAAATCTCAGAAAACAAATTAAGCAAGATGCTGCAAAAGTAAAATTCACCAATGACTTATTAACTAAGTACTTGGTGTATCAACACTCATACAATAATAGTTCCTTCGTACACAGTCTACGCTGTATAACCAAACTTTCAGGATACCATCATTGGAATATACTACCTAAACATGACTTCCTTTTCTAGAAATATTTTATTTTGTTTATTTCACAATACTCATTAGACTAGCACCTCCCCCAATTTACCACATTCATATTTTAGAAAAATGTTGGAAAGCAATTAACCTGTTCCAGAGTCAGAGAGAATAATGTTTTAGAGGCACGGCAACACAGCCTTTTTGATTACCTGCCTACCCTGTTTATCTCTGTTAAATTGTTTCATACTAATTGTTTGCATTGTGTATGTTCTGTTAGCCTGCTCTCTCCTGTACCAATTTTACATTGCCTTTTTTTGGCATAAAGGACCAAAAAAAAATCAGTTTAATTTTTGCTTAATACAGCACTTACACAAACAACTGAAAATCAGTTCATTTTTCAGTCAGTACATTTATTGAGAATACAGTTTTTGTCACTACTGTATACCCTATGATTCTGAATGTATTTAGAGTATGTTGAGTAATATATTCTGCCAAATCATCTTATCTTGCAATACAATTTCTGCACGTATAGCTTTACGGACCATTTTTATGGTTATTTTTGGGCACTCATGGCTTGTGGTTAAGGTTATAGAAAGACTGTGGCATCATGGGTATACATGTGTTTAGGAGCTGAATTATTACACATTTGAACAGTGACAAAAAAAATATTACTGTAAACTAAATATATGCAGATTATGCACAGTTGGCCCACTTTGATTCTGGAAACTGGTGATCTCTGCTTTTTTTTTTTTAATGACTTTTTAATAGATGAATAATTACTCAAACAAAATCAGAAGAATAAGAAACGGACAGTTGTAGCTCTGATCCCATCTTGAAAATGTAGAACCTTTTCTTTCCCCTTCCCTTTTCTCCTTGAATCACTGAGTATCTTTATTTATCCAGCCATTTCCTTTCCTCCATCCATCCTTCTAGTTGGTTTGTTTGCGCTCAACCTCTGGCCTCTGTCATGATGGGGTCTACATCAGCCCTGATTGGATGATTACACACTGTGAAGAGGAAGCAGAGGGAAAAGGAGAGAGGGGAGGGGCAGGAGAAAAAACATGGAAGGAGGAAATGCGATGGGGATAATGAAATGGTAAATGAAAGGAGGAGAGGAAAGACAGACAGATTAATGATGTGAAGAGGTGCATATTACTCCGTTCAGACTGAAGGATGAAGGCCTTGATGTGATTTCCCCTGCAGATACTTTTTCATTCATCTTTTACTATTTCACTTTTACCTCACTCCCTTGTCACACATTCCATTCTTTCTATTCAATAATCTGTCACTCTATGTCTCAACTCTTGTTTCTTCTTCATATTTCACAAAAGCAGCTGCAATCTAATTTTAAAATCAAATTGTTTGTGAGATCTGACAAGATAGGAGTTTTCTGTATTTTTGAAAAATAATTCTGTCCGCCTTTGTTATCATCATTATGCATCTGAAATCTAAAATACACTTGAACATACAATAATTTTGAATGTTCGAATCATTTTCACGTTTTTGAACTTCAGAAAAGCATTTTCTCTGCTACCTGTAGTTTTACACTAAACAACAAAGTGAGTACACTTCTGTGCAATATTGCTACAGTATTTCCTTGTAAGAACAATCGCATACAAATACTTTGGAAAGTCTATTGAAAACACAAACGCAAAAGTAGAAACTCACTGAAATCAGTGAAATGTTTCAGTGAAATGTAATCACTGAAACAAAACTGAATACAGTTGGGATTTCCAATCAGCCTAATTGCATGAAAGTGGTCATAAAATGTGTTTTGAACACCAGAAGCTTTTGGAAGTAGAAAAGTCTTGTGGATCTGCATTCAAAAGAACTGCCAAAGGAACTGAAAAATCTGGTCAATACACCTTTCCTTACTGAGTTTCAAATCTTCAGTTTTTTCAAAACTTAGTATGCTCACCTTTATTGTTCACCAGCAATCGAAAATCACTGCTGTCTTTAGTTTTGTTTTAGCAGTCACAAGTTTTCTAATGCGTGGTGCAGTGATCACACATATTCATTTTTGTTGCATTTAGTTCTACTTTGGGGCCTGTAATATAGTTTTCCCCCCCAAGTATTTGTTTTTGATTGTTTATAAAAGGGACATACTCTACTTGTCTACTTTGGACCAGAGGAATACTAGTCCATCTCGAAAAATTAGGACATTGTGGAAAAAAACATTTTATGTATTTTAGACTGATTAGATAGACAACTTTTAGATAGTTAACTTCTATTGTCTGTTCCAAGTTAAAATAGAAATTCCTCTTTTGTCACGGCTGTAAGACAAAGTTTAAAAACCACACTGAAGCATTAAAAACACCCTCACACATCAAAAACACACTACAATAAATAAAAACAAGTTAAAGACATAAAATAACTAAAAACACTAAAAACATAGTGCAGTCTATTTAACGTTGTTAAGAGCAGCTATTTCAGAGGGAAGGAAAAATTTTTTGTAGATGTTTTTCCTGGCCAGTGGGGTTCTGTAGCGTCTGCCTGATGGCAACAGCATGAAGGACTGGTATAGGAGATGGAAGGAGTCCTCAGTGATGAGGATGGCTTTCCTCATCACTGAGCATCTATACAGTTCACACAGAGGGGGTTGGACTGTTTGAGTAATTTTACTGGCCTGATTTATTATTCGGGAGAGTTTTGTTTTGTGTTTGATGGTGAGGAAGTTGAGCCAGGTTAAGATGTTATAGGTGAGGATTGGATTTGATGTGTGATTTATAAACAAGGATTAAAATGTCTTTGCTGATGTTAAAAGAACTGAGCTTCCTGAGCAGGTGGAGACGCTGTTGTGCCTTGTTGTAGACAGAGTCCGCATGTTGGCCAAAGGACCTGCAGGTGTCAGTCTCTGTCACAAGATATTTAAAACTTACCACCTGCTTACCATCTTCAGGGCTTGGGACATGTCTGGGCTTTTACCTGCACAGGTGATGCTGTTGTTGTAGGCAAAGAACAGGATAGGAGACAAAACACAGCCCTGGGGGAGCCCTGTTTTTAAAACCATTGAAGTGGATTTAAAACCATTTAAAAACACATGCTGTGGTCTGTCCATTAAAAAGTCCTTTATGCATAAAATCAGTGTGGGGTGAACCTGGAGGTCAGAGAGGCAGTTTAGCAGGGTATTGTTATTTACAATGTTAAAAGCTAAAGAAAGGTCCATGAATAAAATCTTTGTGTGTGGATGTGTGGAGTCCAGTTGTTTAGTGACTGTATCTAAAAGCATGAGACTTGCATCATCGATACCTCTTTTTGTTTTCTAGGCAAACTGGAGTGGATCCAGTTTTCCTTCAAGCTCACCCAACAGCTGATGACAGACAACTCTCTCCATGCATTTGCAGAGGGTGAATGTCAGGGCCACTGGTCTGTAGTCCTTCAAGTCTTTCAGTTTTGTGTTTTTAGGGATAGGAATGAATGTTGATTCTTTCCATTGTTTCGGAACAATGCCTGAGTTGAAGAGGAGCTGAAACAACCTGGTAAACACTACACCTAGCTGGATGGAACAGTCCTAAAGTACCCTGCCTCTGAGCCTGTCTGGGCCAGCAGCTTTCTTGGGGTTTACTTTGCGTAGGATGGAGGTTACCAGGTGAGTGCTTGTGTCAAGGGGGACTGAGGGGTGCTGGGGTCCAGGTGATCGGTGAGATGCTATTGTTAAAAGGGTAAAGAAGGTGTTGAGCTGCTCTGCAAGAGAGGCGGAGTCTGGGCAGTCAACCACCGCAGGCTTGGATGATCTGCCCATCATGATGTTTAGACCCTGGCTGTCTTGCATTTCCTGATGTAAATTTTTTCTCCAGCTTGTCTTTGTACTTGATTTTAGCCACCTTGGTCTTCCTCCTGAATTCTTTCTGCAGCTCCCTCATTCTGGCTTTGTTGCCTTGTAGGAAAGCCTTTTTCTTTTCCACCAAACGGTCTTTCATGTCCTTGGTGACCCATTTCTTATTGTTTGGGTAGATGGTTACCTGTTTAGTTTGGGTGACAGTTTCTTCACAGAAGATAATGTATGAGGTGACTGAGTATGTCAGAAAGTCTGTTAAAGTCATCCCCACAGTCATTAAACATATCCTAGTTTGTCAGCTCAAAACAGCTCCTTAGTGTGTCAGACACATCCCCATTCCAGATCCTAATTTTTTTTGTGATTGTCCCCTCTGTCTTTAGTTGTGACCTGTATTTTGGCAGCAGCAGGATGACGTTATGGTCTGAAAGGCCTTAAGGTGAACGTGGTTTTGGTATGTATGCCCCAGGTATGTTACCAAAGCACAAGTCCAGTATGTTCCATCCTCTTGTTAGGGTTGTGAGATATTGTTCAAGACTTGGAAGATGTGTGGCAACCTTACACCTGTTCAATAAAAACACCGAATGCTCTCCAGTTTGAGTTACAGCTCTGTTGTAACTTTCTGTTATGCACTCAGCAGCTAGTTTAAAATCAGGTCCTGGGACATAAACTAAAACAACAGTGATCTGTGCAAATTCTCATAGTAAATAATGTGGTCTAAAAGATACAGTCATGAGTTCATAATGTTTACGGCACTCGGTCTCCCTCACGGTGTAGTTGGTTGCCCAGTTACCGTTTACAGCCATACAGACTCCGCCCCCAATTCCGCGTTTGGATTGTGTCTCTGTCATAACAAATGATGTTAAATCCGTCCACCTGAAAGTCTATGTCTCCAGAAAGCCACGATTCAGTGAAACAAAAGAGACTGGTCCATTGGTAATCAGGATTGGACTCGATCAGTGCACAGAGTTCCTTGGTCTTGTTCCGTAGCAATCGGGCGTTTGTCAGCGTGATGGCAGGCAAAGGTACCATCCACTGCTCCTCAACCAGTGGCGTATCCCTCTTCTGGAACCTCTTTTCCTTTGTATCTGCTTTCGTTTACTTCTTTAAAGTAACTCCGACGATATGTTGGTGTCACAGAGGTATGGCTCCAGTTGGTCCGAGGAGAGGCCACTCAGCTCCAGCAGGTGTTCCCGGGAGTAGGTGAACCTACCTGACATGGCAGTGGATGGCTGCCCCAATTCCCAACAAAGTCCGTTTACGGGCCCTAGACCCATGATCATGAGCCACATGAAGGCCAGTTGAAGTACTGTTGTCGTCCACATCACGTAAAATCACACAGGTTGAATAAAAATTCACTAAAAACATACAATAAAAAATGCTAAAATCCACAGACACTCAGTCAACCATGACAGGAGTTGCTTCATAGGACATCGCCCCCTGTTTTAGCATAAAGTAAAATATTTTAAGCTATTTCTGTTTTAATTATGGCTTTTAGCGCATGAAAAATCAGGAGACCAGTATCTCAAAATTTGTCGTTTCACTTTGAATTTGAGTAAATTGCTGTTTAAACACTATAAATACAGTCTATCTCTTGCTCTAGTTCAGTAAAGCAAAGTCGATTCAAGAACTTGGAAGAGCTTCACAACAAGTGGACTGAGGCTGGTGTCAGTATATTAAGAACCACCAAGCACATCTTCAGGAAAAGAGCTCCAACTGTCACATTCCTAATATCAAACCGCTCCTGAACCAGAGACAACATCAGAAGGTCTTACCGGGGCTGAGGAGAAAAAGAACTGGACTGCTGCTCACTCGTCCAAAGTTCTCTTTTCAGATGAAAGTAAATTTTGCATTTCACTTGTAAATCAAGGTTCTAGAGTCTAGAGGAAGAATGGAGAGACACAGAATCCAAAATGGTTGAAGTCCAGTGTGAAGTTTCCAGTGGTGTCATATCATCTGCTGGTGTTGGTCCACTGTGTTTTATCAAATTCAAAATTAATGCAATGTCTACCAGGAGATTTTAGACCACTTCATGCTTCAATATGCTGACAAGCTTTATAGCAAATGGTGTGCTGACCATGATATTACTGTTTGATTGGCCAGCCAGCTCGCCTGACCTGAACCCCATAGAACCCCAGGTTACCAGGGGTAACCAGGGGTTTATTATCAAGAAGAAGATGAGAAACACCCAGCCTAAAAATACAGACGAACTGAAGGCTGCAATCAGAGCTACCTGATCGCCTCCATGCCATGCTGCATTGAGGAGGTAACTTGTGGTAATTGAGCCCCAACCAAGTGTTGACTGTATAAATGAGCATACTTTTCAAAAAAAGAATTTCTGTATTGTAAATATTTTTTGAATGATCTTAGGAAATATTCAAATATTTCATTTTTTTGTGTGGTGAATATAGAATACATGAAAACATTTACCTATATCAAATTTATAATAGAATATACCAAATTTCATGAGTTTACGTAAAACTAGCCGTATTAACTCCACTAAAGCCCAATTTTCAAGGTGGCGCTATTGAGTCATTTTGCCATTCATATGTGTAATTCCCCCAAAATATCAAATTTTTCACCAGTCCTGATGTGTGTGCCAAATTTGGGGAGTTATTGAGCATGTTTAGGGGGTCAAATTGAGGTTCAAAGTGGCGTAAGAAAAATTAAAGCTGCAAGCAGCGTCGAACGGGCCCTTGCTCCTCCCCGCAGCGCTGCTCTGGAGACAATCCAAATGTCTAAATTACACAATTGTGTTCGTGTCATCCTGTTCTGCACATTGACCAAATTTTATGTCTGTAGGACAAACCAGTTACTTTATATGAAATTTTGAAATTTGTAGGGGGCGCTGTGGAGCTTTTTGGCCATTCCCAAGTGTTGAGGGATAGCCTGTCATCAAGCATATCAAGTTTCATTCAAATCTGATCATGTACAGCCAAATTATGAGCATTTCACACTTCATGGTCATAGGCTAAAAATGGCCGCCATGCCACGCCCACACCATGTGACGCAGCCACAAGATTTTAATAACTTTTGATCCTGAAGGGGTCCAGATGCCACACAGCCAGTTTCATCAAGATGGGATAAAAATCCTGGGAGGAGTTCGTTAAATTCCAATGTCTCCACACGACCTTGTCTAGGGGGCGCCGTAGAGCCGATTGGAATTTCGATTGTGCAAATCTGTTGGTCTTGGGATACTATATGTATGTACCAATTTGCATGTTTGTCGGATACAGCAGTGATTTTATATGACTAATTAAATATTTGTAGGGGGCGCTGTGGAGCCGTTTGAACACGTCCACTCCTGAATTGTATATTACACATTAGGTCTTGAGGTTAATGAGGATTTGTGTGGATTTGGTGATTTTACGTGGATCCCTTCACCTCCAAAACTCATTTCGTTACACATGGTGAATTTGCTGAAAATGGCCGCCATGCCACACTCACACCGTGTGACGCAGCCATGACATTTTTATAACTTTTCATCCTGAAGGGGTCCAGATGGGGGCCCTAATTAAAGCTGCAAGCAGCGTCGGACGGGCCCTCGCTCCCCCCGCACCGCCGCTGTGGAGATGATCGGAATGTCTAAAGCACGCAATCGTGTTTGTCTCATCCTGCTCTGCACATGTACCAAATTTCATGTCTGTACGACAAACCAGTGATTTTATATGAAATTTTAAAATTTTGTGGGGGGCGCTGTGGAGCTGTTTGAGTGCGCCACAGTGTTGAGGGATAGGCTGTCATCAAGCATATCAAGTTTCATTTATATGCGACCATGTGCAGTCAAGTTATGAGCATTTCACACTTCATGGCCACACGCTCAAAATGGCCATCCTGTCACGCCCACACCGTGTGACGCAGTCACGAGATTTTAATAACTTTTCATCCTGAAGGGGTCCAGATGCCACACAGCGAATTTGGTGGAGATGGGATAAAAATCCTGGGAGGAGTTCGTTAAATTCCAATGTCTCTGCACCACATTGTCTACGGGGCGTTGTGGAGCTGATTGGAATTTCAAGTGTACAGATCTGTCTGTCTGGATAGACTATACATGAGTACCAAATTTCATGTTTGTAGGTTAAAGCAGTGATTTTATGAATATTTGAATATTTGTAGGGGGCGCTGTGGAGCCGTTCGAACACGCCACTTCCTGAATTGTATATCAAACATTAGTTTTTGAGATTTGTGAGGATTTGTTTGGATTTGGTGATATTAGGTGGATCCCTTCACTTCCAAAACTCATTTCATTCCATATGGCAAAATTGGTGACAATGGCCGCCATGCCACGCCCACACCGTGTGACGTAGCCACAAGATTTTAATAACTTTTCATCCTGGATGGGTCTAGATGCCACACAGAGAATTTGGTGAAGATCGGATAAAAATCCTGGGAGGAGTTCGTTAAATTCCAATGCCTGTGCACCACGTTTTCTGGGGGGCGCCGTGGAGCTTTTTCGAAATTTCAAAAGCAGGAATGTTTTTGTCTCGGGCTACTGTACCTGTGTACCAAATTTCATGAGTTTATGTGAAACTAGTCGTATTAACTCCACTAAAGCCCAATTTTCAAGGTGGCGCTATTGAGTCATTTTGCCATTCACATGTTTAATTCCCCCAAAATATCAAATTTTTCTCCAGTCCTGATGTGTGTGCAAAATTTGGGGAGTTTTTGAGCATGTTTAGGAGGTCAAATTGGGGTTCAATTTGGCGTAAGAAAAATAAAGAAAGAAACAGAGCAGGAACAATAGGGCCTTTGCACTGCAAGGCAAAGGCCGCGTTCAGTGTTTCACACTGATCGCTGGCCCTTGCCTTTTCGTGCTCGGGCCCTAATAAAGAAAGAAACCGCCAAACAGAGCAGGAACAATAGGGCCTTTGCCCTGCAAGGCAAAGGAAGCGTTCAGTGTTTCACACTGATCGCTGCCCTTTGCCTTTTCGGGCTCGGGCCCTAATAAAGAAACAAACAAACAAACCGCCAAACAAACAGAGCAGGAACAATAGGGCCTTTGCACTGCAAGGCAAAGGCAGCGTTCAGTGTTTCACACTGATCGCTGGCCTTTGCCTTTTCGTGCTCGGGCCCCAATAAACCAACCGCCAAACCGCCAAAGAAACACTACAGGAACAATAGGGTCCCACGCACTGTAGTGCTTCTGGCCCTAATTAAAGCTACAAGCAGCGTCGGGCGGGCCCTCGCTCCCCCCCCCACGGCCGTTTGGGATACGATCGGAATGTCTATAGCATGCAATAGTATTTGTCTCATCCTGTTCTGCACATGTACCAAATTTCATGTCTGTAGGACAAACCAGTGATTTCATAGGAATTTTTGAAATTTGTAGGGGGCGCTGTGGAGCTGTTTGAAATTTGGAGTGTGCAAATCTGTTGGTCTTGGGATACTGTACGTGTGTACCAAATTTCATGTTTGTAGGATAAAGAAGTGATTTTATATGAGTATTTGAATATTTGCAGGGGGCGCTGTGGAGCCGTTTGACCACGCCCATTCCTGAATTGTATATCAATTGTTAGTTCTTGAGATTAATGAGGATTTGTGTGGATTTGGTGATATTACATGGATGCCTTCACCTCCAAAACCTGTTTCATTCCATATGGCGATTATGTTCAAAATGGCCGCCATGCCACGCCCACACCGTGTGAAGTAGCCACAAGATTTTAACAACTTTTCATCCTGGAGGGGTTTAAATGCCACACAGCAAATTTTGTGAAAATCGGACAAAAATCTTGGGAGGACTTCGTTAAATTCCAATGCCTGCGCACCACGTTTTCCAGAGGACGCCGTTAAGCTTTTTTGTTCAAAATGGCCGCCATGCCACGCCCACACCGTGTGATGCAGCCACAAGATCTTAATAACTTTTCATCCTGGAGGGGTCTAGATGCCACACAGCAAATTTTGTGAAAATCGGATAAAAATCTTGGAAGGACTTCGTTAAATTCCAATGCCTGCGCACCACGTTTTCCAGAGGACGCCGTTAAGCTTTTTTGTTCAAAATGGCCGCCATGCCACGCCCACACCGTGTGACGCAGCCACAAGATTTTAATAAGTTTTCATCCTGGAGGGGTCTAGATGCCACACAGCAAATTTTGTGAAGATGGGACAAAAATCCTAGGAGGAGTTTGCTAAATTCCAATGCCTGCACACACCGTGTTCTAGGGGACGCCATGGAGCTTTTTTGTTCAAAATGGCCGCCATGCCACGCCCACACCAGTGACGCAGACACAAGATTTTAATAACTTTTCATCCTGGTGGGGTCTAGATGACACACAGCCAATTTGGTGAAAATTGGATAAAAATCTTGGGAGGAGTTTGTTAAATTCCAATTCCTGTGCACAGCGTTTTCCAGCGGGCACCGTTGAGCTTTTTTGTTCAAAATGGCCACCATGCCACGCCCACACCCTGTGACCCAGCCACAAGATTTTAATAACTTTTCATCCTGGATGAGTCTAGATGCCACACAGCGAATTTGGTGAGGATGGGACAAAAATCCTGGGAGGAGTATATTAAATTCCAATGCCTGCGCACCACGTGTTGTACGGGGCGCCATGGAGCTTTTTTTTTCAAAATGGCGGCCATGCCATGCCCACACCATGTGATGCAGCCACAAGATTTTAATAACTTTTCATCCTGGAGGGGTTTAGATGCGACACAGCGAATTTTGTGAAGATGGGACAAAAATCCTGGGAGATTTCGTTAAATTCCAATGCCTGCGCACCACGCTTTCAATGGGGCGCTGTTGAGATTTTTTGTTCAGAAAGGCCGCCATGCCACGC
Source organism: Dascyllus trimaculatus (assembly GCA_024666655.1). NCBI lineage: Eukaryota > Metazoa > Chordata > Actinopteri > Pomacentridae > Dascyllus > Dascyllus trimaculatus. The sequence goes on from CM045448.1 coordinate 37,294,673, forward strand.
CCACACCGTGTGACGCAGCCACGAGATTTTAATAACTTTTCATCTTGGAGGGGTCTAGATGCCACACAGCGAATTTGGTGAAGATGGGACAAAAATCCTGGGAGGAGTTTGATAAATTCCAATGCCTTCGCACAGCGTTTTCTTGGGGGCGCCGTTGAGCTTTTTTGTTCAAAATGGCCGCCATGCCACGCCCACACCATGTGACATATCCACGAGATTTTAATAACTTTCCATCCTGGAGGGGTCTAGATGCCACACAGTGAATTTTGTGAAGATGGGGCAAAAATCCTGGGAGGAGTTCGATAAATTCCAATGCCTGCACACTACGTGCTCTAGGGGGCGCCGTTGAGCCTTTTTTGAAATTTTAAAAGCAGGAATATTTTTGTCTCGGGCTACTGTACATGTGTACCAAATTTCATGAGTTTACGTGAAACTAGCCGTATTAACTCCACTAAAGCCCAATTTTCAAGGTAGCGCTATTGAGTCATTTTGCCATTCATATGTGTAATTCCCCCAAAATATCAAATTTTTCACCAGTCCTGATGTGTGTGCCAAATTTGGTGAGTTTCTGAGCATGTTTAGGGCGTCAAATTGAGGTTCAAAGTGGCGTAAGAAAAAGAAACCGCCAAACCGCCATCCCCCCAAAGAAACACTACAGGAACAATAGGGTCCTACGCACTGTAGTGGTCAGGCCCTAATAATCCTGCTTAGTATTCACCCTGCCTCAGCTGTCCGTTTTTAACAGTGTATTGAAATGCATTGTAGTGGACAAAGTAATCTCTCTCGCCATCACTGGGTCCCTTGGAGAATTTTAAAGCCTTCAGTGCCTATAACAAGTAAGGTGAATTTGAATTGTATCTAATTGCTGTCGAGTCCAAAGTCTTCAGTGCAGTGAGTAATGCCTGTGGTGCAGTGCGCCCTGAATGAAATGAGTCACTGGTATATCTAAAGGCCCTTACATGCTCTGTGCAGCAGTCAGTCAGGCAGCTGCTTCTGTGTAACAAAGTGCTACTCCAGCTGGCTGTGTGTGAGTGGGTTAGAGACAGACAGTGGACTTATGAATCCTACAGTCTGTACTGCAGTCAAAGGAAGACATCGCTGACTATTTTTGCACTTGGGCAGATGCACTTGCATCACTAAATAACTACTGCCCTTTAACACTTGACTTCTGTTGCCATGAAGGGCTTTGAATGGCTGGTCAGGACCTACATCTGCTCACCACTTCCAAGCTCACTTGACCCTACATACAAAACCGATCCTAGAATGACATCACCAAATAGAGTAGTGAACAAAAGTTTACATATACTTGTTAAGACCAAGTATATCACAGCAGTCTTGAGTTTCCAGCGATTCTCATAACTGTTAAGTTTCTATAATGTATTGATTAAAACACATGCATCTTTGTCATGGCTTTGGTTCTTTAATAGATTTATTACAGGTCTTCTGGAAATATGATACAATCCGCTGCATCAAAAATATACATACAGCAACTTGAAATATCAGTTTTAGTGATGCATAAAGTTGTGTTGTGCTGCACTCCAAAATCACCTCAAACACCCGATAGACATGCATGTCCTCTCCATATGTTCATGTTAAGTTGTATAGATAGCACTAGAGCTGCAACGAACGATTATTTTAATAGTTGGAGGACTTTGATTTTTTTCTGTGGATTTCTCTGCCGCCACTGCCATGCTGGCTTGTTTTTATTATGTAGTCACCGTAGCCGGGTGGCATGTCTGTGCGTGTTCAACAGGAACACATGCTCCAATCGGCAGCAGCAGTCAAATGCGGCATCTACATATACTTTTTTTCATTGGCACAACTACAAAGCACAAGTAATACAAATGTACAGACAGACAGACAAACAAAACAAGACCCCTCCACCCCCACCAAAAAAAAGAAAAACAGATGACAAAAGCATAACAACAACAACAATGCACAAACACAACATTACAACCATTATTGCCATATTACCAGTGAGGGTGCAGGTTACACATACTTGAGCTTTTGGAGCACACGGTTTGTTCTGACAGCTTTCTTATTTAGTATATATGTCTGTGAATGGCTCCGCGACATGGGGAGTGATGCGTAAATTGCACAATACAGCGAATCAATAATGAAATTCGTTGCCAACACTTTTAATAATTGATTTTTATCGATTTTATCAATTCGTTGTTGCAGCCCTAGATAGCACATAAAACAAAACACCTCTGCTCACTAAACAAAAGCCTCCTCCTTGTGTCCAAACAACTCCATTTTTATATCATCCAAGCACAGAACTGATGACCAAAAGCTTTCTTCTTTTTCCAGGGGAGCTTTTGCAAAAGCTAGGTGAGCTTTTAGGTGCCAGTCTTGAAGAAGTGGAGTTCCTTTTTGTTGGTAAAAAAAAAAGCAGAAGCATGCAACATGAAGAACAGCATTCCCACTGTCAAGTATGGTCATGGAAATGTAATGCTTTTTGGGTTTAGGGTTTGTCAGTTTTCAGTGTGTGGGCAAGGCAGCCTTGTTATTGTAAATGCATCATGAGAAAAGAGAACTACATTAGGATTCTGGAGGAAAACTTCAGTCTGCAGAAAAATGTGGCCTTGGGCAACATTGGACATTCTAACAAGACAGTTGTCTGAAACATACAGCCAAAGTACTCAACAAATGGTCGAAAGAAAACAATTTGGAGTGACCCAATAAGAGTCCAGGCCTGAATCCCATTGAGAATCTGTGGAGGGACTGAAGACCAGAGTGGTGGCAAGGAAACTTTCCTGCCTCAAAGACCTACAGATCCTCACAAAAGAGGAATAAAATCCCAGGGACATGGAGAGAGTTTGTTAGGAATTGCTGTTTGACTGCTATGGTGACAAATAAAGGTCTTGCCACTGATTCATGAAAAATGAATAATATGAATAATTGTGGACATGGTTGTCCACCTCCATTATATCTACACCCACAACCACTTTATTAGGTGAAATCTAATGCAATCCCAATACAGAACCTCTGCCATACGCTTTACTTGTGGAGTGCTTCGACATTGTCGGTTTTTGTTGATGTTGTCAAAAATGTGCTCATTTTTTGACAACATCACCATGCTAATGCCGCCGGACTCTGACGATGAACGTTCCTTGCGTAGCTTGCGTAAGCTACGCAACATGTGTAAAATGCAGTAAATAATGCCTTTACTTATTCCCTGTAATTTCCACTACCTCAGTTAAGAGATTTTCTTCACCTGTATCCCCATCATCTAGCTATCCCTGCAGCTTGGTGGTTAGTTGCACACACACACACACACACACACACACTGCTCAGTGGTGTGGAATGGCCTTTGTGAGGAGTAAATTGCCTGGCTCTCTGGTTCACAGCCAATTCTCAGGATGGCAGGTGGGCAGATTAATCTCACTGCTCAAATATTGTGTGTGTGTGCGTATGTGTGTGTACACAACTTACCACCAAGCTGCAGTTCTCTTCATGTCTGATTGTGTCTCTCTTTCTGTGTACACTTGTTTCAGCTGTGAATGTGCTTCCTTTAATAGAAAGTAGAAATGAACTACTAATGATTATACTGATCAGTAAAGTCAAAACAAATACACAGTTCTTATTTTTTGTGCACTGTCTAAAATAATTGTTACTCAGTCAACCATTATTGATTTTTTTCCCCCAACCAAAGTTTACCTTCTGAAGGGATAATTCTGGTTTACTGCAACTATCAGTACTATTAGTATTGATGAACATGATATTATTTTAGGATTTTTTTTTACTGCCAACAAATTCCATGTACAGATCCAGTACTGTGTGTGTCTTAAACCCTGACATACTGTGTCTTGTTTCTCAGTGCCATGGAGTTCCATTGCTGTTCATGGTAATTAGTGAGACACACTGTTGCAGTAGGTGACATGATCCTTTATTGCCCTAATACACAATGAAGTTTATTTTGACTCAGTCCCACATACATCATCCTACTGCCCCAAGCACTCACAAAAGCAGCAAATGTAGATTAATTCATCACTGAAAATACTTCCCAACAAATGTACTTTTTCCTCACAACGAACATTTGATAAAATGGAAAGTAGACAGTTGCTTTAGGAAATTACTGAGTTTTTAAGTTTTTAAATGAAACTATATGTCTGACAGCTGTTTTTAAAGATTTACACCTTCAGCAGAAACCAGACAGCAAATGACAGGGTGTAAATATCATAACATAGTACTGAAAGATGTTCTGCTATTTTGTCTGTTGTTGGTCCTTGAGTCTTGCCTCCAAAGAAAGTGAGATCATTTTTTGTCTTTAAACAACCTGTCAAGCTTATTGTATTGATGTCACTGTATGTACAAATCTCAGTTAAAACATTTTTTAGTGCAATGCTTTCTTACCTGAAAGCTATGATATGTCACAAACTGAAATGATCCTCTAATGTTACAATCCAATTTATAAAATTAAACGAAATATATGCTCAGAAACTTCCGCATTTAATGAGCAAAATCATCAGTTTATGCTTTGTCAAACAGATCACAAAACCAACTGTGTAGCTTAGTACTCAGTCAGTATAAACAGTGCTGGAGTAAGTGTGTGTATTATACTTGTACATCACTTTGAGAAATTAGACTTCTCAATGCCCCTGTAAAGACATGGTTTATGCTGCTTGGGTAATCTTTTTGCTGTCTACTGAGACCGATGTCACTCTTGGCCTGCATACTATGCCAGAACTTCTGCCATAAGTCACACTGCACTGAGTATGAGTTGGACTTCTCAGTTATCCATTAGACTATATACACCTACTTTCAGGTAGGAAAAGGCGGTCTCTAGTGTGTCAAATAACAGTTCAAATAATGAATAGCTGCTGAACAGCGTTTACTATAAAATAAAGTAGAATTCCAAAATTAGAAGCAAAAAGTAAATAGAAATAAACATGAATAAATAAAATCATCATATCAAATAATTTATCATAAAATACATGAAAATATGGAAAATGACATGATGGTGTGAGCTGCAGGTATTTTCTTGGATTCCAACAGCTAAGATCAGTCCTGTAATTTTTGGTTGCAGCGTCAAGAATCATGCAAGCAACTAATTATTTACAGTCACTTATGAGAGCTAGGTGCATCAAACTGCATTCCATGCCTCTCTGAATACAGTGTACAATGGAAGTAAGTACACCCCTGGTTATTATCACTTAAATACCAAATGTTTCAAAAATTCTATCACCTTACAGTATTTGTATTAATTGCCGGGCACTATTGGAAGAACTCAGCAGCTCTCTTACAGTCAGTCTTGAAGGATCCAGCATTGTTTCTCAGGTTAATATTGTATATATTTGGATTGTCCTAAGCATGATTTCCAACACTTACATGTTTGATAAATGTAGACCCAGGTCAAGATCCACAACTTGAAATGTGTTCTTAATAAACAACCACACATGGTCCTGAAAAGAAAAGCAGATGTTTTTGTTTTCAGTCTTCCAAAGAAATACACATTTGCATTAGTGGAGTACAAATATAATCAGTGTTAACTTTAGATTTATTTAATCTACTAAACCGTTCTACCTTAACATTTGCAGTAAAAGTAAAAGAAACAGGAGGGAAAAGGATGGAAAATGTTTTGTTTTTTTTCTGACATATTCTCATGATGTGGGAATATATAGATTTTACCATTTAAAATTACCTGCACAGTACCTAACAACTGACTTTATTTACATTAGACACAGTGTGGACTTAGTACCCTCAGTAACTAATGAATATAGGACACCTGTGTGGCCAAAGGCTTTCTTTTTGAGCCACTCCCAGGAAAGAGAAGGAGAACACCATTAGAGTTGCTGCTTAGTTACTCATTTACACAGATTTTCTGCTGACTGCTCCAGTAGCAGTACTGCACATCGACTTTAGATGGTAAATTCATTTGGATGTGTGTGTGTGCGCAGTTGACCTATATTCCTAACAATGGATAGATGAGAGAGAGGAAGATATGAAACAAGGGCATACATTTTTGTGCTGACAGAATGATGACTTTGCAAAAATTCACTGAGTTAGCATGCTGGTGTGCACACACACATGGCAGGAGCAAGCCAATTTTAACCAGAGTTCAATTCATTCCCAATAAATACCTGCTGGAGGGATGTTAATGATTAATTGTTAACTGATTAATTGCCATTAATAATGTTATTGATTTAACTATAATAGCTAATGCAGAAAACCTCAGATCTGCAATGTAACTGCCAGATTTGCTGTGGTACATGGTTGCTTTTACTGTGTAATGAGATAGAGTTCCTTGTGTGCTTGCTGCTCTCCAGTATAGTCTGCACAAATTGTAAAATGAGAGCACTTCCCACACTGCAGCACAAAGTTGTGAAAATTCCTCTGAGTTGTTGTTTGGCTGCTCTCCGGTTTAGCAAGCTATCTGAACATCAGCAGCTGCTAGGTTAGCACTAGCCAGGAGCTGAGTGTTGCGCAGTGGAGAGACTTGAAAATACCAGCCCCAAACTACAAACTCAGTAAAACAAATGTGAATACACCTGTGATCATTGATACACAAATTAGAAAACCTGTGATCAGCTGTCCAGCTATCCAGCTGTAAAATCCAATCAGCCTCAATGCATGAAAATGGTGACATGGGCTGTGTCTATCTGTAAGTTTGCCTTATGGCTCCACATGGCAAAGAATTGCCTAACAAATTAAAAATCTGATTGTGAAGCTTCACAAACATGGAAAAGGATACAGGAAGATTGGTGACTAACTAAAAATCAGTTGAAACACAGTTGCAGCAGTAATAATCAAGAGGTATAGAACAATTAATTGCTGGCACTATGTAGAGCCACAGTGGCCGTCCTCCTAAAATTACACCACCAACAGTGTAGTCCAGTTCTGAAAGTCAGACATTCAGGTATTTCAGACTTGCTACAGGGGTTGTTGACCCTAACCCTTTTTGTCTGATCTTCACCAAAATCATTGTGTGGCATCTTGACACCTTCAGGATGAAAAATTATTAAAATTTTGTGGCTGCATCACACAGTGTGGGCGTGGCAGGGCAACCATTTTGATCAAATACGCCATGTGGAACAAAATATGTTTTGGAGGTTAAGGGATAAAGCAATATCACCAAATCCACACAAATTCACATGAATGTGAAAAACTAACATTTGATATACAATTCGGGAATGGGCGTGGTCAAACGCCTCCACGGAGCCATCTACAGATATTCAAATACTCATATAAAATCACTGCTTTATTCTACAAACATGAAATTAGGTACAGACGTACAATATCACGAGATATAACATTCCTGGTTTTGAAATTACAAAAAAGCTCCACAGCGCCCCCTTGACAAAGTGGTGTGCATCTCGTGGCTGCGTCACATGGTGTGGTCGTGGCAGGGCGGCCATTTTGAGCGTATGGCTCAAAAAAGTGAAAGGCTCATAACTTAACTGTACAAGATCAGATGTGAATGAAAGTTCATATGCTTGATCACAGGCTATCCCTCAACACTTGGGCACGGCCAAACAGCTCCACAACGCCCCCTAAAAATTTCAAAAATTCATATAAAGTTACTGGTTTGTCCTACAGACATGAAATTAGGGACATGTGCTCAGCGGGATGAGACAAACACAACTGTGTGCTTGGACTTTCCAAAAGTCTACTAGAAATTTCTGACATAGTCCTTGACATTGGTCAGCTAAGTCTCAACAGTTGAAAATTTCTGCCACCAATCGACATACACCACACCTCGACGTGCGCCACTTCCCAACATGCGTGGGTGTGCGAGGGCCCATCCGACGCTGCTTGCAGCTTTAATTCTATTATTTATTCACACAGAATTTTATATATATATACATATATTAAATATATAGAATAAAAGATTTGAAACTTGAGTAAAGAAAGGTGTACCTTTTGTTGCATTGAGTTCCTACTATGCGGCCTGTATTTTTAATACAGTAAATCTAAACTTTTAGTTTGTCATTTTACACAACAGCAAATACTACACTGTTCAACTGAAAAGTAATGCAATTAATGTCAGGAGCAACAATTTAAAACCGTTAGACATTTAAGTGATATTGTACAGGTGTGTACTTACCTCTGCTGTTTCCTTTAAAACCATTAAGACAGATGAATCTATTAAAATCCTTTAACAGAGTTAACATAGGCTGTCTTGGCTATCTTATGCATTCCTATACTACTCAGGCTTTGTTTTGTCTCCCCATTGCTATTTTTACACACACACACACGTATATATATTACACGTGAAATATTGTTACAGCAAAGAACAACTGTGTGAAAATGGCTTCAAATTGTGAAATAGGAAACAATGTAGTGGTTTCAGATGTTGCTGTACTACCAGAGAAGATAATTTCTTTATCAAACTGCTAGGATCTGTTTAGAGGCCCGTTAGGAAGCAGTCAGTGTGCACTGATCACAACATACAGGAAACGGAGCATTCCTTTGGCCAGACAGAGGGGGAGGTTTGGGACACAAGCCTGCGTGTGTGTGTATGCGTGTGTGTGTGAGTGTGAGTGTGTGTGTGACGGTGTGTGTGAGCGTGTGTGTGACTGTGTAGAGAGAGAATGAGAGGACGTGATGGAGTAAAACTACTCACCACTCCTGCTGAGTGTGTATTCTGTACTTCTCTCAAACACATTCTTGGCCTCCCTGGAAGAGTGTAGCTATGAAATAAGGTCAGGATTATTCCAACTCATATTACAAGAGTCCCGCACCAGGCCTAATGCAAGAACACATCCAGCTTGCTCAAAAAGTTGTTACTTCAAAATAAGTCATTTGACCCCATTTCTACAGTAGTTTTACATCATTCTTACTGTACTATATATAATGTTTCTACTTTACTTAATGGACATCAATGGGGGATAACTGAAAAAAGGCTTAAAGTTTCTGGCATGAGTAATATCAGTCAATCTACATTGTCCACAGCAAGATCTTGTATTTTATTACCCACTGCCCAGATGTCATGCCATTTAATACAGTTATGGGCTGGTTTACCATCGCAACTTCAGCAGATGTTGAATATAACAATAACAATATGTTATTCTGGATCAAAGTAATAGTCTACTGTTGGTTGGAGATGATTGGTAATAGTAGTAGTCATAGTAGTAGTAGTATGTAACAGCTTGAACACCTTAGGCAAGTTGTGTAGGTTTTACTAATGTAAGTTGATATTCAAAATCAATTTGTGAGTCTTTTTAATTACTTATGTGGTTTGAAAAGACCAGATAGTAGGAACTCTGTTCAGGTTGAAAGATAACTGACGCTGCTTGATGCTTTAAAACTCATCTTTCAAATGATAATGTCAGCTCTAAAGCCAATAGGCAACCAGGGTAAAGTTTGATGATCTTTGGCTGAAAGATTTATGGTATTTCAGCAATATGCTGTAGAAAATGCAGAACATCGCTGAATGTTGTGCTGCTCTATATTGGGGCTGGGTTCTAATTAGCCTACTCTACTTCTGGTGGCCTATAAAAAGATAGCACAGCCTCTGGAGAACTCATTGGGACTGACCTGTCTTCTTGCTTTTCCTCTGCTATGCAATGACTGAATGTAAATGGATCTATGTATTTACTGGACATTTTCAGTACCCTGTGAAGGCCTGGCATTATGTTATGAAAACAGAATGAGCAGTCAGTTATGTAGGAACAGGTTAGTAGTTTCTGACTTTGATACATATGATACCTACCTAAATATATTGATGCCAGTACTGAGAGAATACCACAGCAAAAACCTAAAACATAAGAAAAAGTGATGGAATAATACATGATGAAACATGGAACTTAAACTTTGTTGCTTTTTATCAATTAAAAGAAATACAAAGATTTGGGCAATATCAATGCAAGGCAGTGGAGGATGTGAAATAAAGCTTTAAGACAACAGGAGTAAATTATTGTGCTATAGTGTGTAACCAGAACTAGGGGACAGCTTCATTAAAATTAACTCCAGTCCATGTTTACATGTCACACTGCTGCTTCGGAAAAGTGAAGTCCTTGCAGAGATGAATGTACAAAAGCACTTCAGTGTGCATTTGAATCACCCACTTTCACTCTTTCTGTTGGAATTCACTTGATCATTTGTAACTGGTGCAGCTGATCTACATACTTGTGAACAGCAGATATTAAGAAGCTTGCAGTCACATCAATTAATGTTACCAGTGTAAACTTGTTTGCATATGGAGATGTTTGCCACATTAGTCAATTAGCTGAAAATATGAAGTCTAATTAAACAGGTTTAAAAGCATAAACAGTTAAACATTAAAAGCAGTCTTGAAGAGGTGAGTTTTGAGTAGTGATTTGAATGTGTGGAGGTCAGAACAGTCTTGGATGTGTGGTGGGAGAGAGTTCCAGAGGGTGGGAGCACCGACAGAGAGAGCTCTGTCCCCTCTGGTTAGGTGTTTTGTTCTGGGTGGTGGTGTGAGGAGGTGAGTGGTGGAGGATCGGAGGTTGCGGGAAGGGGTGTGGGGCTAGAGCAGGTCTGTGAAGTGGGGGGAGGCCTGGTGATGGAAGGCTTTGTGGGTGAGGAGGAGGATTTTAAATTGAATGCGGTATTTGACAGGAAACCAGTGGACATTTTGGAGGATGGTGGTGATGTGTTCACGTGAGTGGGTGTGGGTGAGGAGATGGGGGGCAGAGTTCTGAATGAGCTGAAGTTTATTGAGGAGTTTGGAGGGTAGTCCATAGAGGAGGCTATTGCAGTAGTCAAATCTCGAGGCGATGAAGGTGTGGATGAGGGTTTCAGCTGCGGGGAGGGAGAGAGATGGCTGGAGATGAGCGATGTTTCTGAGATTTAAAAAAGGCTGTTTTTATCACGTTTTTAATATGCTGTTCGAAAGTGAGGTGAGTGTCAGTGATAAGTCCAGGGTTGCGAGTGTGAGAAGAGGGAGTCATAGATAAATGGTCATCAGTGAGGGAGAAGTGACAAATGGACTGGGTGAGGAATTTTGGGCCAATGATCATGAGGTCAGATTTGTCGCAGTTGAGTTGAAGGTAGTTGGTTTGCATCCAGGATTTTACTTTCGAGAGGCAGTTTGAGAGGGTGGAGAGGGTGGAGGAGGTGATGAATTTGGTGGAGATGTGCAGCTGGACACCATCGGTGTAGCAGTGGAATTGGAGATGGATGATGTTGCCAAGGGAAGAATGAATAGGATGAAGAGCAGGGGGCCAAACACCGAAGCTTGGGGGATGTCTTGTGCCAGGGGAGCAGTGGAGGAGGAGTAGTTATTTATATAGATGAATTGGAGTGGTAAGATTTGATCCAGGTGAGTGCTGTGCCAGTGATGTGGAGTGTTGTCTCAAGACGGGAGAGGAGGAGTGTTGGATGGTGTCGAATGCAGCAGTGAGGTTGAGGAGGATGAGAATATTAAGGTGTCCAGAGTCAGCAGAGAGGAGGAGGTCACTAAATATTTTGAGGAAGGCTGTTTCAGTGCTGTGTTTGGGCCGGAAACCAGATTAAAATACTTCATACAGATTATTGGAGGTGAGGTGGGTTTGGAGCTGGGATGCGACAGCACATTTGAGGATTTTTGAGAGAAAGGGGAGGTTGGAGATGGGGTGGAAGTTGGACAGAATTTCAGGATCAAGTCCAGGTTTTTTGAGGATGGGGAGATGGCAGCTAGTTTAAGGGTATCCAGGATGGATCCAGAGCAGAGGGAGGAGTTGATGATGGTAGTGATAAGTTGAGAGAGGACAGGAAGGCAGGTCTTGATGAGCTTGGATGGGCAGGTGACCAGGGTGCAGGTGGGGTTTTTCACACCGTCAAGAGTTTGGAGAGTTGAACAGGAGATACAGGTGAGACCTGCGAGAAACATTGAGCAGCGGAAGGGGGGGAGTAAGATGGGGAGATGGGGTGCGGGGTAGAGGAGTGGAGATTATTGTAAATTAAATCATTTATCGGAGGTGAAGGATGAAGATGTGCTGTCCTGGGGTTTCAGATGGGAGTTGATGGTGGAAAACAGAGTTTTGGGGTTGCTGGAGCCAGTGTGGATAATGTGTGAAGTTAATTTCACACATCATCAGTAAGTTGACTGGGCCGAGTTCAGGGCATCTTTGTATTTTTGTATGTGGTCTGTGTCGAGTTGAAAGTGCACCGTGAGTCTGGTTTTCTTGAAAAGCCGTTTTAGTTGACGTTTGTGTGCTTTCATTTGGTGGAGTTCAGGAGTGTACCATGGGCAGAGTGTGTGAAAGAGACTGTTTTGGTTTTGTTGGGAGCAAGTAGATCCAGACCAGAGGAGAGGGTGTTGTTGTACTGAGAGACAAGGTCAGAGGGATTGCCAGATGGTGGGGAGAGGGATGCAGCTAGGCTGTGGGTGAGAGCAGTAAAGAGGGCTGAGGGAGTGATGGATTTTATTTTTCTAAAGCTTATAGTACGTTTGAGTTTGGGGGTGGGGGTGGGGATGCTGATGTCCATATTGATAAGCAGGTGAACAGAGATGTGGAGGTTGTGGCATGATGGCTTTGAAATCTGGTGACTGGTGGAGCAGACCAAGTCCAGGATGTGGCCGCGGCTGTGTGTGGGGAAGTGAATGTGTTATGTGAGCTTGAAGCAGTGCAGAAGATCAAGAAATTAATTGGCAAGTGTACAGCTGGGATTGTCGATGGTAAAGGCACCAAAGAACAGGATGAATGAAGAGGTGACACAGAGCTGGGTGATGAGGTCAGAGAGGTCAGTGAGAAAGTTCAGGTTTGGTTTGGGTGGGCAGTAAATGACAGCAGTGACCAGAGGGATAGGGCCAGGGAGTTTGTAGACAACATGTTCAAATGAGGAAACAGACAGGTTGGAGAGTGTAGTGACTTTAATGTCCTTTCTGTGGATTACTGCAATACCGCCATTCCGTCGATTCGGGCGTGCTTTGACTGTGTAGGTGTATCCAGTTGGTGTTGCTTGGTTGAGTGAATCGTAGTCCAGTGGTTTGTGCCATGTTGCAGTTAAACAGAGGAATTCCAGCTTATTGTCCAGAATGAAATCATGGAGGATGAGGATTTTGTTAGTGTCGGAGCGGGTGTTGAACAGAGCCAAGTGTAGATGACTTGAGCTGAGGGTGTGTGTGTGGACCAGGGAAGTGAGGCAGATTGATCAGATTCACGTTTTGCTGTTTTGTTGTGATGACGTAATTCAGAAGTGCGGTGAGACCAGAGGGATGGAATGGAGTGCAGAGACGAAGAGTGGTAGATAAACTAAGGACCAGAGCACCTGTGTGCAGGGCAGCGGGTACGGAGAATTCCCTCTTCTCCAAGGATGTCCAGGCAGTCCGAGGGAAGGTAGTGGTTGAGGGCGCGGAGGTCGGAGGCGGAGTACAGTGGCGTCATGGTTCGGTGGAGGGGAGCTAGCACAAGGCCAACCGTTGCCGGAGTAGACTGCAGGCTGGGTGGGTGAGGGGGCAGCGGTGAGAAACCATAGAGAATCCAGAGAATAGTCCAGGGCATGACAGGTGGAGCACGCGCCAGCTGTCTGTGGAGTGGAGGAAGCAGGGACAAGCAGACTGGAGCCAGGTTGGAGCTGGGTGGAAGCCGGGCATCCAACCCGCTAGCCTGTTAGAGAAAGACCCTAGTGAGGTAAACTGTAGTAGCAACGGCTGGAGTACTGGCAGTCACCAATAGTTTTTAGGCCGCTGTAACACTGGGTTGACGCCGGTCGGCTGTCCTAATGTTACCAGGAGGTAATCTGTTGGAGGCAGGCAACCACGGTTGAGAGGACAGTTTCCAAATCTATCCAAGTCAGTAAGTTGTGAGTCAAGATGATTCACAAATAGATCCAGTGTACACAGATAGAGCACAAGGACAGAGAGGCAGCCAGTGTGCGCCATCTTGCCCCTAAACCAATCTTTTAAGCTCTGGGTCCCGGCTGCATATTGCATCATCTTCATGTGTTCGTCTGTGCATGCAGATGCAAATGTGTGTTTGTACTCAACCTGTGTTTTGTGTGAAGTTATGCAGCTGCATTTGAATCAGTCCTGTATGTGTTATCAGCAAATCTTGATCAGCCCTGACTGATTCTCTTGTCCTATAGGCTCATTTGCCATCTCAGACTGTGTGTGTCTAAGTCTGTGTCTGAGGGAGGTTAGGCCAGATTTCAAACGATATATAAAAAGAGTGCAAAGCTTGCCAATGAAAATCCAATTTTTTATCCTTGTTAACACGTCAACATGGTGTTTTTTTGATATGCTGGAAGACACATCATAAGTGAAATATGCAATCAGAGCCATGCCATGTCTACCTTAAAACTGCAATGTGCCGATGACAGTCTCAAAATCTGGATTCGGACAGATATCAGTCCTTGAATCTTGGATCTGTCCTTTGAGCTTTCTTTGTCATTATTCTTCTGCAGAATTGGTTTCTGGATTGCACATGTATGGCTGAATTATTCCAGTATTACTGTTTACCATTGTCTAAGGTAGAGTAGTATAACAGTGTTTGAGTCATAAGTGAGTTGGTGTTCTAAAGCTGCAGCTGGAGATCTGGATGGAGAGAGAAACAGGGACTTCATAGATCTGCACATTCTAGAGGAAGCAACAGTGTAGAATTATGTCTAAGCTATTTTAAGACAAAAAGGAATTATTTCCATGGAGAAAATTAAAATATGTAGTTTTGATACACAGATGAGTTTTGGGAGTTTAATCAACATTTGGAGAGGGACTTCAAGTGAAGAGAAACATTGTATTGTCATTTTAAGACAAGACTCTTTTTCCTTGTATGTTTCCTAAGCTCATGTATGCTCCGTATACTCTGTGGTCCCTCCTTGTCCTCCAGGTGTTCTGTAGGATGTTTGACTGCCTGCAGGGGGCACCACAGGTTGAGGTAGGTCTTTTAGCATGGAGTCTGCATGAAACATCTACTGGAGATGTTATTTGATGTGGCAAAGGGGCACAGAACCTGACACTGCAGCAGAGTTAAGTTACTTTTAGGATTTATGTTTTTCACAAATATGATTTTTAACATTGTAGGTATAGTGCCCCACATTGTATCAGAATTTCAGCATAGTTAATAATTAAACTAATTTATATATTAAAAATACCTTTGGGGCGCCCTGATAGCCTAATGGTTATGTCGCGTGACCCAAGTGCAGAGGCGTAGCGGCTGTCCCGGGTTCGACTCCGACCTCGGGCGTTTGCCGCATGTCCTTCCCCACTCTCTCCCGTTTCAAATTCTATCCACTGTCCTATCTAATAAAGGCACAAAAGGCCAAAAATAAATCTTAAAAAAAAAACAAAAAAAACTTTAAAATATGGTCTGCATTCTTTGAGCAAGGAAATGAAAACCTTCAGAAGGTTTTCACTCCCCACTCCCCAAAAAAATCAATCTCAAAATATTCTAATATTTTACGTCAATAAAAAATCTGTAAAGATCAATTTAAAAACACATTTATAATGCATAATGCATAATGCAGAACTCTGAAAAGTATGTTCATGTATGTTCTGACAATACTTGGTTAGGGCTCCTTATGCACAAATTATTGCACAAATACGGCGTGGCATGAAGGCAAAAAGCTTGTGGCACTGCTGTGGTGTGAAATAATGCCCAGGTTGCCTCGATAGTTGCCTTTAGATCTTCTTTGTTGTTGGGTCTGGTTCGTCCCATTCTCCTCTTGACAATATGCCACAGATTTCCTATGGGGTCAAATCTGGTGAGGGTTAGGGTTTTAGGTTATTCAGGGTAAGGGTTAGGTTTTGGATGCCAGGCCCTGCTGGTAGACAAAATCTGCATCTCCAAAAAGCTCTTCGGCAAATGGAAGCATGTAGCGCTCCAAAATCTGCTCGTAGATGGCTGTGTTGAATTTGGACTTGATTATACAAATTGGACCAATACTTGAAAGCTCGAAATATTTTAGTTTATGTATACTGAGTCTAGAATGTATACAATTTTCACTTTGAACGTGTCTAATGAAAAAATTGAACTTTTTCCACCATATTCTAATTATATGAGAAGCACCTATAGATGGTTTGTTTGTTTGGTCTGTGGCTATTCTTACATAGATGGACTGAAACTAAGAAAGTCAGATTGACCTTCCCACATTTTAAAGTCTTCCTGCTATTGTCTATTGCCAATCAAATGATTAGAGCTAAGACATAAAATTTTGAAACTGATAATGACAAAAATATGTTTAATCCACATGATAAGTAAACATTCACTATAATTAGACAATCTGACTAAACTAGTCATTAGGTTTACATTGAGACTTAACTGCAAAAAGGATCAACAGGATAAATGAGACTTATGGTAAACTTGACTTAATTTGTGCATACTGTGTGCACTGTTAACGAATGTGTCTGTGAAAGAATGTGTAAACTAATGTGCAAGTCTGACTAATTTATTGACTTTGTTTCTATCACTTTATAATGGCTTTAGCACTGACTAACCATTGTGTGCTGCCAAAGAAGTGCTGTGAAGTAGCTGTCATTTCATTTGAACTGTTTTAATGGGGTTGTTTTTTAAATTTTAGGTCTTCATTCAGAACATATTACTGGTCAAACCTTAGAGCGGTTAGCATGAAACCAGGTCTAGGCTTATTGAACAAGCAACAATAAATTCAACAAGAGTACACTTTTTAAGCTTTCCATGTATAGGACTTGATGTTTAGCTGCTTCCAATGTACAGGTGGAAATTTTGTTCTTGTTGTGGTGCTGATAACAAAATATTTGGACTTATCCCCAGGAGACAAGGAAGAAACATTGTAAATCTCATGACAGACATATTGAGTAGCAGCAAGCGTACCTTCCACTAAACCAACTGCTTTCACTACCAATTAGCGACTCCATTAGGGGGACAGAAACTACTAAATTCAATATATAGCCCACAGTTTTAGAATATATCACAAAAATAACCACAATATAGAGCAATGGCAGTGTGTTAAGTCTAAATATACAAGTAGCTGTAGCTGCATTTATTATAAGTTGAAATAAAAGTTGGTGTGGTGGAAGAACTACAATATAAAACAAAAGTGAATACATATTTGTCCAATATCACTTAAATCTCAAATGATTAAAAATTGTATCATCTCACTGTAATTGGATAATTTCTAGGTTGAATTTAAGTGTTTTTGCTTTTATTACATTAAAAACTAACAGATTTACAATGTTAAGAATAGAGGCCCCACAGTTGGAACTCATTGCAACAAAAGTCAGTACACTTTTCATGACATACATGGCGTTTTCAAATCTTAAGGTTCTTCAATGCGTTCTATGTCCAGCTTTATCTTGGACTCAATCCTCTTCAGCATGGAACATACCATAAATACATAGATGTTTTGCTATTATTGTACTGCTATATTTTTTATATAAAATACCCCAAGTCTGGTCAGTTGTCTAGATCATAGTTGTGATCATAGTGATTTTGGCAGTATGCTTTGTATGGTTATCATGCCGGAATATTCATTTTCTGGCAAAATTCTGCAGGCTGGGAGTCATCTTGTCAGCCAGTATTTTGGTATATCCCCAGCCATTTGTGGTGTAGTCTATACATGTTATTTCTCCACCATCTTTTGCACTTCTGCAGCCTTATATCACCACACACCTACCTCTGCTTCACTGTCAGGACTATGCATTCAGTGTAGTAGTTCTGGCCAGGTTCACAGCAAACATGCTGGTTTATATCATGCAATGACCTTCACACTGTGAAATGTGGATTTCCTTTAATAACCCCTGTGCAAAGTCTGAAGCACTTTCCGTTCTGTTTTCAGAGCTGGATTATGAAAGTAGTATGCTGTCTGTGGTGTCATTTCAGGTGGACAACTCTGATTAGTGGTACTATGACTTGTTCTAAATGTCTTGATTACTGCTGGAACTTTGTTTTTCCTAATTTTTATTTGGTCACTGATCTTCTTGTATACTAGTGTATACTGACAGGTAGTAGCGGAGCTAATCACAGTGGTTTGGTATCTCTATGTACACTAATAAATGCAGTGTAGGGAGCACTTTGGTGTACTGACTGCAAGAAAAGAAAATGCCCTCCTCAGAGGGAGAATGCTCATGGTGTGTGAGACAGAAAGATGAATTGTTAAATCCCATAGGCCTTGTGTGAAGTTCCCTACAGTGGCTGTCATTTTACTTCACTGTCAAAGAGCTGCTTGTCTGACATAGTAGAATTAAGTGTTGCCTCTGGCAGAACAGATTCTCTGGCAGGTCAGTCTGTGAAAATATTAAATAGATTTTTTGAGGGTTTTAGACGCAAGTTCAATTAAATTTCTGCTAGGGCTGGCTATTTTAATATTTACTGAAACAGTATATTTTTCATAATTGTTCAGTGCTGGACATTTCTGATACTTTGTGCCTAGGAATGTAGAGGTTTGATAATCACTACTGTTAAATGTGCCTGAATCTCAAATGCACAAAGCTGTATTCACCAAACTCCATAAGTGCTGGACCAATAATTCCCTGAAATGTGGTTGTAAAGACAGTGTTAATTTAGTGTGTTCTCTCCACAGTAGATGTCCAGTATGTTTTGTCTTCTTTATGTTGTGCTGAAAGGCTGGTATTCATGCTACAGTTTTATTATAATGGTCCAGACAGCTCTGAATGGCTCTAACTGTGCAGTGAATAGTACGCATTCAGATTGTCCCGTATTGAAAGAGAGATTACGGCTGATAAAAAGGCTGTTGACCTCCAGGACACATAGAAATAAAACTGCAGAAGCCTATTCCACAGAAAGTATATTTTATAATTTCACTGGAATGTTCCTTTTTTGGTAGCTGTTTGATTTTATTTTTTGCAGTTTGTACAGATTGTATAGTTATGCTGTTGGTTTTAGTATTGAATGAGTTTGTGAAGAAATGTGAATGAGCTTCTGCCACATGTATATTTTATACTTACTCATATTTTAGGGATGTAAATCTTTTTTCACATCACATTATGGGGACTCGGCTTCTTTTTAGAGTCAAAAAGTAAAACCCAATAATGTCAATGATTCCATGTTGGGGTGGAATCTTGGTTTGGTTTATTGTTAGGTTTAGGGAGGCATTAGGGTTGCACTGTAAAAAAACAAAACAAAACTGTAAAAACACAGCCAAACTCTAACAGTATACTGTTTTTCTAAAATTGTTATTAACTGTAAAATCTGTTGCTTTTTGTGAGCTAAAGACAAGAAAACAAGAATGACGATTTCTACCAGGCTACTGTAGAAACTGTGAATTGAACAATAAATTGTCACAATATTTCGCAATTGAGAAAAATTATTGATAACTTAATAGTGAAGCCCTGTGATCAGCCATTTTCACTTTCTTTGGTTTTTTGTTTGTTTTTCACAAGAAGGCAATGAGACTTCATTTTTTCATACATTGCTACCTTCCCATAAATGTTCCCAATCCATAAAATGTGACTTGCCTCAACCTTTATCCTTTATTATTTTAGGCTTTTTAGTTCTATATGCATACACTTTTGGTAAATGTTTCCAATAAACATCCATCCATCCATCCATCCATCCATCATCTTCCGCTTATCCGGAGCCAGGTTGCGGGGACAGCAGTCTAAGCAGAGAGGCCCAGACTTCCCTTGCCCCAGACACCTCCTCCAGCTCTTCCGGTGGGACCCCGAGGCGTTCCCAGGCCAGCCGAGAGACGTAGTCCCTCCAGCGTGTCCTAGGTCTACCCCGAGGCCTCCTCCCCATGGGACATGCCTGAAACACCTCCCTAGGGAGGCGTCCCAAAGGCATCCGAAACAAATGTCCAAGTCACCTCAACTGATCCCTCTCAATGTGGAGAAGTAGCGGCTCTACTCCAAGCTCCTCCCTGGTGACCGAGCTCCTCACCCGATCTCGAAGGGTGCGCCCAGCCACCCTGTGGAGGAAACTCATTTCAGCCGCTTGTATCTGGGATCTCATTCTTTCAGTCATGACCCAAAGTTCATGACCATAGGTAAAAGTGGGAACGTAGATTGACCGGTAAATACAGAGCCTCGCCTTTTGGCTTAGCTCCTTCTTCACCACGACGGACCAGTACAGTGACCGCATGACTGCAGTCGCTGCACCGATCCGCCTGTCAATCTCGCGCTCCATCCTCCCCTCACACGTGAACAAGACCCCGAGATACTTAAACTCCTCCACTTGGGGCAGGGTCTCTCCACCGACCCGGAGAGGGCAAGCCACCTTTTTCTGGTCAAGAACCATGACCTCAGATTTGGACGTGCTAATCCTCATCTCAGTCGCTTCAAATTCGGCTGCAAACCGCCCCAGTGCACGCTGGAGGTCCAGGTTCGATGAAGCCAACAGGACCACATCATCCGCAAAAAACAGAGACAAGATCCTGCGGTCCTCAAACCAGACCCCCTCCAGCCCCTGGCTGCGCCTAGAAATTCTGTCCGTAAAAGTTATGAACAGAACTGGTGACAAAGGGCAGCCCAGCTGGAGTCCAACGTGCACCGGGAACAGGTCCAACTTACTGCAGGAAATGCGAACCAAGCTCCTGCTCCGGTCGTACAGGGACCGGACTGCCCTTAGCAATAAACAATACATTTAAAAGAAGAAAACACTGTAATTTACAGCTAACTACAGTTACAGATAATGCTTATTACAGTGGCAGCACCGTATAAATACAGCATATTATTGGAAAGTCTATGTACAGTTTTAAACAGTAGACGTTATATTTTACCTTAGAGTGCTGTAATCAGTTGTACAGTAAATAACTGTAAAATGCTTTGTTAATGACCAAAGCTGCCAGTATTTTACTCTAATTTCCAGGGAAAATTGTTAGTAGTTTGTGTGTGTGTGTGTGTGTGTGTGTGTGTGTGTATGTGCGTGCGTACATGCATGCATCTCAATGAGTCCAGTTATTTTTGTTTGTGACCCCTGACCTCAGCCAAGCTCTGACATCAACCTAACAGAAGCTCTGTTTGTGCAGAAAGTCCTTCACTTTCTCTTCCTGTACGTGTGTGTGTGAGTGTGTGTGGGTGTGTGTGTGTGTGTGTGTGTGTGTGTGTGTGTGTGTGTGCGTGTGTGTGTGTGTGTGTGCGTGTGTGTGTGTGTGTGTTTGGGGATGAATCTTTGTTCTGGACTTTTCCAATCCTCCACTCAGGGCAGGAATTCTGTTTCAACCCATTCAATCATCTTCACTAAGACATTCCTTTTCAGACATGGAATATGTTACATTGCTGCTTGGTCAAGCTATTAAAGTGAAGCATTGTGTTGTTCAAAGATGTGTGACTTTTTTTGCGAGAATTCCTTATGACTTTATGGACACCATTAGCAGCTTTCTGATCTCACTGTCGTCAACCATTTCTGCAAAGTCCTATTTTTGCTGGTATTGTTGTTCAAAACTGTACTTATGAACTGTTAAACCTGCTTCTGAGTGATTTAAAAACATGTACAAATATTATTTTTGGTTTTTTTAGTCAATTTCTCTGCCCCTTTCAAAACAGAAACCGAAAAAAACCTTTCAGATAGGGATGGGACAAAATGTCGATACAGCGATATATTGTCGTCCCTCCTCGTGCGACATGAGTATCGATTTGCTGGCGCCAAATATCAATACTTTAAGTAACATAATAAGACACTCTAATAAGGCGCCCTAAACCCTGCCAGATTCCCCTGCCAGCTGCCATTTCCCCAGCGTCACTACTTAATGACTCCACACAGTGGCGGTAATCACATGAATGAGGGAGACTTGAGCGGAAATGAATTGGCCGAAGAAGAGTTTGTACAGGTATAAGGGCAAGCAGCAACGCTACCATAAGAGGTGGAAGCAAGCTCAACAAAGACTATGCCATATGAAAGAACTGCCTCGCCAAAGTAAAGTACACAGGCAGCACCACCAACGTACAAACTCACCTGCAACGCCAACATCCTGAACTCCTTGCAGAGAAAACGGCTGATGCAGCTAACGTTTCAAGTCGTTAATGACTTGAGATGTTAGCTGCTTCAGCCACTTTCTCGGGCTGGTGTGGTAACGGCAGGGGAGTAGTGACGTACAATAAAACCATTTGTTTCTTTATTTATTAACACAATAAGTGACTGAGATACACCGATGCCTCATGACAGTAAAGCCTAGGCTGCGGCAGCTGGCGCAGCAGCTGGCGCGTCTGCGACCACAGCGGCAATAGCAGCCAAGGGGTGTGTGCACGAGTATTTGGATCTCAAAAATATTATCCGGATACCACCACAACGACTGAATATTAGGATATTCAAATATTCGGGCCCAGCCCTACAGCTGTTAATACAATGTTTGAAACAAAGCTTCCTTTCTCATTCAGGAGGGCCGCCGACATTATATGATGGCACATGTATACATTGACAAGTTACAGTCAGTGTGTTTGTAAAAGAGGCCTATGGCAAGACTATAGGCAGTTTTTGTTAAGTGATTCATTCAAATTTGTGTCAAATTCTGTGAAAGTGGCACCAAACTGCAATAAATAAATGTAGTGACCGCAGAGCCAATCGCAAAGACTAAACTGTGTGCTGCAATGCATTATGGGAGTTTTGTATTACCAGCACAATGAGTGTAGAGTGTAGCAGGGTTCATTGCTACCCCCACTGTTCTGTTATAATGCACTAGTGTCTCTGTGGGATTATGTAAAAGCATTGGCTTGGAGACAAAAAAGGAAAAGCTTCGACTGAAGTGTTATTCTTCTGCACTGTTTGCTTCATGAAAGGGTAGTGAACTTAGCCTTTTTTAAGGGGGTTTGTAGTTTTCAGTTATGGGTATTGTGATGTATTGTTATGTGAATGTCCTGCAATATGTCGACTATCTTAGTATCGCTGTATTGTGCTGGTGTCAGTATCGTGAGCCATGTATCGCGTATCATATCATATCGTGAGGTACCCCGCGATTCCCACCCCTACTTTCAGACATGGAACATGAAACATTGTTGTTTCATCAAGCCGTTTACGTGACACCTTTATCATGATTCAGACAGTTTACTTTCCATTTATGTTTCTCATGACTTCATGACGAGACACACCCCTCAGTGCAAAATAATGCAATAACAGGCTAATTATAACCTAATAGCCGCTGATCAAAGTGTCCAAATAACTAACAGCCCAGCTTTTTTCTGATTTTTTTAAACAGCGAAACTGAAAGCTCAGGACTCAACCTGAGGATGGCCGCAATGTGACAAAATATTAAACTGCAGCCGACACACAGTGACCTGCTGTTAGATCCTGATCGATCTATTCTTTGTGTCAGGGACCATGAAGAATTAAAACTAATTAATAATGTTGCTACTTTTGCCCCATGCATGAATGTGCGTGGCTTTCTGTTGCTTTGAAGATCCTACCGCTGTCTGATGCTGCAGGTTTGTAATAAACTATGAAGAAAAAGCTCTAAACAGCTGGAAACTGAACTGCCATTCTGTGTGTGACAGCTTGCCTGTCTGATGTAAAGACATGTAGACCTACACAGTGTGACCTATCATGGGATTCTAATCAAGACTGATCATCTCTGCATGCTCTCTCTGGGATAACTCAGCATTATAAGAATTCAATGAACTTGCCGATACTGTAATATTTCCACTAGTGCAAATTTGCAAAAGTCTTTTTTTTTGAAGACACACTGGACACACACTTTTGGATCCTACAGCTGCAAAAAAAAACTCAATGTGAATTGTTCTAAACAGCTGGAAGCAACAAACTTCAGCTGGTCTTGTGGGGGGAGAAAAACTCGGTTTACATTCATCAGTACTGAGTATCTTTATTCTTTTAGTTGTTAGTGTGTTAGCTGTTTTTATTGCAGTAAGCTTTTGATTATTGGCATTTCATTTTGTAGCCTAATAGATTTGAAATTGTACAGTCAAGTGAGTGAGAACAGGTGTGTTGTGGCACACAAACTATGTATTAAACACTCTGTGACATTTTTGGACGCTTTGGTGCTAAAATGTGGAAAAATGCTTCCCTAAATAATTTCCCTATATTATTAGCTGAATGTTACTTTAGGTTATGCAGCTGAAGTGTGCGTCGAAGCACACTCCAAACACAGCGTTATATTAACAAAAATTTTTGACTTATCTGTAATTGGAGAAGATGAACGAAATCAGTTGTCTTATTTGTTTGCTTTAAACATACTGTATGGAAGTTGTCTTTACTTTGATTTTGAGGTTTTTTCCTGCTAGTCAATCTCATTTGTATTCATTGTGGTTTAAATGTTGTGTGTGTTGGATTTTCAATTCCTACAGTGATGTATCATGGCAGAATATGAAAGATAGTGGCACCTGGACAAATTTTTCACTGAAACATACCTAGATTTTAGCAGAAAAGGATTTTTATCTGGATTGGTTTATATTCACAAACTGTTATTTCCTGCTGAAGAATGTCACTGAAGTTTACAGTAATCTAGGTCTTGCATCAGTACTGCTAAAAAAAATCTGGTTTTTGATGGTGATAAGAAAAATGGACAGAAAATTCAAATGAGCTGCAATGTATCACAAACTGTAGCAGCAGTTTTCCTCCCAAGCATGATTACATACTCCTCACACACACACACACACACACACAGACACACTGTCTGTCAGGTCCACAGGGTGCCTTTGCTGGATTCCAGGACCCAGCATTAGCATCCTAGTACTAAAAATCCCTGACTAACCATACACAATCACAGGAAATTAATTTCATATCGGGCCACACACCATTTCTACTGTGCTTCTTTGTGTGTCACATTTTGTGTCAGTACAATGAGTTTTTGTCCCATTGCTGCTGCTTTCGGTGAAAGAATTGCCCTTGTGTTTGGCCTAATGTATTAGCACTAAATGTCATTCTCAATGGAAGTGAAATATTTGCACCGGCTGCATATGGTGAATGAGAAGCACTTCACAGTAGTCAAGTGAAAACCTTGTATTTCCAAAAGGATCTCTGCCTGAGCTGCCCAGGGAGGCCGCAGGCCGCCTGCCTGGAGACTCTTTTACCAGATCACCGGTCTCAGCCACACAAGCTGCTCAGATTCTGCCCATGGCCATCCTTCACTAAGGCTCCCAATCTGTTTCCTGCTGGTCTTCCCGAGCCGACGTTGCCGGACCACCCTGCAGCGGCGCACACTCGCCGCTACTATTCTGCCCCACACCTGCCTCTGACCAGCTCCAGCTCCGATCGCAGGACCCCGGAATCCTGCCCCTCTTACATCAGCGACACACTGCCCGATCCTGCCCGCAGCCAGCCTCCACAGTTGCTAGCTCCTGACCTGCCTGTCCTTTCCCAGCGACACCACTCGCCATCCCGTCTCTGCCCCCGACATCAGTCTCTGCTGGATGCCGGCCGCTCCAGCTGGCCTCTCCAGCATTCTCCTCTCTTCACCAGGTCCAGCCTCTCTCGCCATTGTTTTGACGATGTGACCTCCATTTGTTCAGAGGTATTTTGTTAAATCAAACTGACGTGATGCTGCGTGTTGTTATGGTGGGAGGCTGCTGCTGTGTGTGTGTTTCGGTGAACAAACCCGAGTCAAGCTTGAAGTTCTGCTGTGGATCTGTTCCAGAGTCCACAGACTAACACACAACACAACAGAGGACGGGCTTCTGTGCTATAGGTTTTGTTTGGTCAGACAATAATTAGTTGCCCATGTTAACTTGTGACTATCACAAGTTGATCTGGAAGTGTTTCCTGGATTATCACATGGCGATATGATATAGACTTTATTAACTAGTTACTATTTACGTTTTTTGGTGAAGTCGTGTTCATGCAGTATCCTTAAACCAGGTGTTCAAAGCCCTGTGATAATCCAGGAAATGCTCCCAGATCAATTGGTGATAGTCACAAGTTTAACATGGGCAGCCTGAACTATTTATTGTCTGACCAAACAAAACCTATAACACAGAAGCTCGTCCTCTCTTGTGTTGTGTGTTAGTCTGTGGATTCTGGAACAGATCCACAGTAGAACTTCAAGCTTGACTCGGGTTTGTTCACCAAAACACACAGCAGGAACAGCAGCCTCTCACCATAACAACACGCAGCATCACGTCAGTTTGATTTAAAAAAAATACCTCAGAACAAACGGAGGTCACATCGTCAAAACGATGGCGAAAGAGGCTGGACCTGGTGAAGACAGGAGAATGCTGGAGAGGCCGGCTGGAGCGGCCCGCTGGCATCCAGCAGAGACCGATGTCGGGGGCAGAGACAGGATGGTGAGTGGTGTCGCTGGGACAGGACAGGCAGGTTGGAAGCCAGCAACTGTGGAGGCTGGCTGCGGGCAGGATCGGGCAGTGTATCGCTGATGTAAGAGGGGCAGGATTCCGGGGTCAGAGCTGGTCAATGGCAGGCATGAGGCAGAATCATAGCGGTGAGTGTGCGCCACTGCAGGGTGGTCCGGCAACATCGGCTCGGGAAGACTGGCAGGAAACAGATCTGGGGCCTTAGTGAAGGATGGCCATGGGCAGAATCTGAGCAGCTTGTGTGGCTGAGACCGGTGATCTGGTATAAGAGTCTCCAGGCAGGCGGCGTCCCTGGGCAGCTCAGGCAGAGATCAGCTCAAATATGCACACCGGCCAGTGACATCACTACCCTGTGTCCCCTGCCTGGGATTGCGAAGTCAAACTGAGTTTTGGACCATCTTTTGCAGGGCAGATTTGAAAACGAAAAAGAAATCTCCTCTTTGATTTTTCTTTTTAGTTGTGTGTGAAAATGTGCAACCTAAACAAGAAAATGAAAATGCAGTTTGGATGATTAATTATTAACTTTATTTATGAGTCAAATAATGCAGCCATAACCTTGAAATGGAAAGTCCTTGAGACAGGGTAAACACGAGCCCCTTTCAGACATCCTGATTCATGCCCGAATTAACACCCTGGTCGCTTTTCCATAAAAGTCATAACAGAAATCTTACTCGGGCTGGCCTAGTAACTTTTACATATCACTTTCAAAACAGCACTAGTTGGACCCGCATGCAGTTGCCCTAAAGCAGTGCTTCTCAATTATTTTCTGTTACACCCCTCCCAGGAAGAAGAAAACACTCCCCTGCCACCGCCACCGCAACCATAAATAGTATCATTTGTGTATAAAATTGTTATAAGTACACCTCTGCATAACATTGTACCCTAATAACATTAAAGAAGACAAAAAAGAAGAAAGAAAGAAAGAAAGAAATATAGATCAACTTACAACAAAGAATACTTTTATTAACATTGTTTTGTCCGCTGCCAACATTTTTAGACACCGTAAACACTAGGGCTGGTCCCAAATCTTCGAATATCTGAATATTCTTATCGTTGTGGTGGTATTTGGATAATAATTTTGAAATTCGAATAGTTCTGAACTAGTTCCGCTCCGGTGTCACGCTCTGGTGCCCCCCAATTCAGACCTGAGTGTCTCAAACTGCGTGTGTGCTTGCCATTTAATTTACTGGATTGGTTCTGCAATACTGTATAACTGTGAAATTGAGAAGGTCTGCCACAACTGTGGACACGACAAGGTTCACAATTCAAACAATTCTGTACATTGGCCATTCTTAATAGTCTTAAATTTTTCGTACCGCGGTATATGTCTGTACCAAACCAAAAGTGTCTGTACCGAACGGTTCAGTACGAATACGTGTACCGTTACACCCCTACCAGAAACTGTTAAAACATATCAGTGAGACACACTGTTGCAGTAGGTAACAAGGCTCTTTACTGCTATGAACACATTCTGTTCCTCAAATACATTTTCAAATTATGTTTCTGCGAGTCATTTGTGGACATCTTCAGTGTAATCCAATGAGTATGGAGTTGGAAGCCACAAGCAGGAGAAATTTTAGCTTTAGAGATGCTTTAGTAAAAGACTAAAAACAGCACGACAGTGTGCCCTGCCATACTGCAAAAACTGCTCAGGAATAACTCGAAGAACATGACAAAATCTACACTGTAATTACTTTAGAATCTGGAGATCTACATAGCCCCTTCCTCTCTGTCCAACCACCCCACTGCCTGCCTGCAACTCTGCTCAAACACTGTTTAACTATTGTTTGCTATATAATAGCAAGTCGCAGTATTGGAGTAATAGTAATAATAATAATAACTTTTATTACATCTGCCAAGGAAGTTATGTGATGGCCAGCGTTGGTTGGTTTGTTTGTTTGTGTGCAAAATAACTTGAAAACTCATGGACAGATTTGGATGAAATTTTCAGGAAATGTGTGAAATGAGATAAAGAAGAAATGATGAACTTTTGGGACTGATCTGGATCACCGTGTCGATGTAGGAATTTTTTTTAATCTAACTGTAACCGGGTGGACAATTACATGCGGTTTATTCTAAAAGCCACCAGAGGGCACTCTTGTTTTTGGGGTAACCCCCTGTGACCACATGACATTTTGTTTATTTAATTAGATGTGTTTGTAAATGGCAATTAAAATGAAAATACAACCGTGGAAAACTTCTTTCTTTATTTCCTGTTCGTTTTGGCTCCATGACCCGTCTGACATCTGATGAGGAAGCATCTCGTATATGAAAGCTCCAGTGTTAGCTCACTATTAGCAGACCTTGCTGTGTACCGTGGCCTGATGAAGACCCACTCTGGGGTCCAAACGTTGCATGGCACACATTGTTCACTATTTCACAGTGGACTTTTCACCAGCGTGGGGTTTATTTGTCCCTTTGGAGGGACCTTGTGGTGCCGCTAGCTCCACCACTAGTGCTAAATCGCTAGCATTCGGCTGCTTTTTAAGGACGTTTTTGGGGAGGTTTTGAGGTTTACTGTCCCTTTAGCTGTGTTTTTTGGTTTACTTGGGTTTCCTTGGGGTGGGGGGCTTCTGTCTTGAGTTGTCATTTCATTTGTGGGGTGTTTTTTGGGGGTTTGTCAGTGTTTTCTGCCGTACATTAGTGTAGCGGAGCATTCAGTTTTTTGAGGGATTTTTATTTCATTACCAGGGTTAAAAATCATTTTAGTTAGCATAGGCTGGGCTTACAAATGGGGGGATTTGATTTCTGGGGTTAAACTTAATGTTAAGGGGTTTAAAATAATGTTTAAAGGGCTTTAATTCATATAAGGGACTGTATTGGGGACTTTAAAGTGGGGGACCGAGGTTCAATAAAATAAATATAATATTTTCATGTCATGGGGTTAAAAATTCATTGGGTGGGTTTAATAATTTAAAATACTTTCACAGGTATTTCATAGTTTCAGGGATTTCATATAGTTTTGTCTGTATGAAATCCCTGTTAAATTTTTAAAAAGTGGAGACAGCTCTGTGGGGGTTTTATTTCATTAAGGGGTTTGTTTGGAAGTTTTTTGGTTTCATTCACCACTTTTCTGTTCATTCTTGGCCTTCAGTTCATAAGCATTTGCAATCCATATCCTCATGTTAAATAATACACATCACTCCTTATTGTTTATGCATACAAAGCTCACAGTATAACAGACACAAGATGAGAGACACGCCGCATTGTCAGTAGGACATTTGAATTGTATGTAATTACATTTGTATCTGTAACTTTCCATACAAAATATGTGAATTGGGAGATTGTGTTGGGGGTGGATTGAAGCTCCTTGGTGGAGGTATGCGCTCTCTGAGTGCTTTTCTGGTTTGTAGAGCGCCTTTCATACAAGGTTTGCAGCTCAAAGTGCTTTACAACAAGGAAACATCCACAATATTACAAGGTAAGAACACTTGAAACATTAAGAAATACACTAAAAATACAGTTGTACTGCCCCAACATTGCACAAAAGAACATTTGGAACTTTAGTAATTCAGCCATACAAGTTTAAACTGGAACCTGATGATGAGGAAGAATAATGCAATAATGTAATGGCAAGCTCCACCCTGCAAGTAGAAATGATTGGTTACTTAGGTTTCTAATGTATGCAACCCCAGAAGTCTGACTCCATGTTTTTGAGACTGTCAATCTTCCACAGCAGTTTTAATGTAAAACTCGGAGAGTGCAGACCTCCACCATGCAGCTCATTTCCAGAATCCTTTAAAAAAATTCCTGGATCCAAATGGTAATCCAGAACATCACTAAAATTTAATCATCTGTTCCTTGTCCCATTATCAACATTTCCTGAAAATTTCATTAAAATCCGTCCATAACTTTTGAAGTTATCATGCTAACAGACAGACAGACAGACAAACACCGGCAAAAACATTACCTCCTGCCTCCTGTTGGAGGTGGAGGTAAAAATCATTTGCCATTACCCAATGCTTTCCTAGTAACTTGCACAATGTGTAATTATAAAAAAGACAGAGTTCTGTCACAGCTGTCTTTGTGTAATTGGTAGTGTCGAGTTTATAGTCAAGATTTGACATAACCATTCCCCTAAACTCAAAGCAACATTTTTTGTCATTTATTTCATATTCAGATGCAGTTATTAGTGGATTTTTTTCACAGATGGCGAACTTTCCTGTGTCCTTGCAGACAAGTGGAACATTTTTGCATTTCCTGCACAGTAGGTCATACTGTGCATTGGCTAAACCAATCAGAATACACTGATCATCACTCCTGCTGAAGTAGCATCAGGTTAGTTAGCAGCTCTTTCAAGCACCGTCACAAAGGCATGCCAGTGTCAGGGTAAAGGTAATGAGATGAGATTATGTTTCCTTATGGCCCTGTGCACTGCACTGCATGAGAGCACTGACAGGTTCTGACAGCCAGGGGGAGAGAGAGGGGGGAGAGAAGGGACAGTGGGAGGGCAACACTTATTTGCGTGATAGGAGCTCCGTGGGCCAATGGCCAGCCGGGACAGAGGGAATATCAGGATCCAAGAGGAAGTGATGGGTCAGATTACACACTCCTCCCTCTTTTCCTCAGGCAGAGAGAGAGAGAGAGAGAGAGAGAGAGAGAAAAGGGTAGAAGTAAACGGGTCAAGCAGCAGTCTCATTCTTGATGTGTGAGATCACGGAGCGACAGAATGTGTTGGGATCTGCTTGACTACTGAATACAAGACTGAACAAGACAAAAAGAGAAACACACAGAAGAAAAGGAGGAGGAACAGAAGGACGTAGAAGGGAAGGAGGGTGGAGGAGGAGATTTTAAAGAGTTTGGGGATTTGAGGATCTACTCTCCCTACAGAATCGAGTTGGCAAACTATCTGACAGGGGCTGAGCTAAAGCCCTGCCCAGAGTTACCACAGCCGCCTCACTGCAGAAGGGACAAAATGAACTATCTGGTGAGTGTGTGTGTGTATGTGTGTTTGCGTCATGCACAAATCACAGCCTCTATGGCATGTTGGCTTTTTTAAGAATTATGTGCTTCTTTTGGTGTTTGTCTGCTCCATCTCTCATGGTTCAGTGTGTGAGTATTTTAGCAGGACCTGCTATATCCCAGCTGTGCATTGACTGAGGCAGGCGGAGGGTATGGAGTGGTGGATTGGAGGGGGTGTTGTGTATGAAGAAAAGGAAATGTGAAGGGGGAGGAGAGAAGAACTGGAGTTAACATTTTTTTTCTTTGAATTCCTACCTTTTGTTGGCTCTCAGCAGGGTGTGTGTGTGTGTGTGTGTGTGTGTGTGTGTGTGTGTGTGTGTGCGCGTGTGTGCGTGTGCGTGTGCGTGTGCGTGTATACAGGTTAAGGAAACTTTGCTGTCCTGTAATGGAATGTGCAGGGACAGGGGGAGGTCAGAGTTGCTAAAAACTTCTTCCACTTTGCGTAATGTTAAGCACACTAAAAACCAAGACTTTCCAGCCAGGGCATTGAGAAATAGAGAACAAATATGATATTTACAGGCTGTATTTCTAATACGTTCTTAAGAATGTAGTGAAATGCACTTAATGTCTATAATCCTCTTGAGAGCAGCTTTCCTTACTGAATCTTAAAGATACACAACTAACATTTTCTTCAAACTTTCTTCCTTGAATGCATGACTGCAAAGAATCAGGACACAAAGCAGAAGGCAGTCCTCCTCGCTACATATAGCTGTTTGTATTTTTTCTTTCTTTCCTGCTTGTTGCTCTACACTATTTAAACATAAGCCTCATTGGACTTTAGAGGGAGAATTAGAAAAGGTTTATTACTCTGGGAAGAAAGAAAGAAAGAAAGATGTGGTTAGCTTGTCTTTCTGCTGACTCAGAGGAAAGTGGAAAGAAATGAAGGTTTTATGGCTGTAGGACAGAGAGAGGTGATCACTTGGCTCCTATAGTTAAATGAGTGGAGAAGATGACCAGATAGAGAAGCAGGATGATATATGCAGTTGTTGAATCTGACTGATTCAGTTTAGACAGAGGGGACTGGTTGACTGGAGGAAAAAGTAATGGTTTAGTGAGGAGAGAAAAGCACTTAGAATGGAACAAAGAGAGGAGGAAAGACAGAAGGAAAGAGAAACTGGCAGTAACAGTCCTTCCCTGTTATTGTTTGAGAGGTTTCTGCATCAGTGTTGGCTCACAGCTCATGTCCTTCCACTGTGTGTATGCGTGTGTGTGTGCGTGTGTGTGTGTGTGTGTGTGTGTGTGTGTGTGTGTGTTTGGGATAACTACACAGTCAGGAATGTGGCAGACTGTGAAACATAGCATAGCAGATCACTGTGTGTGTAACGAGTAATTACATAGCAGTAATTAGTGTGTAATTTTTATAAAATAACATTCCAGTGTTGTGGAACTCAGATGCAGCTCTATCAAAGCATTCCCATCAACTGTACTAAGCTGCTATGTTGTGTCTGCTGGTTCTCAGTGTTTATTGACATGCAGTGTCATTTTTTTCAATTTTAGTTGAAAATAATTGTTATGGAGACAGTTTGCACTTTGATCTATGGACTCATATAATGCTATTTCAAATTAGCAGATTTAACTTAAGCGGCGTTTATCACATGAAATGATTCCTGCCACAACCTTTCCATTACTGTGGGATTTCGTGGCATAGTATTCAACTAGTATTAAGACAGGGGACAGACAACACTGCTTGTTTTATCAATCTGTTACAGTGACAACATTCTGTCATTCAGACATACGTATGTCACTTTTGTGTTAATGTTGCTCACAGCCTCATTCAAACGTACACACTACAGTGACATAGGTAGCCACAGGACACATGCCATATTTGTCATACATGCAAGATTGGAGAGTACATCAATGGATGCATAATACGTAATGAGACACTAGTAAACAAAAGACTGAATCTTAAAACTGTCCAAATAACTAATAGCGTAGTTTATATATGAAAAGTCTGTGTGATGATAATCAACCTACTACTTTGCAAGCAGTTAACTAAAAAAATCCCGACAGCTGTGATGGAGCTCAAAACTCAACCTGAGGATGGCTGCTATGTAACAAATGCTGGGGAAAGTGTAACTGCAGCTTATAAACTGTGACAGCTCACCTGTTTGAAGTACAAGGAAGTACACAGTGTGACTTATCATTAGATCCTGATCAATCATGTCTCCATGTCTGGGATCATTTGTAATTAAAATCATTAATGAAGTCACCGCTATGCCCCATGCATTAATGCATGCAACTGTCATGCTTTGTAGACTTTCATATATTATCCTCCTCCCAGACCAAGGAAGATTGGTTTACAGTTTAAGATTTAGTTGAAGGAAGACTTTTACAGAAACGTTACCAGGATACTCATTCACACATAAAACTGACATGTTCAGATGCTGTCAATAAGGAAGTGCGTGTCTGACATGGGTATTTATACACAACGATGATGTCTGAGTGTGATGTTGATGAACACTGTTGCTCAGAATTGAAATTTAGAAAATTAGAAAAAATAATACAGATCAATGATTGTCCTGCAATGTTTTCTGGTAAGGGCAAGGATTTTTTTAAGTACCCTTATACTGTGCTTTCTTTTTCCTCTTGTTGTTCTATGTTTCGACCAACTGTCCAGACATGACCTGTGTACAGATCTTTGTTATGCACTGAACTATAAATATAAAGATATCAATGACCAGCACTGGAAAAGGATTGTCAGGATCCTCTTTTTGTCAGCACACATTTTTTTCATCATGAATTTTGTCCTGAGTCATTGACGGAGTCATGAATGCCCTGCTTGCAGCTGGAATTTCCCTCTGTGTCCTGCATGACACACACACACACTTTTTTTCTTGAAAGGGCACAACAGTAGGGCATATAGCCTATGAAGCCAGACCTAAGTGGAGTAAGCATCATGCTTGCTTTTTAGTTCCATTATCAAACACTTTAGCCACTTTTCTTAGAAATTACCTTGCCCAAGACCAAATGACAGACAGACAGACAGACAGATTTATTGTCGAGTACAGTTTATTGATGCTCGTTTGTTAGACAGGATGTGTAGGATGTCTTGTTCAGTTTCATTACATGAAAGGGGTGCACTCTGAAGTGTCAGCCTACTTGTACTGTGTCTTAAAAGCCATGTCACATTTCAATTCAATAAGCTCCAGCTGCAAGAGCTGAAATGCAGTGTTAGCATCAACTGCAAATGGATTTGCAAACAGATCAAGGTTGAATTTCAGAATCACCAAATCTCCTCCAATTCCACACTGAATGTATTCAGTTCATCAGCCCACAGGAAAGAGGGAAAAGTTACCTTGGCACATCTTGCCCTCCCATAGATGCAGTTTCATCTGACATGTCTTTACTAAGCCACATTTCAGTGATCAGCTGTTATCAACCTTGGAGTTTAACATACAGAGCATTGAGGTGCTACAATATTTTACACATAAAAGTCATTTGGCCACTTTTTGTCCTGTCTGGGATGAGCTGTCATTTACTTTACATGAAATGACCATTCTCAATATTCTCATGACGATTTAGAGATCACTATTGTGGTTGCAACTGTCATTACATGGCCTGAGGGGATGCGATGAAGTGACCCAATTAGGAAAAGTAGATTTAATGACTCTCCCTTTTGCATTGCTGCCGTTCCTTGGGAGTGAGGTGCATCCGAGTTAAGAGAAAGAGAGGGAGCTACATACTGGAAAGTTGTGGCTCCGTTCCAATGTAGCCCAAGCCTCGGCACAACCAGAAAGGTAGGATATTATGTTGACTATTTTGGCTTGGTCAGCAGGATAAGCTGAGGCATGGAGGTTTCAAAGTAGTTCACAGATTCAGATTAAGGAAAGTCTCCTGAATCTCCAGAAAACTTCTCTAGACTGGCGAGGTGTGGAGCAGACAGGGAGGTGGAAGTGGAAGTATAAGGGAGAAACAGCCACAGTGGAAGACGTACTTTCAGGGGAGGAGAGGACAGGAGAGGGTATGTAAGCCGACACAGAGAGTCTGCACTGAATTGACGAGGAAGTTTATCTGCCCACCCACTGCAGAGAAGAGGCTTTTCTGTCAGTCTCCCATGTTCCTAAGTTCCAGCTGCATAGCACTGAGTTCATCTTCCTGAAGGTGAATCTTTGTCCATAGGTTTTTATGGTAACATGAACAGGATCTGAGTCGACGGATTTTATGTTCTGGCCAGTTAGTACAATCACACAAGTAGTCCAAAACAGGTTTCGTCACAAAAACACACTGGTAACACTGGAGAGATAACAAGGAGAAGTGGCAGGGACACTGGCGCTAGGGCACAAGGCAACCTGGCAAAGAACATGACGAAAAGGGTGAGTGTGTGTACACTGGTGCAGTGAAGACAATCTCACACACAGGTGGAGCACATTAGGTTGGGACAGGTAATCACACAGGTGGGAAAGCAGACAAAGGACAGGGAGTGTAAAGACACCTGCAATGAGACAAGAGTGAGTACAAACACGTAACAACAAATATTAAAATATTATTTATTGGTCAATGGCAGGCCTATACCCGCATCCTACACCTGGTGAATCATATAATCTTTACTGAAAAAATGTGCACTGAAATTTGTGTGCAGGTTAGGCCCTTGTCGTAGCTCTCATTCTGTCAGCAAGCAATGGAACAACAGTGTTTGCACTAAATGAACACCATAAAGCTAATGTAACCTCTAAATCTGTCAGAGTTGTAAAATTACAACTCTGAAAGACTCTGAAATTGTAGAAATAAGGGATTCTTTAAATAGTTTTGTGCTTTTAATCCTCACTATCAGTGTATTAGTGTGGTTAAGAAATTAACACTCATAACGAGATTATGTATGTATGATTATATGATGTTTTTGCTCTTGGTTTTTACATTACAGTAGAAGCACAGTTAGACAAACAACAAGCTATGAATCAATGGATGTTTTTCCCCGTTGCTCAGTACTGAATCATAGTATCAACAACGCAGTCTCAGCTGCAGCCTTCTTAACAGATCTATGTGAGTGATCAAAGTGCCACAGTTTACCAGTGTAGAGATTTATGCTCCAGTGGTTGTGAAACTATTTTAAACCTTTAGTTTGTCTTTATCATAGTATATCTGTAGCCTAACAATTGATGGATGCACTCATGATTTTATGTAGCTTCAAGCCACAGCTATTTTCAGTTTATGTGTTTAGAAACTTGTATTCCAGTGTTAAGATGAAGGCTTCATCAGTTCAACATAAGGATGTTCTCCATAGAGAAACAGAGGAATATTTTGCAAAGACTGATGCCAGCAAGTTTTTATTTAGGCTTCTGCCTCCTGCAAGTGCAGGTTAGTAAAGCCTTTAAACACAGGCTGCTCTGTGGATCCTGTTATGCAGTGCACATAATCATTTCTGAAGATGCTGATACCCCAAATTTCTAAAACTTCACTCTGTATATAGAATCTTATAGGATGACTGGCGAGCTGAATTCCTATAGCTAAGGAAATGCCAGTCTGCAGTCAAAAGAAAATAAATATGTAAAGCTGAATACATCATAGACTAAAGTTACACTTATGCTAAGTGTGTTACGTTACTTGTTTGTACTAGCCTGGGTTCAGGTCTCCAAGTTGACACACATCTACCAGAAGCTTGTGAATGGCCGAAAGTGCCTGGTTAAGGTGAAAATAGTCAAGGTACGTTTGACCAAATATTAGCATTTTCGTGTGTAAAATTTTGACCCAGCAGATTTTTTTCATATTTCCAGAAGAACCAAAATGCATGCTTTTTGGTTACAAAGATGTGTGGGTTTTAATGTTACCATCACAGAAAACTTAGTTACAGAAGTCATTGAAAACTCAAGACTGCCATGATATACATGGTCTTTACAAGTATATGTAAATTTTTGGTTTGGTGTGTCAAATTAGCTTTGTTTCTGCTAGTTTGAGTAACATTTAATCAATCAGTTTTGTAAGCCAAACAAAACAAAATTGAAACTATATTATAGTATTTTTCAATGTAACACAAAAGAAAAAAGTTAGTGGTCTGAAATACAGTCAAATCTCTTTGTAAGTAAAGCAGATCTGCTTGATACTTATATTTTAATCAGTACACCCTCAAATTTTTTCACTTTGTGTACAAGGAGGAGCTGCTTCAAATCAGACAACTATCTATTATGAATAGCCAGGCTACTTTTTTTTAAAAGTTCTTACCAGGGTTGTCTGTCAACAGGTTAAGCAATAACAGGCCACACCTACAAGAATCTATCGTGTGCTCCAGGCAGCACAATCCCTGCTGTTGTTTCTGCTGTTAGTCATAGCCTGAAGGCAGGAATTCTTCAGCTGGGATGATCACTCCCTAAAGCTGAGGCCTAGGACGGAGCATCTAGGGCTGTTTGGAAAATCTGATTTTGTTGTATTTTGTGAAACAAAAAAAAGCAAAGATTTGCCCTTTACAACTAGCCTTTTTCAAGTTTGATATACTTACAGAATGCAACCTAAAAATATATTATTTAAAAAAAACATAACTTAAAGTCATCTTTTATATGATCATCATGGATCATTTGGACTGTGCCCTGAAAGTACCTAAAGAATTCAACAGATAGTGGAGATGGAGTCTACTGGTTCCAGACTTGACAAAGTTGCTCCGGAGACATTGAAGACATTATTGAACTGTTTTTACAAGCTGAGTGCCAGTAAACTGACCTTAAAGGGCAAAATCAGTGTGTTTATGTATGGTTCATGGAATGAATTTTCACTCTTTTGTTTTTTGGCTTCTTTAAGCTTTAGGTGTGAAATGTGCAGGATTCAATCTAAGGTTTACCTCAGAAGTGTATTTGGGTCATTGAATACTACAACTCTCCACTGAAACTGAAACAAAATAAAACACATAGTTTCACACATTACTGTTCCTAAAAGGCAATAAACATATTAGCTTAGAAATTATACATGAATAATATGTAGAGTGTACTTTGGGCCTTTGAACATGTTGTAAATGTTGGTATCCTGCAGTACACCAAGTGCAGCTCCAGCTAGGTGCTCCACTGGGTGGACAACTCTTCCTTCTGTTGTACAGATCAGCCGTGCACTCACAACTATTTCTCAAGAACTGTCTGACATGCCAAGACAAGAACGAGAGAAGGGGGGTTGAGAAGAACTATATTTAAGGAGAAAGAGAAGTAGGGAAGAAGTGAAGGGTGGGATAGTGAGGGCAAGAGGAACAAGGAAGAAGATAAGAAACAATAAAGGGAAGAAAAATGAGGACTGCTCTGCTGTTTGCTGGTTTGTCAACTCAAGGATGTGTATATGTTGTGACACCTCAGGAATATTAGGAGTGTAGTTTGTTTGTGTGTGGAGACTGTGGAACTGTGGAATGCTGTGTAATTAAGCTGAGTCCTGTGTGTGTGTGTATGTGTTTGTGTGCTTTGTACAGAAAAAATGTACCAGGACAATCAAACATTTACGGAAGAATGTAAAGTCCAGTTTCAAAAATCTGATCTGAAAAACTGAGAAACAAAACTTTGAAAAAATATTTAGTCTTTATTGCCAGATTTTTCTAAAACTTGGCATTTCTTTTAATTATAAATGCTAAATCAGACATGTTTTTATTGTGGTACCTGAGACAAACAAAATAAATGGCATATTTGAATTGGGAAAAAGTGAATTGCAAACACACATGTACAGTCCCAATCCCTCTCACATGCTGTTCTGACTTGTGAGATCTGGGACTGGACCCGAATATCCGAGTATTTGGTCGTTGTGTTGGGATAATAAAGAATAATAGAATAATAATTTTGACATCCAAGTAGTCGTGTAAATTGACTGACAATATGGCCATTTGTCTCTGTTGTTGTTGTCTCAGTTGTTACTGATGTCTTTCCCACAGATTTAAATGCAGATGTCACTTTAGTAACTGTTTCTCTTGAACCACTAGCCAGTTAAACAGTCTTTGTGACTGGAGCTCCTGCTATGTGTGTGCCAACAATTTACCCCCTCAAAATCATCTGGATCTTTTCTTCTTTCTGTCTTGATACAAAATCTGAGTCAATTGGGCCTACTCAGTGTTTTCATATATGCCACACACCACAATTGGATCTTAACTGTTTAGTTGTACCATGCAGTGCATCTTTGTGGAAATAAAAGCTCAAACACACAGAACCTCTTGTGGTGAGCTAGTATTTGTCCCCAGGGGTCAAATAGAAGGCAAGCGACAAAGGACATTATGCCACACACACACTCACACAGATGAGTGAGCTGTCTATACTGATCTCCCTCCACCAGCTGTTCACATTATTCTCTCCTCAGTGGACATCTCTCTGTTTCTCCTGTCTCTTTTGCTTTGTTTTTAGCAGTAGGAGTTGCTGGATGAAATATGCCAAAACCTTGTATCAGTCTAATCTTTACATATTTTAACTTTGATAATGATAATTAATGCATCATCACAGTAAGTGGTAGTCAGTAGTCTGTAAATGTAGTTAGCCTTAAACTTCATTTAATAGCAGGTCAATGCACTTTTCACAGTGCTGACCAGACCAGTATATTTCACATGTTTTCTTTCATACATATATTTATTTTCAAAGATAATTGATTATTCTGCTGATAATTTTTTTAGATGTATTAATGCCTTAAAATAATTTCCCAGAGCTTGAGGTCATCATCAACTGTCTTTCCTCCATTTTACTAGTAGTCAAACACCAGAAGATAGTCCATTTACAGTGATATAAAATAGAGAATAACGGCTACATACTTGGCATTTTACCTGATAATCTCAGTTGTAATCTCAAGAATAGTGTTTCAGTTACCTTTGAGGTAGTCAGGGGTTTTCTGTTTTCAGTCTTAAAATCAATTTGGCATTTCTTAATACATAATCCATCACAGTGAACATCGGGTCTGCTGTAATTGTTGTCAAAGTAATACTAATGGTTCATAATCTAAAATTAAAAAGTTATTATATATAATATGTATATATATATATATATTTGGCCAAAATATATGAAAAAAAAACTTGCATAAAGAGAGCTAAAACAATTCAAGTGATTGTGATCAGAATTAATAATATCATCAGTTGTAATAACAGAGAACCTAAGTGGACATTTTTTGACTCAAAACTTGATTTACACAAAGGATTTGATCTTTACAGGCAAAATCACACAATAGCGGCAGAAAAGTCTTACTATCAACTTCCTAACTTATGCTTTCCTTAGTTTTTTGACTAAAATGTTAAATTAAAAACTGCAAAATACACCAATTCTTCTGGAATAGAGTGCTTTGAGAGTAATTTAGTGGGATTCAAAGTGTTCAAATGAGACGTTGGTTTATTATGTGAAATCATCATACCAGTGGTCCAAAAAGGCCTTTAAAATCCTCTTTTGTCAGTTCTCTGCTCTCTTTCCATCATCCTCAACTAAAATTGGCATCTTTCATGGAGATGTTTGCTCAGTGCCAGCTGTTTTTGACTGAATTTGTGGAAAAACTACCCACACCCAATGTGCACAAACTAAATGAAAATATTTTTAAAAATCAACAACATATAAACAAATACCAGTCTCAAAGGGACTGTTGGGACAGTCAGACCTGGTCCCAACAAACCCAAGAATACTTAAATGTGATTAAGATGTACAATACTGCAGCAGTAGTTCTAGATTAGAGTGAATATTATTTCATACTGACCTGAGTCAGGCCCCAGGCCAGAACTTGTATTCTGAATGTGAATGGACCTTAAAAAGTTTTTTTCTTATTCTTTCTTTTTTTGTTATTATTTAAATAAAAGTTAACAGGGCTGGAATGTTTCACTTGAGCTTTGTGATGCACTTCACACACAAGTGTCTTTTCGTTACGTGCTATCTAGATGTCTTAAAAAACATTCAAGTCAAAATAAATTAACAAAGACAACAGTGACAACACTGACCTCAATGTGGTTTACTTTGAATATTTGTTGATTTATAGCAGAAAAATAATTTAAATGCTACATCTGTATCTGTAATATTTAGGCAAAAAATGTTTTTTACCATTACATACATGTTTTACAGTTATTCAGGTATAGAATTGTTCTGAAGTATTTACCAAGAGTAGGCACTGACTTTAGAGAGAGGTATAGGAGCTGAGCACCAGGGAGGGAAGCGTTTACAGCTCTCCATTTCTGCTCAACTCCATCTTACTCTCTTTAAAATACCTTACTATGAGATATACTAACTTGTTTTTCTACTAAGTGTTTTTCATCTTTTATTAATAGAAGTTGAAATTCAGCTGTACAAAAACATTGTCCAAACTTCTGCAGTGTCCGTTAAAGATAGCCTGATTGTTCCAGTATTGCTGCTTGTGACCACTCATCTAGAACACTTCATACTTCACAATGGCTGCGTAGGGTTAACCTGAACAATATCATGAAACTTAGATTAGTTAAAACCTTAAATAGAACCAGCACAGCTAAGAGACAGGATTAACCCTCATTCTCTCTCTCTCTCAAAGGTAAATATTTATCATTTTCAGTAGTTTATGAAATTCATATTAACATTAGTTCAGGCAGTTTTAGTCTAGGACTGTCAGGAGTAACATGTTTTGCACAACTGTATTCAATACAAAGCACTATAATACTGCCATAACTGAGTGAGCGAAACAAAGATAACATGTATTGCAGTGTTTCACTGTGTGTGAAACATTGTTTAAATGCACTAAAATCATTTAGTCTCATTATTAATCTAAATGTTTAGCCTACTCTGTGGTACAGTTGTTGCTACATTGGGCAAAACAACAACAACAATAATAATTAAAGCTGCAAGCAGCGTTGAACAGGCCCTCGCACATTCACGCATGTCGGGGTGTGGCAGAAATTTTGAGTTGTTGAGACTTAGCTGTCGCGTCCCAGTTAGGACGCCTGGGATCTTTCTGTGTGGAGTTTGCATGTTCTCCCTGTGCATGCGTGGGTTCTCACCAGGTACTCCAGGTTCCTCCCACAGTCCACAAACATGCTGAGGTTAATTGATTATTCTAAATTGTCCGTAGGTGTGAATGAGAGTGTGCTTGTTTGTCTCTATATGTAGCCCTGTGATAGGCTGGCGACCTGTTCAGGGTGTCCCCTGCCTTCGCCCTGAGTCGACTGGGATAGGCTCCAGTCCCCCCGCGACCCTACAGAGGATTAAGCAGTGTACAGATAATGGATGGATGGAGACTTAGCTGACCAATGTCACAAACTTTCTTGCATTGCTCTGTGCAAGTATAATTCCTATAACTTCCTGTTACCAATAGGCATACAAAATGATATACAAATGAAAGCTGCTATAATGAATTAGCATGTACTTAGATAACTAACTTCCATCAGAGTAGCACTTTCATTGCCGTAAAACCGAATGTTTGGAAAGTGGCTGGACCAGGTGGAGGAAGAGCAGAGAAATGGGGAAATGCAAATTCCAGCAAAAATGGCCTGAAAACGTTGAATTTCAGAAAATGGCTACAGCCCGTTGGTGGTCAAGACGGAGAAGGGTTTTGCAGTGCTTGAAAAAAAGAATAAGCTTTGTACAATAGGTGCCAATGCCGTGAAGTCAAGATATAAAAAATAAGTGGTAGCAGTCATATGAATAGTATTAAGTAATAGCAGATCACAGCCATGCCCCACCTGCCGCCAGGTTCAGCGCACAGCTCCTGGAGAGTGTCGGACTGAAGAGAACAACAGGCAGTTTTTAAAGTTTTTAAACTTCCAGAGTCAGGGTTATGGTGCAGGGAAGCCAAAATACCATGTCCACGCATGTGGACGCAGGGTCTCAGGAGGCTACCATATTTTTTTTCATGAATTAAAGAAAAGACAATGAAGATATAATCATTTGTACCTATTCCGGCCATAGGTGGTCATATTGACCGCACATGAAGTGGGAGTTGCCTCCCTCAGCCCCATGAAATGGGACAAGGAACAAATGATTGAGTTTTGGGAGTGATCCAGATCACTGTCTGGATCCAGGAATTTTTAAAAAGATTTGTAACATTGGGAGTGTTAGAAAGCCCTGCAGTGCCACCTTGTGGTAGGACAGAGCTTATATATGCACATATATAGCACATATATGTTGGGTGTTTTATTGTTGTATACTTTGTCGTTGGGAGATTGTGTTTGGGTGGACTGAAGCTGCTTGGCGGAGGTCTGTGTTCTCTGACTGCTTTTCTAGCTACAATTTGTGATGATATGAATATTGACGAATGCATAATTAAACTTGTTGAAATACATATTTGATGTTATATCGGAGTTTTACAGTTTTTCTCCATTTGTTTGGCTCATTTCTCGAAACTGAAATTACATTCTCAAAACAACATGGACAAACCTCCAAACTATTAGGCAATTGTTCACAACAGACTGGCATTTCTCCTTCATTTCATCAAATTGCAAACATCTTAGTACTTGTCTCGATGTCTCAGTACATCTTTGCAAATGATTTAGTACAGGTAGCCTTCATTTAGCACAATTTCCAAGTTAATAGATCTTGTTGATCTAAACTGATTGTTGACTTCTCAGTCCAATGGTCGTTCACTCCAAAACATGTCAGCATCATTTCATTGTATAAGTCATCACATGCACAATAGTCTGTTCAATTGTCAGGATTAGTCATGAACATACGGTCGCCATGAGAGGGACGATGAGGACAGCTTTATTTACAGCACTGTAGGCTACATATAATGTTCCTTGTTTTTTGTTTATGTGTTTATATTACAGTATGTTATGCTGTATAGATTTTCTTTTTCCTCTGATGTATGAAAGTTACTTTATGTGTGTCAGTACAGTTTTCTCGATTGTTTACACACATTTTCTGAAAGCATGCCTCATACTTTCAGAACTCTAGACACATGTCAAAAACACACACACAATGGGCAAAAGCCCTCAATTTTCCTTCAAATGAAACTTTACATTCAAACCGATGTTATTTCTTCTCAAAATGCTATTTTGTTTTCAAATGACACAAACCATTATATGAATAGACATTTGTAAGAACCAGTTGAACACTGATGTGCTCAGTGTAAAACACTATGATGAATGGAAAACACTTCTTCTCCATTCATCGTAAGGACTTAAGCCTTTTTTGTTCACTGTTACGCTCACTACAGACAGTACATACATGAGTGTGTTGTAAAATATTTTAGACTATTGTTATTTTTACTCAGAACACATAATTGCACAGTAACAAATATATTTTATTTTTCCCGCTAAAACTATGTACACAGTGAACACCCCAACCAACACAAAGTTGCACATACAGTGCATACAAATATACAAACAAGAGAAGAATTTACAGTTTACAGTTACAATACTCCTCTTGCTCTCACTCCTCTGGCTCTGTTTCCAATATTGGCAACCATTGCTCCAAAACAGAAG
Organism: Dascyllus trimaculatus; assembly: GCA_024666655.1. Lineage (NCBI taxonomy): Eukaryota > Metazoa > Chordata > Actinopteri > Pomacentridae > Dascyllus > Dascyllus trimaculatus. The sequence continues at coordinate 37,338,946 of CM045448.1, forward strand.
AACTCACCTGTTGCCCTTTTATGCTAAAGCTCTGACTGCTCATTGTAAAACTGTGTGTAACAGGTGTTTGTCCATGTGATGAGTCAGTGTGCATAGCAGGACAATTAACTTTAGAATTTTGAATGACAGTGTGTTCTTTGAGAAAACAAGAGATTTTCTTCATGAAAATTTTGCCAAATGCAGAGAATTGTGTGTAGTGTTTTCAAAAAGTGTGTTTTCGAACTGCAATGTGAGTGTAAAGCATGAATTGTGCTTGTAGTTTAGCAGAACTGGTTCAGGGGGTTGGTGCATGAGTTACATGTTGTGGTCACTGTGTCTAAAGTACCAGTATTTGTGTGTAAACAACTGAGAAAAACTGTAAAAAGTTACAGTTTCCTTGGCAGTATAAGTGCAATGTGTGATGACAAACCTTGGAGGCTACTCTTACCGTGAAATCCTATTTTTTCAGTTTTATACACAATTGTATTCTGTTAGCTGGACAAACAAAAACTAGCACAGTAACCATTGTGAATGAAGGACTGGGCTCAGACTGAGAGGTGGACATGAGGGATATTTCAATGGTCATCTGTCATAGCGACAAAACATCTAAACATTTTGACTTGCAGTGCTCACACAATGCCAAAGGGACGATGAATTTTGGAGGCACTGACTATTTATATGAGAACATAATTTAGTTTTGACCAGTCGTGTGAACTGTTTTGGGAGAGATATGAGCTTTTGCAAGTGAACCATGGTGTTGTGCTGAACCATCCAGGTTATTTTGGCAAAAGCACTGAGAGTGTTGAGAACGTCTGATCTGTTTCAAGAAATGAGCCAAAACAATTGAGAATAGTCAGTGCATTTTTGGGGGCACTGACTATTTATATGAGAAAGAAATTTAGTTTTGTAACATGAGTGAAAGGTTTTGGGAGAGATATGAGCTTTTGCACGTGAGCTATGGTGTTGTGCTGAACTGTAAGACTGTTTTGCTAAATGATCTTAGAGTTTAGAGAATGTCATTTCAGTTTCAAGAAATGAGCCAAACCAATTGAAAAAAACTGTAATACAAACCTTGTGTATAATGGTAAAAGTACACAAAGTTCAGAGGGCCACCACTGACACACCGTTTGACTTTAGCAAAAGACTTTGATAACTTTTCATCTTTAAGGCCTGTTGTATATACTGACCAAATTTGAGGATTATATTGCAAAGTTTGAAGCAATGGTACCTGCAAATATACTGCCTTTAAGTTCCTGTTACCACTAGGTGGCGCTATGACTATGACCAAATTTTAAAACGTGGATGTGTTCAGAAGTGGACTCTTGTCCAGCATATGAAATTTGGGCTAGATTGGATCATGTACAGCTGAGATATAAACACTTTAGTGGTCACGCACACGCACTAAATATTAATATATTTTGCTGCAAGACTAAAATATGTATTGATCTCATTAAAGTTGACTCCATTGCATGGTGTTAAACGATGAGTATAAATGCAGACAAAAAAAAAAGAAAAAAAAAGGAATGGACTAAATATCTATATCTATCCATGTCTATACTTTGTAGTTTGTAAAATTCCAATAGCGGTCCAGTTTGTTGTTGCATACCTCCAGTGTGTGGGTGGGGGAGCATGTCTGTGAAAGTGACCTTCATCAGGTCTGAGTAGCTATGGAACAGAGAGCAGACAAACATCAATGGATTTCATGTTATGTCAATGAAATGACACAACATGAATATACATGACTAAACATTATTGTGAATAAAATATGACCTTGACCATGACCATGATTTCTGCATTAATCTTGTCAAACAAATGTTAATCAGCAGTTTTGGTAAAGACAACAACTCTCATGATCCCACACTATTTTACAACATCATCAAATGACTTCTGTTTTTTTATTCTTGTTAAGAGGCCCGTAGTGAAAGAAAAAACATACTTTGCGTTTAAAGGCCAGCACACACTACAGGATAATTGGGCTGATTTTTGTCCCAATCTCCCCCTTACGATCAAAGCCAACAAAGGCCCAATTATCTGATGTCTGCAAACGGCAGCGTGTCTGATTTTCCTGTGGTGTGGGGTGTGTTAGGAGTGATTTTGTCCAGTCCAATCCGCTTGTAAGGCCTTGGAAGGAGAGATCGCAAATAATGAACATGTTTAATATTTGCAACTAGAAACCCTGTAGTGTGTGGGGTGCTCTGAGAGCAGCCAAGCACGCACAGTGTGTAATGTCACGTGCACCGGATTGAAGTCAATCAAAAGCGTGAGCTGACTGATGGAGGAGGAAGTAAAAACAGACAAGTAGAGTTACCGTCACTAAAAAATTTTATCAGGTTAATCATGATGATGGATTAATCTGCATTAACGTGTAACTTTTGACAGCCCTAAAAAAATCTCTGCCCCTCGACTTTGAGATCTAGATGGTCTGATAGTAGCGCGCCGCATTTTTGGCAGTAATGATTACAGCGTTATAATGATGAGAAGAGTAATCAATTAGATTACTTGTGACTGAAAAAAAGAACGCAGGTAGCAACGCCGTTATTTATAACGCCGTTATTCCCATCACTGGTAGTTTGCAATGATTGTGTTAATTGAAGTCACGTTTGATGATGCGAGATTTGGTATGCTGAGCTTGAAGAACCTGATACTCTGCTGAAGAATCAGTTAGCGTGTGGTGTGCTCCGTAGTAAACACCACACACTATAAGATAAGAAGAGAGAGAGCTTGTGTGATCTGTTTTTTGTTATCATCAAGTGTTTGGTCTTTAAATCTATGAAGGTTTGAAGAATCCTGTAAAGTGTGCCAGCCTTAATGTGAGCACATACATTGTCTGAGCATTGACTTTCAGACAGCCATGTGATGGAACAAGATCAAAACTGAAGAGGAACTTGACACACAAAACACATTGTCCTTTAGGGTAGTGGGTACAAAGACATAAAGAGAATGAGGGTCTGAATGTATTTTTTCTTTTAAAAGCAATCCTCTTCATGATAACACAGCTAAATGAATAAGTGAGTTAGAGTCAAACGTCTTTCTCCGTCTCATTTACTAGCCCAATCTTAAGCCATCAGCAGGCTTTCAGTGTTGCAAAAGAAAAGCCCAACTTTAAGTCCCAAGCTAATTGCATGGCCCCATTTAGATGGGCAGTATTTTGTGCTGAGGGTAGTGTGCCTGTGTGTGTGTGGAGCTGGCACAGAGCCAGTACAGGCTGTACCAGTTTGTGATAGCTGGGGTGGGACTCACACAGTAGGGAGGAGAGTTGAGGTCAGACGTGGACGACAAATATTGGTTTAGTTTCAAGAGGGGAGGTGTTTCTGTTTGCATGCTGGCTTTCCAAACAGATGGTTGTGTGTGTGAGTGTGTGCGTGTGTGTGTTGGTAATATTCAACTACATAAGAGTTTTGTTTTGTTAAGAAGTGTCTTGGAATATTACCAAATTTAACCATTATCATCATATAGAATACAGTAATCTCTCGCCATTTCGCGGTTCACTTTTCGTAGTCTCACTGTATCGCGGATTTTTACGTTGTATATAAAATACGTAGTGTACAGCAGATGAGTAGATGCACGGATGGAATACGCAGCTATGGCTGCTTCTGCTTGAGCTCGTCAGTCGCTGACTGATTGGTGGTGATCGAAGCAAGTGTTTCAAAGAGTGTGGGAAAGGTTAATATCAGTGTGGGGAGGGTTTATAAAGCCTTAAAATATATATAAATAATAAAATAAATATAAGGTCGCTACTTCGTGGATTTTATCTATCGCGGGAGGGGGGGTGGGGGGTGGGGTGTCTGGTCCTTTACCCCCGCGATAGACCGATAGACGAGGAATTACTACTACGGTGGCCGACAAGGGCCAAACACACTGCAACGGCCCAATGCGTCTCAGTTACAGAAAGCAGCTTCAAGTACATAAACGATGCAAATTGACAAACTCAAACACAAGTCTAAACGAGGTACAAACAGAGGAACGGGGTGCAAATGAAAAAAACGTGTTGCAAAAAACAAAGACAAATGCATTATCATCAAACGCGCTGCAAATACAAAAATGATCTGCAAATACAGAAACAATCTGTAAACGAAAAATGCTGCATAACTACAAACTGAAGTGTTCCAAACCTGCAGCGGGCGCTCTCAGCATGACAGCTCAATGGAGAGACACAGGAGACGGAGAGAGACAGAACAGCTAACTGAACCATGGGCTGTTTCTAAACATAGACATATATACATATATATGTCTGTGTTTCTTAATACCAAGTACGCAAGTACGTACTTGCGTACGCAAGTACTTCGTAGGTACGGACTAGCATACATACTACTCCCGAGGACGTCACCACCTCAGCTCTTCTACTCTGATTTTTACCGTGAAAAATAATGAAATGGAATAAGATAAAATAATACAGCCCTGACTCTTTACGTTTTAATAAAAAACAATTAAGATTTATTTATTTAGAAGTTTGTAAGATCGCTATACAATCTCTATTTAATGTTTTAGAGGCGCTGGTTTTTTGACAGCTGTAGTTTGTGATACCAATGAAATTAACCGTCTCATTCACAGATCCACAAAAACTTCTTAGAAACTGAAAAATGAAGAATGACTGAACCTCACCAAGGACACCGCGTAATGCAGGGTTGTTTTAAAGGAGCAACCCTCCAGGGATGGATGGGTTTACAGTTTTAATATTAACATTACTAAAATAGATTAGTCTTCATTCTACAGACATACGTGCTGTGCGTCCTCAGACATCCACCCATTAATTCTGGCTTCAACAATTCATTTCAGACAATTCATATTTAGAATACAATTGAAAAGACATTTAATTATGTCATTTAAGAGATTTCATTTTGTAACAGGACTACAGTCTCTTAACACAGCTGTAAGACATGATGCCTCTCCTCCTCCTGACGTTCTTTAGTGGAGCTGGTCAGCCTTCAATTTCCATTAATTCCATCAGGCTGGTCCAGATGCTGCAGAAGGTCCACAGATGGAGCTGCTGATGTTCTGTCTGGAGTCTCCAGCAGCCAGTGAGGATCTGGGTTTCTTCAGCTGTCCCTCCAATAGAAAAATGATTAAATGTTAGTTTTAATGCAGTTACAGTCATAAGAATAGAACAAAGTTGTACTACAGGTAATGAAGACAAGGCAATAATTCAAAAGTACAAAGTCAGCGATCGAATACAACGTTAAATAACAATATAACATGATAAACAATAAAAAATACACTGTGAGGCCAAAGTGCCACCGTTGGATAAACTTAAAACTACTTACATCCCGTTCTGTAGTGGCTTTTAACCACTACAGAACCGTCAGAGCCAGTGGCAGATGTCAAAAAGTCTAGCCCAGATCACGCTGCTCTCAGCGGGTTACTGTGAGCGCTAACCTCCCGGTCGTAGCTGTCTAACCGGGATGCTCACATCTCCAAAACCGTTGGAATAAATTTTATAGTAGGCTTTATCTGGATAAATTGACCGCAGATTTGCCCTTTATACAACGACCTTCTCACCTCAAATAATCTTAAAACTATATTTTGTGTCAGAAGTACTGTTGATGGACTGAATCGACCCATTATAGATTGCACAAAGGAAGTAGAGAAGCTACTCACAACTTCAAGAAATTAGAACAAATTGTTGATGATGGTAAGATCTACACAAAAAATTATTGGCATTAGCACTATTGAGCTCTTGAGGACAAGAGATCCCAGTTTGCATTTCATTTTCTGTCACCACTCATTGCTTGTTTCTTTGTCACACACCTTTCAAAACTTACCTACAAGTTTGACCAATCAGAAAAGGTTTTGTATGTGTCATGTTACAAAAAATGTATCTTTCTTTGTGTTTGGTCTAATTTTATGTGCAAAATGCCACAATAAGTTTATTTCTTGTCTCCTAACTGTGTCATGTTTGGTGTAGATACTTAAGACTTGAAAAAGACCATTATTTTTTATCGTTGCTTTCTGTTTGGTCCCTCTTCTTCTAAACAGTAACATCAGCCATATAATGGTTGGAGGTATCCTGCAAACTGGAGTTAGGGTGTTTTCCTGTGGTCATGTTTTGTTAAAGCTTCATTTAACAGTAGGTTGGAACATGAACCATTCTGAGTCTGTGCCCTATATTTACATATGTCTGTCTGTTCTTCTTCTTCAGAACGTGTTGGCCAAGGCCTTGTATGACAACGTGGCTGAGTCTCCAGATGAACTATCCTTCCGCAAAGGTGACATCATGACAGTGTTGGAGCGTGACACGCAGGGATTGGACGGCTGGTGGCTCTGCTCACTCCACGGCCGCCAAGGCATCGTCCCTGGCAATCGTCTGAAGATTCTGGTCGGCATGTATGACAGTAAGCAGCAGCAACAGGCCACTCCTTCTACACCAGATCTACTTGTCTCCTGTCCCATCTCCCAGATTCAGCGACCCCTCCCCATTCAGAGCACCTATGCCAAACCAGCGCCTGCTCTGTCATCTGCTGCCATCGCTACATCGTCCTCTGGGTTTGCCACCAAGCCTCTTCCCTCAGCACAGTACACGTCCATGCACCCAGCCTACTCCACCCCCAGCCCTGCCCAGCCCAACCCTGACACTGTCTACATGATGCCCCCCTCTCATAGCTCAAAACCAAGTCCCCAAAGTCTATACCAGGTTCCCTCTGGTCCAAGTAGACCCCCTGCACAGGCCCAGCCAGGACCCCCCAGCAAGGCTCCACCTCTAGGACAAAGACAGTACCAGCTGCCTGGGCAGGACATCTATCAGGTGCCCCCCTCAGTAGGCCCAGGACCAGGCCAGGGAGCTCCAGCTGTAGCTGGGGGGACAGGTGCTGTCCAGGATGTGTACCAGGTGCCCCCCTCTCTGGATAAGAGGAACTGGGAGAGCAGCAATAAGCCCATTGGCAAGGTAAGGGTTCAAGGAGAAAGAAGGAACTTATTCCGCATAGACAAATATGATTAGGTGTATGTATCTCTCTTAGTTTATAGAAATTGAATGAGAATGAAAGAAAAAAGTAGAGAATATATTGCTGACTTTAGTTTATGGTCATTGTTCCTGACTTGAATTGTTATGGATGTTTTGTGTCAAGCATACACATATATACACTTTCTGTTATTGTCACTGTGTATGGCTACTTTCTGTCAAATCAAAAAGTTAACGTTGTTCTTTGCATGGTGTGGTTTGCTAATATTTGTTACATATTGTTATATATTGGACATCACAGGGCTTTTCTGAAGTTGTGGTCAGCCACCCTGATATCTTTCAAATACAATTCTCTTGTGTTGTTCTTTCTCATAGCTAGGACTATAGAAGTGTAAAAAAATAGGCTTTATCAAATAATTTCAAGAGGGTTTCATGAGGGGGTCCCTAGTATATTTTCTGTCTTGTAAGGGGTTCTTGGTAAAAAGAAAAGTGAGAACGAACAAAAAAATAAAGTTAACTAGAAGAACAATAGGGTCCTACGCACTGTAGTGCTTCGGGCCCTAATAATAGGGCCCCTTCACCTTCAGTTGTTCTCCTGTGGCTGCCATGCAGATCTTCTAAGGCAGTGATGTCAAACTCAAATACACAGTGGGCCAAATTTGAAAACTTGGACAAAGTCGCGGGCCAACATTGATATTTATTGGAAAAAAATATATTTCTATATATATACACACACACAAGAAACTAGCCTTTACAGCAGCCTCACTTTGTGATATGGCTTTTTTGAGCATAGTCTGTTGTGAACTTCTTCTCATCTACTTTCTGGCGCCTTTGAGTCATGTCCAGGTCCTTGTACTTGTCGTGGTGTTTCGTTTCATAGTATAGTCTAATGTTGTTCTCCTTGGTTATAGCCACGTTTTGGTCATTTGGTCACATTTGGTCTAAACCAGACACTCTAACCTCCCGCACAGTGCAGCAGTTTCATCCAGGTCACTGTCCTTGTACCTGTGATATTAAAATTTTCAACAATATTGATTGTTATCGACTGAAATAAAACATTTTATCATGATAGACTCTTTAGCTGTATCACCTAGCCTGCCTTTAACTGACTTTTTTATTGGAAGTGTAAATGAGGTTTCTGGTCAGTTTTCATACGACTGATAAGAGCATTTCTGAGAGTATGATATAGCCTGAAAGCTGTACATGTTTGACACAAGAGGGTAGTTAACCAAGTGATGAAGTCTGGGCCTCTTCAGACATAAATAAATAACTTTACTGTTTTTTAAAGCAGGTAAAATAACTTTTTTGTCATACAAACATACAATAGGTATAAGTTACAGTGGCCTTTCACTCAGTTTTTGTGGCTCTGCTAGTAATTTTTCTCATCAGTTTCTTCATTTATTGGATAGTGTTAATTCTGCTACTAATTTATTTCAGACACTGGACAAGTTAGAGTGACAAGCCACTAAATAAATGGATGCTTTTGTTTAACATACTATAGCTTGAGCATTTTGTTGATATTTATTTACTCCTCCACAGTAAAGATTGAAAAAGAAAGACAGCTGTTCTGATTACAAAAGCATTTGTTTCTTACTTCATTTGGCACCCTAAATAAATAAAGTAGTTGCTTTCAATTGAACTGACCTGTGAAGAATCTCTTTAAAAGCAAAGTCCTCTTCACAGGCTTTTAGTTCATTGATATATTTTTATTTAAGCACAGGAAAATTTACTTTATCAATAAACAGTGGCAAGAAAAAGTATGTGAACCTTCTGGAATTTCATGGTTTTCTGCATGTGATCTGATCTTCATCTAAGTCAAGGGTGTTGACAAATATAATGTGCTTAAAATAAGAACACAAACAAAATTATGATCTTTCATGTCTTTATTGAACACACATTCATTCAACATTCAAAATGGTCATGGAAAAAGTAAGTGAACCCTTGGAATTAATAACTGGTTGACCCTCCTTGGCAGCAGTAACCTCAACCAGGCACTTCCTGTAGCTGTGGATCAGACCTGCACATCGTTTAAGAGGAATTTGAGCCCATTCTTTCTGACAGAATTGCTTTAGCTCCTTTATATTCTTTGGATGTCTCATGTGTATGGCTCTCTTCAAGTCATTTCATCGCATCTATATTGGGTTGAGGTCTGGACTCTGACTTGGCCACTCCAAAAGGCGGATTTTGTTTTCCTGAAGCCATTCTATTATGGACTTGCTCTTGTGTTTTCGGTCATTGTCCTGTTGCATCACCCAACTTCTACCAAATTTCAGCTGACATACAAACATTCTCACATTATCCTGAAAAATGTTTTGATACAGTTGGGAAATCATCTTCCCCTCAATGATTGCAAGCTGTGGAGTGTCAGTGTGCTCTTTCGCAAACTGCAGACGTGCAGCAATGTTCTTTTTAGTAAGCAGTGGCTTTCTTCATGGTGTCCTGCCATACACACCCTGCTTGTTCAATGTTTTCTATACTGTAGACTCATGAACACAGATGTTAGCCAGTTCCAATGACGCCTTCAAATCTTTGGCTGTCACTCGGGGTTGTTTCTTTACCTCACTGATGAGTCTTCGCTGTGCTCTTGGGGTCATTTTGACCGGGTGCTCACTTCTTGGTAGAGTAGCCACAGGCCCAGAGTGTCTCCATTTGGAGATTTTTTGCCTAACTGCAGGCTGGTAAAGTCAGTGGCTCAGGTGCCTGTTCAGGTACAGGACACACACAACAATCAGACTAAAGAGGTGCCAGAGCCAATTTCAACTTTGGAGCAGAGCCTTTTGTTTGTTGTGCCATGACTCAAGAGATAAGTCCATAAGTTAGTAGAACTAACAGGGGAGTTGTGGTTAGGATCTGTGATAATGACAGGACAGAGACAAATACTATAGATGCTAGACTCAGAGGCTGCTCTCCACACGACCTTGTCTAGGGGGCGCCGTAGAGCCGATTGGAATTTTGACCGTGCAAATCTATTGGTCATGGGATACTATATGTATGCACCAAATTTCATGTTTGTAGGATAAAGCAGTGATTTTATATGAGTATTTGAATATTTGTAGGGGGCGCTGTGGAGCCGTTTCAACACTTCCACTCCTGAATTGTATATTGAACGTTAGGTTTTGAGATTAATGAGCATTTTTGTGGATTTGGTGATTTTACATGGATCCTTTCACCTCCAAAACTCATTTTGTTCCACATGGCGAATTTGCTCAAAATGGCCGCCATGCCACGCCCACACCGTGTGACGCAGCCACGAGATTTTAATATCTTTTCATCCTGGATGGGTCTAGATGCCACACAGCCAATTTGGTGAAGATCGGACAAAAATCCTGGGAGGAGTTTGTTAAATTCCAATGCCTGCACACCACGTGCTCTAGGGGGCGCCGTTGAGCTTTTTTGAAATTTTAAAAGCAGGAATATTTTTGTCTTGGGCTACTGTACATGTGTACCAAATTTCATGAGTTTACGTAAAACTAGCCGTATTAACTCCACTAAAGCCCAATTTTCTAGGTGGCGCTATTGAGTCATTTTGCCATTCATATGTGTAATTCCCCCAAAATATCAAATTTTTCACCAGTCCTGATGTGTGTGCCAAATTTGGGGAGTTTTTGAGCATGTTTAGGGGGTCAAATTGAGGTTCAAAGTGGCGTAAGAAAAAGAAACCGCCAAAGAAACCGCCAAACCGCCAAAGAAACACCAGAAGAACAATAGGGTCCTACGCACTGTAGTGCTTCGGGCCCTAATTAAAGCTGCAAGCAGCGTCGGACGGGCCCTCGCTCCTCACCACACTCCTCTCCACACGACCTTGTCTAGGGGGCGCCGTAGAGCCGATTGGAATTTCGACTGTGCAAATCTGTTGGTCTTGGGATACTATATGTATGTACCAAATTTCATGTTTGTAGGATAAAGCAGTGATTTTATATGAGTATTTGAATATTTGTAGGGGGCGCTGTGGAGCCGTTTGACCACGTCCATTCCTGAATTGTATATTAAATATTAGGTCTTTAGATTAATGAGGATTTGTGTGGATTTGGTGATTTTACATGGATCCCTTTACCTCCAAAAACCATTTCGTTCCACATGGCGATTTTGTTCAAAATGGCCGCCATGTCACGCCCACAGCGTGGGACGCAACCACAAGATTTTGATAACTTTTTATCCTGGAGGGGTTTTGATGCCACACAGTGAATTTGGTGAAGATGGGACAAAAATCCTGGGAGGAGTTCGTTAAATTCCAATGCCTGCGCACAACGTGTTCCATTGTACAATATTAAGCTTTTTTGTTCAAAATGGCCGCCCTGCCACGCCCACACCGTGTGACGCAGCCACAAGTTTTTAATAACTTTTCATCCTGGAGGGGTCTAGATGCCACACAGCCAATTTGGTGAAGATGGGACAAAAATCCTGGGAGGAGTTCGTTAAATTCCAATGCCTGCGCACAGCGTTTTCTTGGGGACGCCGTTGAGCTTTTTTGTTCAAAATGGCCGCCATGCCACGCCCACACCGTGTGACGTGTCCCCAAGATTTTGAATAACTTTTCATCCTGGAGGGGTCTAGATGCCACACAGCCAATTTAGTGAAGATCGGCCAAAAATCCTGGGAGGAGTTTGTTAAATTCCAATGCCTGCGCACCACGTGTTCCAGGGGGCGCCGTTAAGTTTTTTTGTTCAAAATGGCCGCCATGCCACGCCTACACCGTGTGACGCAGCCACAAGATTTTGATAACTTTTCATCCTGGATGGGTCTAGATGCCACATAGCAAATTTGGTGAAGATGGGACAAAAATCCTAGGAGTTCGTTGAATTCCAATTCCTGCGCACCACGTGTTCCAGGGGACGCTGTTAAGCTGTTTTGTTCAAAATGGCCGCCATGCCACGCCCACACCGTGGGACGCAGCCCCAAGATTTTAATAACTTTTCATTCTGTAGGGGTCTAGATGACTCACAGCAAATTTGGTGAAAATCGGACAAAAATCTTGGGAGGAGTTCGTTAAATTCCAATGCCTGCGTACAGCGTTTTCCAGGGGGCACCGTTGAGCTTTTTTGTTCAAAATGGCCGCCATGCCACGCCCACACCGTGTGACGCAGCCACAAGATTTTAATAACTTTTCATCCTTGAGGGGTGTAGATGCCACACAGGGAATTTGGTGAAGATGGGACAAAAATCCTGGGAGGAGTTTGTTAAATTCCAATGCCAGCGCACAGCATTGTCTTGGGTGTGCCGTTGAGCTTTTTTGTTCAAAATGGCCGCCATGCCACGCCCACACCATGTGACGCAGCCACAAGATTTTAATAACTTTTCATCCTGGAGGTGTCTAGATGCCACACAGCAAATTTGGTGAAAATCGGATAAAAATCCTGGGAGGAGTTTGTTAAATTCCAATGCGTGCGAACCACGTGTTCTAGTTGGCGCTGTTTAGCTTTTTTGTTCAAAATGGCCGCCATGCCACGCCCACACCATGTGACGCAGCCACAAGATTTTGATAACTTTTCATCCTGGAGGGGTGTAGATGCCACACAGCGAATTTGGTGAAAATCGGATAAAAATCCTGGGAGGAGTTCGTTAAATTGCAATGCCTGCGCACCACGTGTTCTAGTTGGCGCTGTTTAGCTTTTTTGTTCAAAATGGCCGCCATGCCACGCCCACACCATGTGACTCTAAGGGGCGCCGTTGAGCTTTTTCGAAATTTTAAAAGCAGGAATATTTTTGTCTTGGGCTACTGTACATGTGTACCAAATTTCATGAGTTTACGTAAAACTAGCCGTATTAACTCCACTAAAGCCCAATTTTCTAGGTGGCGCTATTGAGTCATTTTGCCATTCATATGTGTAATTCCCCCAAAATATCAAATTTTTCACCAGTCCTGATGTGTGTGCCAAATTTGGGGAGTTTTTGAGCATGTTTAGGGGGTCAAATTGAGGTTCAAAGTGGCGTAAGAAAAAGAAACCGCCAAAGAAACCGCCAAACCGCCAAAGAAACACTAGAAGAACAATAGGGTCCTACGCACTGTAGTGCTTCGGGCCCTAATTAAAGCTGCAAGCAGCGTCGGACGGGCCCTCGCTCCTCACCACACTCCTCTCCACACGACCTTGTCTAGGGGGCGCCGTAGAGCCGATTGGAATTTCGACTGTGCAAATCTGTTGGTCTTGGGATACTATATGTATGTACCAAATTTCATGTTTGTAGGATAAAGCAGTGATTTTATATGAGTATTTGAATATTTGTAGGGGGCGCTGTGGAACCCATTTCGTTCCACATGGTGATTTTGTTCAAAATGGCCGCCATGCCATGCCCACACCGTGTGACGTAGCCACGACATTTTATTAACTTTTCATCCTGGAGGCGTCTAGATGCCGCACAGCCAATTTGGTGAAGATCGGACAAAAATCCTGGGAGGAGTTCGTTAAATTCCAATGCCTGCGCACAATGTGTTCCATTGTACAATGTTAAGCTTTTTTGTTCAAACTGGCCGCCATGCCACGCCCACACCGTGTAACGCAGCCTCAAGATTTTAATAACTTTTCATCCTGGAGGGCTGTAGATGCCACGAAGCGAATTTGGTGAAGATGGAACAAAAGTCCTGGGAGGAGTTCGTTAAATTCCAATGCCTGCGCACAACGTGTTCCATTGTACAATATTAAGCTTTTTTGTTCAAAATGGCCGCCCTGCCACGCCCACACCGTGTGACGCAGCCACAAGTTTTTAATAACTTTTCATTCTGGATGGGTCTAGATGCCACACAGCCAATTTGGTGAAGATGGGACAAAAATCCTGGGAGGAGTTTGTTAAATTCCAATGCCAGCGCACAGCATTGTCTTGGGTGTGCCGTTGAGCTTTTTTTTTCAAAATGGCCGCCATGCCACGCCCACACCGTGTGACGCAGCCACAAGATTTTAATAACTTTTCATCCTGGAGGTTACTAGATGCCACACAGCACATTTGGTGAAAATCGGATAAAAATCCTGGGAGGAGTTCGTTAAATTGCAATGCCTGCGCACCACGTGTTCTAGTTGGCGCTGTTTAGCTTTTTTGTTCAAAATGGCCGCCATGCCACGCCCACACCATGTGACGCAGCCACAAGATTTTAATAACTTTTCATCCTGGAGGGGTGTAGATGCCACACAGGGAATTTGGTGAAGATCGGATAAAAATCCTGGGAGGAGTTCGTTAAATTCCAATGCCTGCGCACCACATGCTGTAGGGGGCACTGTTGAGCTTTTTTTGAAATTTCAACAGCAGGAATTTTTTTGTCTTGGGCTACTTTACATGTGTACCAAATTTCATGAGTTTACGTGAAACTAGCCGTATTAACTCCACTAAAGCACAATTTTCTAGGTGGCGCTATTGAGTCATTTTGCCATTCATATGTGTAATTCCCCCAAAATATCAAATTTTTCGCCGGTCCTGATGTGTGTGCCAAATTTGGTGAGTTTTTGAGCATGTTTAGGGGGTCAAATTGGGGTTCAAAGTGGGGTAAGAAAAAGAAACCGCCAAACCGTCCCCCAAAGAAACACTACAGGAACAATAGGGTCCTACACACTGTAGTACTTCGGGCCCTAATTACATACAGTTCAAATGTCCTACCGACAGTGTCTCTTGTCTTGTGTCTGTGTTATACTGTGAGCTTTGTATGCATAAACAATAAGGAGTGGTGTGTATTATTTAATATGAGGATATGGATTGCAAATGCTTATGAACTGAAGGCCAAAAATGAACAGAGAAGTGGTGAATAAAACCAAAAAACTTCCAAACAAACCCCTTAATGAAATAAAATCCCCACTGTGCTGTCTCCACTTTTTAATTTAAAATAAAAACTTTTTCAAAACTATATGAAATCCCTGAAAATATGAAATACCTGTGAAAGTTTTTTAAATTATTAAACCCACCCAATGAATATACGTTTTATGAACCTTGGTCCCCCACTTTACAGTCTCCAATACAGTCCCTTATATGAATTAAAGCCCTTTAAACCTTATTTTAAAACCCTTAACATTAAGTTTAACCCCAGAAATCAAATCCCCCCCATTTTTAAGCCTAGCCTATGCTAACTAAATGATTTTTAACCCTGGTAATGAAATAAAAATCTCTCTCTAAAAAAAGGAAGGCTCTGCTACACTAATGTACGGCAGAAAAAAACAACAAACCTCCAAAAAACACCCTGCAAATGAAATGACAACTCAAGGCAGAAGCCCCCCACCCTTAGGAAATGTAAGGAAACCAAAAAGCAAAACTAAAGGAACAGAAAACCTCAAAACCTCCCCAAAAACGTCCTGAAAAGCAGCCGAATGGTAGCGATTTAGCGCCACAAGGACCCTCCAAAGGGACAAATAAACCCCACGCTGGTGAAAAGTCCACTGTGAAATAGTGAACAATGTGTGCCAAGCAACGTCTGGACCCCAGAGTGGGTTTCATCAGGCCACGGCACACAGCAAGGTCTGCTAATAGTGAGCTAACACTGGAGCTTTTAGATACGAGATGTTTCCTCATCAGAAGTCAGACGGGTCATGGAGCCAAAATGAACAGGAAATAAAGAAAGAAGTTTTCCACGGTTGTATTTTCATTTTAATTTCCATTTACAAACACATCTCATTAAATCATCAAAATGTCCTGTGGTCACAGGGGGTTACCCCAAAAACCAAGATGTCCTCTCGTGGCTTTTAGAGAAAGCCGCATGTAATTGTCCACCCGGTTACAGTTAGATTAAAAAAAATTCCTGCATCGACACGGTGATCCGGAGCAGTCCCAAAAGTTCATCATTTCTTTCTTGTCCCATTTCACACATTTCCTGAAAATTTCATCCAAATCCATCCATGAGTTTTCGAGTTATTTTGCACACAAACAAACAAACCAAAGCCAGCCATCACATAACCTCCTTGGCGGAGGTAAATATAGGCAAAACTAACTTCTGATGATGTACCTACACTGCTCTACATAGTTTTTTTTCTCACAGCATTTACTTTCTATTTCCACAAAGTAAATGTTGTTTAACTTTATCACGTCATGTAGGTTTCATTTTTTTAAGCAGGTCTTGTAGTGGGGTTAATTTCAAATACATCACGGAGGGTGCCACAGAAAACAAATGCTTCATTTTTTTAAACAAAAACAAATGGATGTGACGTGACTAGTTTAGCCATTTTTCTGGTTTCAACCAATACCATGTAATTTTTAGGCTAGTTCACATCAATACATTTTTGTTTTCAAACGGATACCTTTTGCTACTTTCACACCTCATTCACACTATTTCAGCATATTAAATGGAGACTAGAAACACTGCTGATCCCATTTTAGTTGGAAAACTCCAGGATTATGTTTTAGGCTGGATAAGCAGAAACAGAGACTTTGGTAAATGGCGGTGCAGACACCTTCAGATTGGTTCTCATTAGTCGCTACGTGTCATTCCCTGATTCCTAATAGCCCTATCACATGAAACTTTATCTGGTAGAAAAATGAGACATCAGCCTTGACTACTGTTGTTTTATCGTACATTGATGAAGAATTTAAAGCATTGCTGATCTTGCTGTCTATGCTAGAAGCTGTTTCAAGGTTCCACCTCGTCGCTGGTCCAAGCAAAGAAAGCCCTGGTATTAATTGTCACCATTGCTGTTTTCTCACCATAGTATTCTCTTCAATTAAGCAAGCAGCCCTCTGCTTCCTCTTTACACTGACACGTACATGCCCAGTATACATGAATGATCGTCTAATATGCATTTTCAAGCATTTAGTATGCATTTTAAATTATTTGCGAAATTGTGGTAAAACACTCATCTAAAAGGACAATGTTTTTGTTTTAAGACAATGCTTTAAAATGACAATGTATTCGTTTGGATGTAGCATGAATGCTCACTCCATGTCATAGTGTCCTGCTGGACTAAAACAATCTACTGAACAGTTCCACTTCGTGGAAAATATGAGACAGTAGGATGTACAGAGATCTGAGAGCAGAAAATTGGACAAGGAAAAGAGTAAGCATAACAAAGGAACAGTGACAAAATAAACTGTAGTCTGTTTGTGTGTGCGTATATGCATGTGTATGGAGGACTAGTAAAATAATAAGATTATTAATAATTCAGCTCTGATTGTGGGTTGGGTGACTATACACTTTACTGTGTCAGCTTGTCGGAGGCTGTGTGTGTGTGTACTTGTGTGTGTGTGTACTCTGAGGAAGCTCTCCTGGCTGTGATGCAGTGAGCCATATGTGTAAGCACCATTGTGAGGTGGAGTGTAATGGGTAACGTGCGTGCGTGCGTATATGTGTGTGTGTGTTGGTAATGACGGTAATGTTAGGTCCAGCTGCTCTCCAGCCTCTTAACACATGAGCTCATCTGTGTTCCACTCTGTCTCTAAATGCTTCATAATAAATTGATATGCAGGAGCTGAAATGTACCAGCTAGTGAACTGCTTTACCATCAGTTCAGAAGCAATGCTGTATTGTGGTCCTCTGTGCATGTACTGTAAGAGTTCAGTGTTCCTCTCCACACTATATATTTGTGGAATCCCACAATCTCACGTCCCCAGAAAGTACATTTGGAGATACAATACAGGTATCTGCCACATCTGCTGTTTGCTTAATGCTTTGTAAAGTTTGAATCCCAAACCTAAAGTGGAGGAGTTCTCTTGATGATCCATATTGATTGTATTGATCTTTTGGCCTGTCATACCTTTTCCTAAAGCCCATACAAGATATTCCACAACGTAATGCTAAAGCACTGTATACTGTACAACAAAGTTTCTATTTTTTTTAACAAATCCTATGTGCAGACCCAAACTAACAATTGATGTATTGTAATAACAAGTATTGTATGTTTTTCCTATGCCATAGAACTCTACTAGATTGTTAGTAACTATCAAAAATAACAACAACCACATTGTTGCACCACATACACTGTTCAGTGGGGTCACAGTGGGGACAACAGCCACCCCTGAAATCTCATTGTCCATCCTGGATCCAATAAGTAGTTGGTCAAGTTCATTCACTGTTGATTTCAAGGTCTGAATTTTAGTGTATGAAATATCTTTGTCCAAGTGCATGTGGAAGCAGCATTAGATGAACTAGAATACACTCAAGCAAGATGCAGAAACTGCCGGATGCTTTCTGAAACATGGCAGGTCGCCCTGTGACCTTGACCTTAGACCTTTTGACCCCAAAATTAATGGGTGATCAGGGTAGGTCAAGATCAACATCTGTGCTGAGTTGGATTATTCTATCTGTATTCGTTCTCAAGTCATGGTGCGGACATTAGCCACCCACACACCCACATACATACACATATACAGACAGGCAGACAGACAGACGGCAGCGACCACCACACCCACAGCCGACTCCATCAACATGGGTAAATAGTAGGGCTGGTCCCAAATATTGGAATATCCGAATATTCGTTCGTTGTGGTGGTATTGGAATAATAATTTTGATATCCAAATATTTGTGCGTGCTGCCACTGAGTGATGCCAAGGCTGTAGTATGCCGCCGAGGCTCCAGAACGCCTTCTTCGTCTGAGGTTTTGAAGGCCCAGTGGAGTAATTTTATTTTTGATGGAAATGTACCTACAACAACACCTAAAATGTTGGATGTGAGTGCTCACCAATTCACTGCGGACTGCTTTTCTCAACGAGGGCCAGTACAAAGCAGGATTAGCTAAGAATCTGAAGATAAATAATGGATCGGTACCAACTGCTGTGACCCAACTACAAATGTGGGAGCTGTAAGTTTTACCATTTTATGTTGCTTTACTGTATAGGCCTACCCTGTGTGATAGCTTATTGAATGTGGTTTTAGCATGGCAGCTAACGTAAGTTACTATTGGTAACATAGTTAGCCATTCAGAAATGTCCTGCTGCAGCCGCAGAGTTTGAATTTCTTCAAGAGCCTCTCCTTCTGGGTCAGACTCTGGATCAAATTGGTATGACTCAACCACAGCGCTTCTACGAGCCATAACTACGCATTCTGTGTTAACATTAGCGCATGGCACTGGATAACGTCTTCCAGAGAAGGGCGTGAAGGAGGCGTAGACAGGTGTGGTCTCATTGTCATAGACACAGAAAGAGTGTATTCTCAGTGGAGCTCACAAGAGTGAGTTACAGGCTGGCTGAAGTCCAGGAACAAACTGGGTTTTTAGGCAGCAATCTTCAAATTGACTGTTCTGGGACCTCTGAGAGCTATGTGAACTTGCTGAAAAGGAGCATAATATGGGACCTTTAGATTTAAGGGTAAAGATTTGGTTAAGGTTTTGGGTAACGGAGAATTAGGATAAGTGCAAGACTCCGGCAACTGAATGTAAGTCAATGGGAATATCTTCCTTAGCATTTTTTAAAACAACAGACATATGGTATTGAGTTAAGTTGAGGTTATTGCAGAAAACAGTTATCTTAAAAATTGGTTTCTTGCTCTCAGCTACTGTTTGACTCTGGAAAGTTGCTTCATGCTGTTTTTTGCCATCCTTTCAAAGTTTTTTTAACATACTTGTATATTTCAAAGCACATCTACATGCATTTATAGTGTTGGTGACACCTGTATGTCACAGCTTTACTTGGAAAGTGTCTGTTTCGAAATGGCTGTCTTGATGTTTATTTTGAAGCTCTGAGAAGCTGAATACATAGGCCAGCTCTCCTGGCACTTGTTTCTGTGCTGCATTTTTTTCTTATGTCTTAAAACAGAATTCTGGCCTGAGGATGACTATATACTGTTTGATGTACTGACCTAAATATCCACCAAAGAAAAATGATCTCAGAATAAACCTGTGGCCTCGTAGAAGTGGAAGCTAGTCTGACCTACTAACAATGAAGTACCTTCACACACATTTAGTTATGAGGATGCAGTGAAGGAGAATTCCTCTGTATGCAGATATGCACATACACTATGACAGGGGGCCATGTGTGACATAAGCTGTGCGCATGATTACATCAAGCAGAAGTCATTGTTCAGAAAATGATCTTCACTTCAAGCAATGTCCATCCCTCCTTCCCAACAACACCCTTCACCCCCTCCCTCTCTTCCTATCTTTTCATTCTTTCTTAGCTTTTTACTGATGAGAAAAAGATAACAAAAACCTGTAGGCTTTGGTCTAGAAACAAAAAACAGGATGAAATCTTCACTACGTATTGAGTGCACATTCTCAAATGAAGCCCAGTCTTACGTCTTTAAAATGACCACCATAACCACGCAGGGAAAAATAGACTCTATACAGGCAGCTGCAACATAGAATAGTTAACTCATGGAGAGAAAAATAAATCTTTACTGCACAGATGTGAAGTTCATAGAGGAAAAAAGGGTAAAAATAGAGAAAGACCTAATTATGGTCAGAGGGTTGGGTGGTTTGTCTGAACTAGTGGACATGCTGTAGTCCTTCAGATTCTGATCTATACTGTGCTCTCACTTTGCTATCTGCTTTGTTTCCATGTGTTTTAGTGGAGAGATCCAGAACGCAGTCATTAGGGTGGAGAAATGGTAACAATGAGCTACATAGTCCCTAACATTTAGTCATCAGATACTAAATGTTTACAGCAAAACTCCTTAATTTCTGAATAAATAAAAAATATTTTATACCATTCACACACTCCTAGTTCTTTCGGGGCAGTCATCTGTTCATAGTACATGCAGAGGAACATGCTGAATGCATAATTATATGAACGGATTGGATTATGTACAGTGGTTTTATTATTAGGGCCCGAAGCACTACAGTGCGTAGGACCCTATTGTTCCTGTAGTGTTTCTTTGGCGGTTGGTTTGGCGGTTTGGCAGTTTCTTTTTCTTACGCCACTTTGAACCTCAATTTGACCCCCTAAACATGCTCAAAAACTCCCCAAATTTGGCACACACATCAGGACTGGTGAAATTTAATATTATGGGGGAATTACACATATGAATGGCAAACTGACTCAATAGCGCCACCTAGAAAATTGGGCTTTAGTGGAGTTAATACGGCTAGTTTCACGTAAACTCATGAAATTTGGTACACATGTACAGTAGCCCGAGACAAAAAAATTCCTGCTGTTGAAATTTCAAAAAAAGCTCACATGCCCCTACAGCATGTGGTGCGCAGGTATTGGAATTTAACGAACTTCTGCCAGGATTTTTATCCGATCTTCACCAAATTCGCTGTGTGGCATCTAGACCCCTCCAGGATGAAAAGTTATTAAAATCTTGTGGCTGCATCTTACGGTGTGGGCGTGGCATGGCGGCCATTTTGGACAAAAAAGCTAAACAGCGCCAACTAGAACACGTGGTGCGCATGTATTGGAATTTATCGAACTCCTCCCAGGATTTTTGTCCCATCTTCACCAAATTTGCTGTGTGGCATCTAGACCCCTCCAGGATGAAAAGTTATTAAAATCTTGTGGCTGCGTCACACGGTGTGGGCGTGGCATGGCGGCCATTTTGAACAAAAAAGCTGATCATTGTACAATGGAACACGTGGTGCACAGGCATTGGAATTTAACGAACTCCTCCCAGGATTTTTACCTGATCTTCACCAAATTCACTGTGTGGCATCTAAACCCCTCCAGGATGAAAAGTTATTAAAATCTTATGGCTGCGTCACACGGTGTGGGCGTGGCATGGCGGCCATTTTGAACAAAAAAGCTTATCATTGTACAATTGAACACGTGGTGCGCAGGCATTGGAATTTAACGAACTCCTCCCAGGATTTTTGTCCGATCTTCACCAAATTCGCTGTGTGGCATCTACACCCCTCCAGGATGAAAAGTTATTAAAACCTCTTGACTGTGTCACACGGTGTGGGCGTGACATGGCGGCCATTTTGAACAAAAAATCCCAACAACGCCCCCAAGAAAACGATGTGCGCAGGCATTGGAATTTATCGAACTCCTCCCAGGATTTTTGTCCCATCTTCACCAAATTCGCTGTGTGGCATCTAGACCCCTCCAGGATGAAAAGTTATTAAAATCTTGTGGCTGCGTCACACGGTGTGGGCGTGGCATGGCGGCCATTTTGAACAAAAAAGCTTAACATTGTACAATAGAACACGTTGTGCGCAGGCATTGGAATTTAACGAACTCCTCCCAGAATTTTTGTCCGATCTTCACCAAATTCGCTGTATGGTATCTACACCCATCCAGGATGAAAAGTTATTAAAATCTCGTTGCTACGTCACATGGTGTGGGCGTGGCATTTTGAAAAAATCACCATGTGGAACGAAATGGTTTTGGAGGTGAAGGGATCCACGTAAAATCACCAAATCCACACAAATCCTCATTATTGTCAAGACCTAATATTTAATATACAATTCAGGAATGGACGTGGTCAAACGGCTCCACAGCGCCCCCTACAAATATTCAAATACTCATATAAAATCACTGTTTTATCCTACAAACATGAAATTTGGTACATACATATAGTACACCAAGACAAACAGATTTGCACAGTCGAAATTCCAATCGGCTCTACGGCGCCCCCTAGACAAGGTCGGGTGGAGAGGAGTGCGGTGAGGAGCAAGGGCCCGTCCGACGCTGCTTGCAGCTTTAATTTTATTTGGAGTGCCACTTCAAGTACTTGATGTTACATTCTAAAGCTGCAATTATGTTCTACTTGTTATTTATTTCTGTCCTTGAACAACACAATTTTCTTTTCCTCTTTTTTCTAACATGTTACACATTTTAGTAAGTCAATTTAGTCAGTCATCACTGAGTTAAATGCATTTTAAGTTAAGAATTATCAAGTTAAATTGCATTTCTGACTAAAATCAATGATCTCTAAGGAAAGACCCAGCCCTCTTGACTATTGGCTAATTGTCTAACAGCTAAACATGGTCACCTCTAACCTTTTCTTCTAACACAAAGTAACTCTTAGTGTTGTACACTGACTTGTACAGAGCACAGCTTTACATATTAAATAACTGACTTATTTAAATAATAAAAATAGTAACATTTTCTGTTCCTTCTGCTATTTAGTCAAACAGATAGTTTGTTGTCTACTGCTATTTTGAGGCTCTCCTCAGACAGTCTTGTGTCTGCACTGCCCCACACTTTGTGTGTTTCCACATGCAGGTGCAGTTAAGTCTGTCCATGAGCAGACCTAGTATGCGCATGGATCCACTGCAGTTTAATGGATCATGGAAGCAGACACGCACTGAATGGAACAGACATGGGTGAAAAAAGAAGATAGACGAAGGGAGGACAGAGTTTCTCCAGATAAAGTACTTTATATTACTAGCATGGGCTAATAGTTGTGGTTGGATTACTTTTTGTCGGTTCTAATATACAAAACCTTTCTGGTTGTAAAGAAAGTGAAGAGAAAGGGGAGATATGGAGAGGGTTGTGTTGGCCTGAGATGCTGGTGTTTGAGCAACATCCAGTGTTTCTGAATGTCGTACACAGAACCTTTAACTCACTGCAACACTGAGCACAAACTATCAAGACAAAGACGTTAAAACAAAGAGAGAGATACTGCGGGGAGAACAAATTAATTTCAAATGTTGGAGCCACAGCCTGCCAACTATGTGGGGCATGTGGCAACACACACGCGCCAAGCAGCAGTGCAGGGGTCTTAACAAATTAGTGGTAGGTAAGGGGCATGACTTAGGGACAGCACCAACACTCTCTACCCCCACTGAACCGGACTGCAACATGGTAAACCTGGTGTGTGTGTGTGTGTGTGTGCGCCTGTGTGTCAAAGAGAGAGGGAGAGAAAGAAAGACGTGTGCTTATTTAGATTGGCTGTCTAGCAGTTGTCGCAAAGTCCAGATGGGCAGACTCACTTCAGGGCTGCAGGGTCACTGTGATGAAAATAAAGATGCCAGTTACATTTCTGTATCAATTTTCAACTGTGTGTGTTCGTAATTTTCCCTGATTAAGGAGAAAACAGAGCTGCTTCTTTAAATTTTCACAACAGAACAACTCATTAATAAGGGAGAATTGAAAAAGGAACTTTGTTAATTAAATATTAAATAATTGACTTGCTTAAATAATAAAATCTGAGCAGAATTGTCTGTTTCTTCTGCTATCTAGTCAAACAGATAGTTTGGTCTCTACTGCTATTTTGAGGCTCTCCTCTACTTCTCCCAGTCTTGATCTTACTACAGATCAACTCATTATTAAGGGAGAAGAAAAGATTCAGCAAAAATTGAAGTCAGCATCTTGCAGACTAAATTTACATTGCGTTGATTTGTCAATCTCCCTGGCTCTCTTTATGTACCAGCAAATAAGAAAATCAAACTCTTTGAACTTGCAAGGTGGTGTAAGTTCAATGAAAGAGCTAAGTTAAAAAACCCAGAATTTATTTAGGTGTGCTTAGTACCTGACAGACACACATCCTCTGCCACACAGACTGACAACGAACAAGCAAATGAAAAAAAGGAGCAAAACAAAATAACACAAATATTCCCAGTCTAGTGTATGAGTGTGTGTGTGTGAGATAACATGATTGTGTCTACAAATATGTGTTGGAATGTCCGAGACAGCCATGTAGACTTCAGTCTCCAGTTAATCTCAGCATGTGGTGTAGAATGTAGCCTCACACACAGGCGGCCCACTCATGCATCTGCTGTTTACATCCAAAATTTGCACTGAAGTTAAATATGAAATATTAGGTATTGTTTTGATGTCAAAAATTAGGAACCAACAAGCATTATCAGCATTTAAGGCAAGCAGCTTATTTAACACATTGCACTTTCCTGTATTAGAAAATATTCATCGTATTACAGTCTTTACACTATTATTTATAAGTCTGTTTTGGGAGAGCAACATGAAATGTGTTCAGTAATGCAATGCATTGAAAATGTCATTTTTCTTGCCTATAGACTTAATAGTAGATGCATACAAGAGGTTTTTATATAACAATTAGAGGATGTACAGTATACAACAGAAGTGAGTCCAATATAATTTAAATGTCACATGATTCAAAACTGTTTTACTTCTTAACTGCATTATTTGTAAGTGGAACAGTAGGGTATTTGTTCTTTTTTAAAATTAAAAACAGTTAAAATTTACTGTATTTGAAATACGTTCCCGCGCTCGGAACTCAACACAACAAAAGCCAGTACACTTTTCTTTACTGAGACTGAAGTCTTTCATTTCTCCAATTTATTGCTGCAACAGATTTTCTCTGATTTTTAGCTGGTCGCAGATCTTCTTGTGTTTTATATACCCTTTGCAAAGGGTATATAGAGACGTCAACATGGCTGTCTGGGACACGCTTACACATATTTTCTGCCTTTAACTCACCTGCCTCAGAAAACATTCTCTCTAAAAGAATAACTGACTCTTGACATCTTTGTGACACACCTAAATGATACTGGACAGGAGTCCAGTTTCATTTAAGTGTGTCAGCCATGTTGACGTCTCCAGCGTGAAGGCAGAGGCAAATTAGTATAGACAGGTTGTTAGATGAATGGTTTTATCATTTGTTTGCATCTGTCTCATACATAACATACCTGTGACAGCTGGGAAGCTGAATAAATATTATCAGGGAGCTTCCATTAATCTGGGTTGGGGCTGAGTGTGATTAACAATGATCTGACTTAGAGATACAGATAGACCAATGTGGGATGTTTTGTCGTTATTCATATTTCTGGAGCTTATATAATGAAATGCACCCCAAAAGCCTTTTTTTTCTTTTTATTTAACCTTGGAACCAATACAGTATGTAGCATGGATTAATGTCACATACCACATACCTTATAGCATAGGTATATTTTGTATGGTTTGTTTTTTCTGACAAACCCTCAAAACAGTATACATACAGGGAGAGAACTGTAATTAAAAAAAATCTCTAATTCACTGGAAAAAAAAAACAAGAAGGGCTGTCTTATTGTCTTAATGCACGATCCAAATCTTCAACAAAACATGAAATTTTCAGTTCGGTAGGACACATGACACAAATTCAGGGACTTTTCATCTGAACAGGAAGATGTGCTTTCACACGGCAGATAGGAGACAAGTTCAGACACAAATTTGAAATTAAGTAGTACTGTATATACAATTGTAGAGCCACCATTTTTTCCCCCAGTACTGATAACACCTGTAGGCACTCAGGAAAATGTACATACAATGTACATTTTGTACAGTCTTTGAGGAATAAGTAATCACAGAAATTCAGCTTCATTTTTTCTGGTTTTAATGATTTATGGCTTTTTTACTTTGATATGTTTACAAAAAATATATATGTTTCATCTTTCTACTTGTAGCCATGGCTGTGCAGGACCTTATATTACAGTAAATAATGGGCCCACAGTGAGTAAAACTATGATATAAACAGAAACACTCGGAAACTGCTTGTGGTTGAAAGGTTTAATCTTGTCTTTACAAAGACATGTAAAAACAAGATATTTAGGCATAAGCAACACTTAGCATTGAAGCAGTAACTCTGTATAGCATCTAATAATTTTCATTTTGGATTTACTGAATTTTGTCCACATTCAATAGTGCTTACTTTCCACCTTTTGTGCAGCCATTTGGATTCTCAGTATGAAATTATATATATAAGAGAGAATATGAAAAATTTCCCACAAAGCAGCAAAAGTAATCGTCAACAACATGCACATATTATATGGCTAATGATATACAATATTTCAGTGGTATGTGTGAGGCCTCACCTCTGCAGTTGGTTCTGGTTGTGTTTTGTTTAACCAGCACATGGAAATGATGGAGAAAGAAGTGAGTAATGATGAAAGGATATTTAAACAGGGTTACTTTTGCTGTGTTGTATCCTACAGCTGTTGTGGTTTCCCAGGCTGGCTGGTTGACTCTACACTCAAACCATATAATACAGAGTTTAAACAGGCACACAATAGGGTAGCCTGGTTCCCACGACAACTATGACAGGACCCCTGCTCTGTTTTTATTGCCTCTGTGTGTCTGTGTGGCAGCGGCATGTTTTAATGAGACTGAATAACCTTTAGTCTCTCTTCATTCAGTGTAAAGAAGCAGTAAGTTCTCTGTCAAAGGTGAGGAAGCCTTTTAGTTTTGTAATTTCTCAGACTGATGAAGAGTCTTTGGTAACATAGTAGTAAACTAGTTCCCTTGCAGTTTTCCATAGTTATAAATACATGCTTAATGTTTTCCTAGAAGATGAGACTGTATGGATAAGGAGTCTGATCTTCGTTTTGCAGTGATATTTTTCTGTTAACCTATTTTAATGTTTTATCTATCTGTAAATATGAATGTAAAATAAAATGCTGGTACTGTTACATTGTATCCTCTTACATTGTTATTGATCTTGACTTGACTTGACTTGACTCCCCTGCCTTTCTGTTTCCTGTGCTGCTGTGCCCAGGTGGTTGTTCCTACCCGTGTTGGACAGGTGTATGTGTACGACACAGTAAAACCAGACCAGGACGAGTACGACATCCCACCACGACATCAGCCTCCAACCCAGCAGGACATATACGATGTGCCTCCCACCCGACAGCAGTACAGTACACAGGTAAAACGGCTCTGTGCGTGTGTGCATAATTCTTCTTGACTGAGTATATTCTCATTAGAGTGCCACTATGAATAATCACATTATATACATATACTGTATATATCTATATTATTATCTATGAGTACCACACCTGGTTTGAATAAGACAGTTTAATGGGTGCTGATTAAACAGTATTTCAGAATTGTTTTGGCCCCACTTTCACAAAAGGGTTTTAGTGTGCAAAAATAATGCCTAGCTGAATTCTTTTTAACCCAAGATGTTGTACAAAACTGTGTCACATCCTTGTGTTTCTTTTTTTTGCATTTCCAAAATATCAGTGCATTACAGCTGCTTAATACCAATACCAGCACCACACATGGTATAAGGGTAGATGATATGATGTAGACTATATGATGTAGACTACATCATCTTTCAAGACTACATAATCATTATTAAAACAGAACATTCAATAGATAAAACTAAAACCTACACTAAGTAATAATAGAGTTTGCCTTTTCTTAATAATAGCTTATTAGCTGCTGCAGTGTATGTAGCTGTTGAAATGCATATTCTGACAAACCATATATTTGTCAGATTGCGACAGTAATCCTACGGTGTAAAGATGTCATGGTATGAGTATATTTGTTACAGAGGTGTGTCATTATCATAGAATTGTACTCTTATCGGGCAGTGTCTTTTACAATACACACAGTATTGTCTGGCACCAAATAGTTTCTCTTCTTTCTTTTAGCCTCTCACTCTCTAAATATTAGATCTGGTTAGATTTTTTTATTGATGAGAAGGTTATGTGTGTGCGTGTGTGTGTGTGTGTGCGCGCGTGTAAGTGCGCGTATGTGCGTGCGTGCATGCATGTGTGTGTGTTTGCTTTTTGAGCCCTTTACACACACATACACACACTCATCGGTCAATTTAGGTGTAATTCCACACATACACATTCACAATATTTTCTGCTCAATATCTAATATTTAATGTAATTTTTAATATATTATTTTT
Source organism: Dascyllus trimaculatus (assembly GCA_024666655.1). Taxonomy (NCBI): domain Eukaryota; kingdom Metazoa; phylum Chordata; class Actinopteri; family Pomacentridae; genus Dascyllus; species Dascyllus trimaculatus. The sequence continues at coordinate 37,367,187 of CM045448.1, forward strand.
TAAAAAATATTTTTAATAATTTTAATAATATTTTTCAATATTTAATATAATTTTCTTCTATACACATACATGTGTATAGAAGAAAATCTTGATGCTGACAAGCCAAAAGAGGAAAGTCACTAAAAGTGCAACCACAACAAAGTGAGAATAGGAGTCACAGGAAGAGGAGCTGAGGAACAAATGAGCTGTAAGATAAAGGAGATGAAAACAAGCAACAAAACAACAAAAAGAAAAACAAGATGACAGTAAATGATGACAAACGTAAGGGGGAATACAAGTGGGAGGAAGAAAGGTGAAACTGAACGCACTGCAACACAAGGCTGTTCATCAAAATGTCTAATATGTGGGAGAAGGCTCATGGTAGATGGGTATGATCATAGCAAGTAATCACATACAGTACAGCTGTATGACAGAGTATCACACTTACTATGTGTCTAATAATATACCAGAAATACAGTACAATAAATCAATTGAATTCTACCTTTTTCAATTAAAAGGAGCGGAAATCAATACAAGACAAACTTTCTTATTTTTAAAAACCTTCTGTACACATGGTAACACATACAAACACAGACACAGACACAGACAGACACACACACACAGACACAGACACAGACAGACACACACACACAGACACACACACACACACACACTGTTAACATACTGAACAGTAATGACAATAGCCTATGACCAACACCCAGCTCATTCAATAAGCTATTGCTGAAACAAGTTGCGAGGATTGTGTGTGGAACATTGCTACAATAGATACAACTGTCACGGCTGACAAACAGTAACACTGTAACATTTCAGCATGTCTCTCTCAGCTTGAATCCTGTGTTCAGATCTGGATCAGAATCTAGTCTTTGAGGTGCTTTGATCAGTTTGATCTGGTTGCCTATAACTTGATAATCAACTCAAACACTTAATATTTCATTACACAATTGTTTGTTTTTCTACAACAGTCAGTGGACCTCTTGCTACACCTGCACTTGCTTTTGCTCATATTATTGTATTTTTTTGTCCAGCATTTTCAGTACCTACAGTATCTACAGTATATTTTTTACATTAAGTACCATAGAAAACAAGGACCATCATTGTAGGAGTTTCATTAGCAATCAACTGGACTTCTCTTGTAGCTTCTTGAAGACATTTTACCTCTCATCCAAGAGGCTTCTTCAGTTCTAACTGCCTATCACAGCCACGGAAATAGCCATCAGAAACAACAGTCTAACAAAGGCAGAAGCAGAACAGCTCAGATTGAAGGTATCAGCAGCTCTCTTTAATGCTAAAGTCCCTCCTTCCAAACTCACATCCCAGGACAGGAGGGCAGTAGCATCTCTCAGCAAGGACAAGAACATCACAATCCTGCCAACTGACAAAGGTAGATGCACTGTGGTACTCAACACCATCGACTACCACAGGAAAATAAGGCACTGAGAAGAGATCCCACAAACAACTTCAGAAAGAAGTTCATAGACTGCCTTTAACAGATGGAAAAAGAAAAAGCCATAGACCACCCAACCTACTACAGACTTTATCCTAGAGAGGACATACCATGCATGTATGGCCTTCTGAGAATACACAAGGAGGTAGCACCACTCAGACCCCTCATCTGTAGCATCAACTCCATCACCTACAACATCACAAAACACCTTAGCAACAATCTTAGCACCCCTGTTAGGAAACACTGCTCACCACATCCAGAACTCCACTGTTTTTGCCAGCAAGGTTCAGAGAGTGAAACTGGTCCAGGATGAAACCATGGTTTCATTTGATGTCACGTCACTCTTCGCATGCATTCCCACGTCAGAGGCAGTGGACTCAGAAAACGCCTCCTAGAAGACAGAACCAACCTCACCCCCAACCAGATATGCACCCTGCTGGATCTCCGTCTGGCCATCACTTACTTCAAATATGATGAAGGTTTCTATAGACAGAAGCACGGCTGTGCCTTGGGCTCTCCAGTGTCACCCACTGTAGCCAATCTGTACATGGCGGAAGTAGAAAACAGAGCACTGAGCTTGTATCGGGGAACAACTCGTAGCCACTTGTTCAGATATATGGACAATACCTGGGGCAGAATCAAAGCCAAAAAAGTTGAAGCCTTCACAGAGCACATTAACTCGGTGGAAAGCCACATCAAGTACACTTGAGAAGATATGAAGAAGAGCCAGCTGCCTTTTTTGGACTGTGCTATGCATGTTGAGCAGAATGGAAGCCTCAACATTGAAGTCTACAGGAAACTGACACACAGACCAATATCTGCTGTTTGAATTCCACCACCCACTGGAACACAAGCTGGGTGTCATCAGAACACAAGCACCGGGCTGAGAGTGTTCCTTCTAATGCAGAGGGAAGGGAGAAGGAACACACTCACATTAGGAAAGTACTGAGTAACTGTGGCTACCCCAACTGGGCCTCTGTCAAATCTACACAAAGAACCACAACAAACAGTGAAGAAAGGAGGAACAACACTGTCATCCCATATGTAGCTGGAATATTTTTTAAAAATTAGAAAGATGTTAGCCAAACATAACATACTGGTACACTTCAGACCCAACAACACTCTCAGACAAAAAATGGTTTACCCAAAGGATAAAACACCAGCATACAAGATTTGGATTGTTGTATATGCAGTTGGATGCAGAGAAGAGTCCACAGACTTGTACAGAGGAGAGACTAAACAACAGCTTCACAAGCATATTAACACAGGAGATCAACTCCTCAGGACAGTACTCAGCAGTTCACCTGCATCTGAAGGATAAGAGATATTTCTTTGAGGACAGCAAAGTATACATTTTGGACTGAGAGGACAGATGGTTTGAGAGAAGAGTAACGGAAGCCATCTATGTCAAATTGGAACAACCATCTCTAAACAGAGGGGTTCTGCAACACCACTTATCAAGCCCCTTATACCATAGTTATAAGGTCTCTCCCCAGAAATTTTTGCCATCATTAACTTGAGTCATTAGAGACATTATCTTGAGTCACTCCTGATATGGCAGATTCATATCCTTTGTTGTGTAAACTGGCAGCTCCATCACCATACTTGCTGTCATTGTTGGTGGACCACCTGGTTTCACAGCAATTCACACTGAAGCATGTTAGTCCTGGCCATTAATGGGTCATTAGCCATGTGAGCTGTAGTGACTATAAATTCTGTAACTCCTGATTAGTCAGTTAGAACTGAAGAAGCCTCTTGGATGAAGGTGAAACATCTTTAAGAACCTACAAGAGACGTCCAGCTGATTTCTACTGAAGATCCTATGATTACCATGACCTGGCTGACTGAGACAAGGACTGTCATCTTTACAGAATTTTGCTGACTTGGTATTATAGTGTTGATTGTTGTGACGTCAAAACTCTATTGATTATATATGACAGCTGAGGTCTACTACCGCCAATTCAGAAATGTTTACAGTGGACTATCAGTAATGATTGTACTGTAGAAAAATAATTTTATTTCTAGCTGCTACACAGAAACTGAATGTCATTCTACATATATGACAACTGTCCAGCAGTTACAGCATAACATGGGAAATGTAGAGGATCAACTGTTGGCAAGAAGGCTGTTGGGTCAGGATTTTGTCTCTTTTCGTGTGATGCTCTCTCAGTCTCACTCTTTCTTTCAAATTCAAATTAGCTCTTCTGGCATGAAAATGCCATTCTAAGAGATATAATGAATGTAGTACAGACAGTACAATTTAATGTGTTGTTCTGATTTTCTTCTCTGTCTTTCTCTCTCTCGTCTTCTATGTGTCTATCTGTTTCTCATTGTTACAGTATAACAAGCATGGAGATAAAAATGCCCCACTTAGAATAAACAGTTTATGTATTGCGTGTGTGTGTGTGTGTGTGTGTGTGTATGTATGTGTATGTGTGTTTGGGTGCATGTGTGTGATCATTTGTGTGTGTCTCAGTCGTGTCTATGTTTCCGTGTGCTTGTATCATTTCTCTTTTACTGTCAATGCCATTTTTTGTAAAAGCAAATAAAAACAAATATTCAGATTATATTTGCTGGCAATAAAATGGTACTGAATATTTTTTGATGATCTAATGATCCTTAAAACACCTTTACTTTTTTGTCCTTTCAGTTTGTGGATTTTTGTATGCCTCACATGCAAAGACAGAGCGGAGCAAACAACTCTGGGCTGACAATGCAAGATGATGGTCATCTTATTAGACTCCACCTTCCAAGAAATGCCTGTGTATTTCCCATCGGCTGTCATTTGCTTAAATACACCAAAACCTCTACTTGACAGTCAGATGTGGGGGTGTCCTGTTGAAGTCTATTATCCCAAAACTGTTGATAAACACTGTTACTTTTTTTGAAGATGTTAAAGTCTGCAACAACTAGAAGAAACCATGAGAGCAGATTTTCAACTATGTTTACACAAAATCAGAATTCAGCTATATGAATGTTCACGAAAGCATGTCTTATGGACTAAATGTTTCTTTTTTTAGTTCAGTAGTTTTGTCGTTATTAGACTTTCAGCCTACACCAGCATTTGCTTATTTTAATGTTAAAGTTGTCTTCATGTGGAGAAATGTCAAGACGACAGCTGCTTCTAATCACATCCAGCAGCCGTCTCAACAACTACACTGAGTCACTTACATTTGGTATTTCTATCATTTTTACAGCAGTATTAATGGTAAACTAGAGTATTTTTTGTAGCAGACAGGTCTCCATCATTGCTAGAGTATGGGTTTAGTGTGAGGTATAGGCCCACCCCATGTATAGCTTATCCTAATATACCACATCATTCTACTGGTGAATATGTAAGCATATGTGCATGTTACTGTGCACATCTGTCTAGTGTATAGTGTATTTATGTATGTCTTTCCCTGTATTTTTTCTGTGTTTAGGTGTATGATACTCCTCCCATGGTGGTGAAGGACTCTTCTAGTGGTCAAGATATATATGACATCCCAGCAAGCGCAGACAAGAACACACAGCAGACTGTAAGACTTCATTTATGGAAGTTACACAACACTAGGGCTGCAACTAACGAATATTTTAACAGTCGATTCATCTGTTGATTTTTTTTCAATGAATCGGTGAATTGGATAAAAAACAAAAACACTTTTTAATGACTTAGAATAAAAGTATTTGTTTCTTTATTTATTAACACAGTATGTGACTGAGATATACCAATGCTTCATGACAGTAGAGTGGAGCCGAGGCCGCGGCTGCTGTGGATGCCGTGGCTGGTACGGCGACGTCAGCTACTGCGGCCTGGGGCGTACTTATTCAGATTTAAAAATTATTATCCAGATACCACCACAACGACTGAATATTCGGATATTTAGGTCCAGTCCTATTGCGAATATTCCATATAATTACCGTAACGCTGTCTTTTTCTTGTGTTTTCGTGAAGTTTTTCCATACTTTGGAGGACTCTGATCGTGATTTTTTTCTGTGGATTTCTCTGCCACCTCTGCCATGCTGGCTTGTTTTTATTCTGCAGTCAGCGTAGTTTGGTGGCTTGTCTGTGCGTGTTCAACAGGAACGCATGCTCCAATCTGCAGCAGCAGTCAGTGCAGTGTCTACATATATTTGTGTATAAACAGCTCCGCAACATAAATCGCGTGAGACAACAAATTAATGATGAATTCGTTGCCAATGCCAACACTTTTAATAATCGATTTTTATCGATTTTATCAATTAGTTGTTGCAGCCCAAAACAATTGTTTTGATGCAATTATATAATGTTTCTTATGCCAGGTAGATTGTATATTACAATCTACCTGGCATAAGATAACAGAAGATTGCATACACCTTCTTTCTGAGAGGAGAATATTTAGATCCTGAGCACCAACCAATGTGAAATTATTCTGCTTAGTGAACCATTTAAAATTTGTTGTGCAGTTTTGACCCAAATCTTGCCATTTATAGGTGTAATAGTTTAACTCCTTCAAGAGAAAAATGACAAGATCTAAATCTTCTTTTTGGGCAGTATAATTCAAAGACCTTTGTGATGCTATATTGTGGCACTTTTAGAGTTTTCGTTGAATGTGATATCCATGGAGTTATGGCCAATTTCAATTTCTCACCAATTTTGCTGTAACTCCAATGTCCATTATTCAATTTGCCACAAAGTTCTCATGCTTTAGAAAAGTCCCAGTCTGAACATATCTACATTTCTAAGTCATAGCACCCCCTACTGACGACAGAAGGTCAGCCCTATGTTACAAGAACCATCCAAATTACATAAAATGCACATGGTGTATTCTACAAGATACACAGCAACGTGATTATTATGTATTGATTATTGGGTGTTCCCTAATGCCACAGAGTGGACAAAGGAATTAATACATAATTCCTAGTTCAGTGCTGAAGACTTTTGCACAATGGGGTAAGAAATCAATTATATACCACATACCATTGCACAAAAAGAGCCTGTAAAATTACAAAAGTGAGCTGGCGTAATTAAGACTGATTTGGTGCAATTAGGAATAAAGACAAATCTATGCTTGAAACTAAAGAAATAAAATCAGTTTTGGCAAAAGCAGCAAAAAGAAAGAAACACTTGTAACTGTGCTAGATAGCAGTTTTATATGCGCATTAAGTATAAGCATGCAAAGAATAAAGTACAATACTTCATGCAAAATAGGATTTTTCTCTCCCTCTGTCTCTTCAGGTCTATGATTTCCCACCATCTGTCAGTAAAGACATCCCTGATTCTCAGCCAATAAGAGAGGAGACCTATGATGTGCCACCCCACTTCGCGAAAATAAAGTCCCATGTACCTATCCCTCCTGGCAAGTACCTGCACAACCTCAATGATGATGATGAAGAGCCGCCGATTCCAGAGGATGTCTATGACGTCCCACCCCCCATTCTGACTGACAAGCATTATCACAGAGACAGGGGTGGACTCAGCCAGGCTCCCCAGGAGATCTATGACATCCCAGCCATTCTGCGTCCTGGAGGTCACCCCACCCAGGATGTATATGATTTCCCCCGAGAACGGGAGGAAAGAGGAGGAGAGAAGGGAGACCAGTATGTCTATGATGTCCCACCACAGGTAGGAGATCCACATCGATATTTTAGGTTAGATGTTTGTTTGCCATGAAACAAGACCCAAATGTGTGAGATCTGTTTCATTTCTGCGCATCCAGTGTGTGCATCTTGTTAATGATGAGGTTAACAGAAAAGGTACTTTTTGCCATTTTTTTTACGAAGTGTTTTTATTGGGTTATCTGCATCACATACATATTTTCTACAGTACATGCAACCCAGTTTTATATTAGTACAATAACACAATGTATCACACACCCCAAATACCCTAAATGACAATGACTATATCAAAAGTAGTAAAGAAAGGAAACAAACAAAGAAAAAGAAGGAAAAAACAAAAACAAAACAAAACAAAAAAACAGTGTGTTACATTTAGGGCTGCATAACCAATCAACATCAAACTGACTACTTTGTTCCATGAAAATAGTCAGATAAATATTTGTATTCTTCCAAAGAAGGAACAGAATGAACAAAGGACAAAACAGGACCCCAAGTCTTGTCAAAATTGTCAGCACAACCTCTAATGCTGTACTTAATTTTCTCCAAAAAATTAAATTAATGTGATTGTGGAAGATCAAATTTAGTCTTTAGAATTTCAAAAGAACCTTTTTTTTGCCGCTACCTCACCCGGGTCAGGGATACCGGGGCCTTCTCCTGGAGCCAGCCCTGGGAGGGGAGCTCGAAAGAGAGCGCCTGGTGGCCGAGCCTTGGGGTCCCGTGGGGCTCGGTTGGGCACAGCCCGAAGAAGTTACACAGGGCCACCGCCCAGTGGGCCCACCAACCGCAGGGCAGGAAATCGGGGTCGGGTGCTATGTACACCGGGCAGTAGGCAGGAGCGGCCGTCTGGGCGCACCGCCCCCTGGTGGCGTAGACTGGTTCTGGGGACGTGGAACGTCACCTCACTGGCGGGAAAGGAACCTGAGCTGGTGCGGGAGGTGGAGCGATACCGGCTAGATATAGTTGGGCTCACCTCCACGCACAGCAAGGGTTCTGGAACCAAACTCCTGGAGAGGGGTTGGACTCTCTCCTTTTCCGGAGTTGCCCATGGTGAGAGGCGCTGGGCGGGTGTGGGGATACTCACAAGCCCCCGGCTGAGCGCCGCGTTGTTGGAGTTCACCCCGGAGAACGAGAGGGTCGCCTCTCTGCGACTGCGTGTTTGCAGAGGGGAAAACTCTGACTGTTGTTTGTGCTTATGCACCGAACATCAGTTTGGAGTATTCAGCCTTCTTGGAGTCTCTGGGTGGTGTCCTGGAAGGGGTGCCATCTGGGGACTCCATTGTTCTCCTGGGTGACTTCAATGCTCACGTGGGCAATGATGGAGAAACCTGGAGGGGGGTGATTGGGAGGAACGGCCTGCCCGATCTGAACCCGAGTGGTGCTTTGTTATTGGACTTCTGTGCTCGTCATAGATTGTCCATAACGAACACCATGTTCGAGCATAAGGTGGCTCATAAGTAAAGCACCTTAGGCCAAAGGTCGATGATCGACTTTGTAGTCGTATCATCAGACCTGCGGCCGTATGTCTCGGACACTCAGGTGAAGAGAGGAGCAGAGCTGTCAACTGATCACCACCTGGTGGTGAGTTGGATCCGATGGCGGGGAAGGCTGCCGGACAGACCTGGTAAACCCAAGCGGGTAGTGAGGGTGAACTGGGAACGTTTGGCAGAGGACCCTGTCCGTAGGGTTTTCAATTCCCACCTCCGGAAGAGCTTCTCCTGCATTCCGAGGGAGGTTGGGGACATGGAGTCGGAGTGGGCCATGTTCAAAGCCTCCATTGCAGAAGCGGCTGTTAGGAGCTGTGGTCAGAAGGTCTCTGGTGCCTGTCGTGGCGGCAACCCAAAAACCCGTTGGTGGACACCAGCGGTAAGGGAAGCCGTCAGGCTGAAGAAGGAGGCGTTTCGGGCCTGGTTGGCTCGGGGGTCTCCTGAAGCAGCTGACAGGTACCGGTTGGCCAAAAGGGCTGCAGCTGCGGCTGTTGCGGAAGCTAAAACTCGGGTGTGGGAGGAGTTCGGTGAGGCTATGGAGAAGGACTTTAGGTCGGCCTCGAGGAAGTTCTGGCAGACCGTTCTGCGCCTCAGGAAGGGGAGGCAGGGCTTTGCCCAGGCTGTGTACGGCCGGGGAGGAGAACTGTTGACCCGAACTGGGGACATCGTCGGGCGGTGGAAGGAGCACTCCGAGGAACTCCTGAACCCGGTAAACACGTCCTTCGCGGAGGAGGCAGAGCCTGAAGACTTGGGGGAATCTTCGTCCATATCCGTGGCAGAGGTTGCCGAGGTGGTTAAAAAGCTCCTCGGTGGCAAGGCGCCAGGTGTGGACGAGATTCGCCCTGAGATGCTGAAGGCTCTGGACATTGTTGGACTGTCTTGGCTGACACGTCTCTTCAATGTCGCGTGGGCATCGGGTACGGTGCCTGTGGAGTGGCAGACCGGGGTGGTGGTTCCCATCTTTAAGAAGGGGGACCGGAGGGTGTGTGCCAACTACCGGGGTATCACACTTCTCAGCCTCCCCGGGAAAGTTTACTCTAGGGTGCTGGAAGGGAGGCTCCAATCTATTGTCGAACCTCGGATTCAGGAGGAACAATGCGGATTCTGTCCTGGTCGTGGAACAGTGGACCAGCTCTTTACCCTTGCAGAGTTGCTGAGGGGAGCATGGGAGTTCGACCTGCCAGTCCACATGTGTTTTGTGGATCTGGAGAAGGCCTACGACCGTGTCCCCCGAGGGGCTCTGTGGGGGGTACTGCGGGAGTATGGGGTGCCGGCCTTGTTGCTCCGAGCCATTCGGTCTCTGTACAACCAAAGTGAGAGCTGTGTCCGCATTCTCGGCACAAAGTCAAGCACGTTTCCAGTGGGTGTTGGACTCCGCCAGGGCTGCCCTTTGTCACCGATCCTGTTTGTGGTTTTCATGGACAGGATTTCTCGGCGCAGCCGTGGAGAGGAGGGTGTCCGGTTTGGGGACCTCAGTATCGCGTCTCTGCGTTTTGCAGATGATGTGGTGCTGTTGGCTTCATCAGACCGTGACCTTCAGCACGCACTGGAGCGGTTTGCAGCCGAGTGTGAAGCGGCGGGGATGCGGATCAGCACCTCCAAGTCCGAGGCCATGGTTCTCAGCCGGAAACCGGTGGAGTGCTCCCTCCGGGTTGGGGGAGAGTTGCTGCCTCAAGCGAGGGAGTTTAAGTATCTCGGGATCTTGTTCACGAGTGATGGGAAAATGGAGCGCGAGATGGACAGGCGGCTGGGTGCAGCGTCAGCAGTTTTGCGGGCACTGTACCGGACCGTTGTGGTGAAGAGGGAGCTGAGCCGTAAAGCGAAGCTCTCTGTTTACCAGGCCATCTACGTTCCAACCCTCACCTATGGTCATGAGCTCTGGGTAGTGACCGAAAGGACAAGATTGCGGGTACAAGCGGCTGAAATGAGCTTCCTCCGAAGGGTGGCTGGGCTCAGCCTTAGAGATAGGGTGAGAAGCTTGGACATCCGGAGGGAGCTCGGAGTAGAGCCGCTGCTCCTTCGCGTCGAAAGGAGCCAGTTGAGGTGGTTTGGACATCTGATTCGGATGCCTCCGGGGAGGCTTCCCTTGGAGGTATTCCGAGCACGTCCGCCTGGGAGGAGGCCCCGGGGCAGACCCAGAACCCGCTGGAGGGATTATGTATCTCGTCTAGCTTGGGAACGCCTCGGGATCCCCCAGGATGAGCTGGAAAGCGTTGCTGGGGGGAGGGACGTCTGGAACGACCTGCTTCGTCTGCTGCCTCCGCGACCCGACCCCGGATAAGCAGAAGATAATGGATGGATGGATGGATGGATGGAATTTCAAAAGAAGTAAAGACTTTGTCAACAAATAATTGTTTAAAACAAACCAAACCTTTGTCCTTCTACTGAGAGAAAACTGGATCAAGGTTTGAAGGGGAAATAAATAGTTGTCACAGATGGGCATTAGTTAAGAAATAGAATCAATTTTGAATTGGTGTCTAAATTGCTTCCACTGTTTGCCATTTTAAAGCAGAATGCAGTGGTTCAAACCCAAAGTTCGTGTCATGCTGCTCTGTGATGTTATGCCTCACTCATCTCCTCAGTAGATGCAGTTGTCATTACAAACTTAGCTCACTCACTTAGCATATATTGCATATTTCGTTATATTTCTTTATGTTTGTTCCTGTTTGAGAATAAGATAGTCATGAATACATTATAGTTTTATTAATGAAATGACCCACCTAGCTCAAAGTCAGGAGGCAAGGGACTGATGACTAAGCTTACATGCATTCTGTCTTGACCTTGATAGTCTCAGCAGTGTTTCAGTTGTGACATTTTTTTGTAGGTTGTACGTGATGCCCAGTCTGCCAATGAAGAGCTGACCATGTCTTTCAAGCGGCTGTCTGCCTCAAGCACAGGAAGCACACGGAGCAATCACTCTGCTTCATCATTGGACATGGTCCCTGTCCGTGACACCCCCTCACTTCCTGCTCCTGGCTCCATTCCAGGGAAACCACTCATCTTGGATCTAGATCAGGCCATGGAGCGTCTGTCTCGCCTCCAGCAAGCTGTTGAGTCCAGTGTTTCCCTCATGATGTCATTCATCACCGGTAATTGGAGAAACCCTGCTCACCTGGAGGGGAATCTTTCAGCTGTTCATCAGGCTGCTGACCGGGTACGTGCCACTGTTCGAGACTTTCTAGAATTTGCCCGGGGCGCTGTGGCCAATGCTGCCCAGGCTACAGACCGCTCACTGCAGACCAAACTAAGCCGTCAGGTGGGAAAGATGGAGGAAGTCTTCCAGAGTTTGATTCGGCACAGTCAGAGCTTAGACACAATTTCTTGGTCACACACAGCACTCACAACACCTCCATCAGGAGGGGATGACTTAGATCTACTAATTATGACAGCGCGAGGCATCCCTGACGACGCCAAGCAGCTTGCCTCCTTTCTCCATGGTAACGCCTCACTGCTTTTTAAACGGACAACCCGGCAACAGCAGCAGCTGCCTCTTCCTCCGATCCCTGGGGAGATCAGTGGTCACATGACAGGATCAGGAAGTGGAAGCTTTCAGGGGGGGGAGAAGGTGAATATTCAGTCACGGCCCCTCCCCTCTCCACCAAAATTTACAGCTGCAGAGGAAGAGGAAGGTGTGGACAGGCCGTATGAGACCACAGAGGAAGGCTGGATGGAGGACTATGACTACGTACATCTACAGGTACACACACAAAATTTAAACCCTTTACTGTAACATGAAGTACATTCTAGTTTTTTTTTATTTTTTTTATCAGTTTATTTAAAAAGGGACCATGTACGATGTTAAACATAAATGTTTCCATTTGATGTATTGCACCAGAGTTAGCTTTAAGCTAATTTTCATCTGCAGTCCCTTAGGTCACAATAAAAACATTACAACATTAAAATGCACAGTTTGGCAGTGTGACTGCATGTTTAAAGGCTTCTGATACATCACATGTGAATAAACAGGAATTCCGAGAGAGAAAAATGTGCTGACCACATAGCTAATGTTTCTCCTGGAGGAGCCTGATAGTACAGAAGTGATGACAAGCACCATTAACACTGGGATATGCAGAAAGATTGCCAGTCTGATTTTATGGACCACATAGTTATATGCAATAGGTCGTGGTCAGGTATTATTACAGTACACTGAGGAGTCACAATGTTACCAGCTGCCTAATATGCTGTTGAAAGTTTGCATACCTCCAGGTAGGCTCCAACCTGAGGAGTTTGGAATCTACCTGATCAGTAAGGGTGTGCTGTGGTATCTGGCACCAAATACAGCTGGAGCTGCTGAAGATCAGACTTGTTTCAGTAGTTCTCAGAAGTTCATGATTTTTGCCCCTCCTCAGACCACTGTCAATAGCGACTTACCCTTGCTGACTGGCAGCACCCCACAAACTTATCTTTTTCAGAGATTCTCTGACCCAGTTTTCTGGCCATAATGATTTGGCCATTGTCACAGAGGCTCAGTTCTTTACACCTGCCCATTTCCTGCACATCCAACATGTTGACTACAAACCCAGTATGTACCAGGCCTGGACATGCACATATGTTGTTACAAAATACCAATGATCATTTTAACACCTGATTTTAATTTGGTCATTCGTGAAAATTAATATTAATTGTGATTGCATTCTAGTTATTTGATTATTGGTAAATTTGTTTGGGGTCTGTGTGTGCTGCACATTATTTGTAATATTCTTACTGATCCACAAAGAGATGTGTTTTTCTGAAACTATGTAAATGTGTATAAGTGGTGTAACAACTGTGTGTTGATTTGTCAGGGAAAGGAAGAGTTTGAGAAGAACCAAAGACAACTGCTGGAGAAGGGCAACATTATCAGACACAACAAGATACAACTGGAACAGCAGCAGGTATCTATTTATGTGAGCTTGTTTTGCCATCTCTGTGAGGAGCCATTTTTGGCCTTCAAGAAAAGCTGTGTTCCATAATTTCATTTATTGGCACTTTGCAAATAAGGGACAGATGACCTCCAAAGCAAGCTGGCACACACACACACACACACACACACACACACACACACACACACACAAACACACACACACACACACACACACACACACGTTTGGACGTCTGGTTCTTATATGACTTTATTATGGGTTAACAGAAAAAGTGACCAAAGCTGCTGGCTCAAAAATATATACTGTATACAGCAATGATAATATTTGGTTACATGTCCCTTGGCCATTTTCACTTCAATTAAATGATTTTGGTAGCCATCCACAAGCTTCTGGCAAGCTTCTGGTTGAATCTTTGACCACTCCTCTTGACAGAATTGGTGCAGTTCAGTAAAATTTGTTGGCTTTCTGACATGGTCTTGTTTCTTCAGCAATGTCCACATGTTTAAGTCAGGACTTTGGGAAGGCCATTCTAAAACCATAATTCTAGCCTGATTTAACCATTCCATTACCACTTTTAATGTGTGTTTGGGGTCATTGTCCTGTTGGAACACCCAACTGCGCCCAAGACCCAACCTTCGGGCTGATGATTTTAGGTTATCTTAAAGAATTTGAAGGTAATCCTCCTTCTTCATTATCCCATTTACTTTCTGTAAAGCACCAGTTACATTGGCAGCAAAACAGCCCCACAGCATAATACTACCACCACCATGCTTGACGGTAGGCATGGTGTTCTTGGGGTTAAAGGCCTCACCTTTTCTCCTCCAAACATATTGCTAGGCATTGTGGCCAAACAGCTGAATTTTTGTTTCGTCTGACCACAGAACTTTCCTCCAGAAGGTCTTATCTTTGTCATGTGTCATTTGTCATTTGTCATGTGATCAGCAGCAAACTTCAGTCGAGCCTTAAGGTGCTGCTTTTGGAGCACGGCAGCCTCTCAGTCCATGGCGATGCAAAACACGCTTGACTGTGAACACTCACACCTGTGTTCCAGCAGCTTCTAATTCTTGACAGATTTGCTTTTTGGTGGTTCTCGGTTGACTCTTTGCCCTTCTGACCAATTTTCTCTCAGCAGCAGGTGATAGCTTGCATTTTCTTCCTGTTCGTGGCAGAGACAAAACAGTGCCATGCACTTTATACTTACAAACAATTGTTTGCACTGATGCTCTTGGGACCTGCAGCTGCTTTGAAATGTCTCCAAGTGACTTTCCTGACTTGTTCAAGTCAAAGAGTGGCTTTTTCAGATCCTTGCTGAGCTCCTTTGACTTTCCCATTGTAGCGTTTGTGGGTGTTTGTATCCAATGAGCCCTATTTAAATGGCCTCAGAGAAGTCACCAGCTGTAGTCACTTATAATCACTCACAAGAAGTTAAGAGGCCATGCTATGAAGCCCATTTCATTGACACAACTTTCTAAGTCACCAAAATTGCTAATTCATGTTGCTCTGTGTATATTTTTGAGCCAGAAGATTTGGTCACTTTTTCTATTAACCCATAATAAAGTCATAAAAGAACCAAACTTCATGAATGTTTTTCAGATACTTCTTTGATTGGAACAAAGAAGTATCTGTTCCAATCACTCTATCAGTGAAAAATCAGAGTTGTAGAAATAACTGGAAACTCAAGAGAGCCATGACATTATGTTCTTTACAAGTATATGTAAACTTTTGACCACAGCTGCAAATCAGACGGGATATTAAAATCCGGAAGGGACAAAAGCAGGATTTTAAACAGTGAAAAGGCATCTGCTTCCAACTCCACTGGAAATTATGATCCTGCTGTATTTAGAAGTTATTATCGAGAACTAGCATATGTGGCAAATTGTGCCCTCATTTAAATGCTCATTTGAGGGTGTGGTACCTTTGTGACCAACTGGTCAGGCTCAAGAATTTTTATGCATTTCGATTTCAAAGATATTGAGCTTCTAAATGGTTAATGATAAGTTATCTGCATTTATAAGATAAAGTGTGTGTCTTTGAGGCTTTTTTCCCTCATGCGTCTCTGAGATAAAGTTTGATTTGTGACCTACACAACCCTACTTAAATGAAACCTCAAGCACAAATATTCTGCAAAAACACTCTTTTTTATTATCAAAAAATAGAAATAAATCAGTGTTTATTTGGATAAATTGTTTTTTTTATAAATTGCCAAAATATAGTGAAAGATACATGTGTCACTTCGTTGTTTTGTAAGACTAAAACATATTTCCAGATCATATCAGAACAGAGAAAAGTAGCAAATCTTAGCATCTGAGAAGCCTGAATGAGAAAATATTTTCAAATAAATACATTTATAAACTATTTTTTTTAAAAAAAACTATTATTTTTCCAAAGATGGACTATTTGGTTATTCATTGCAGATTATTTTTAAGGATTAACTTTCTTCTCTCTCCTCTTCTTCCAGATTAAACAGTTTGAGAGGTTAGAGCAGGAAGTCAGCCAGCCAATAAACAATGACATGACGGGCTGGGTCCCATCCCCACACCACCCTCTGGCCAACCAGCTGGCCCAGAATGGCTCTGGAGGCCCCTCCTCCTCCTCCTCCAAGTTGTGCCATGGCGACCAGCAGCTCCTCCTCTTCTATCAGGAGCAGTGTGAACAGAATGTCACCACAGTGACAAATGCCATTGATGCTTTCTTTACCGCCGTCAACTCCAACCAGCCACCAAAGATCTTCGTGGCACACAGCAAATTTGTCATTCTCAGTGCACACAAGCTGGTGTTTATCGGTGACACACTGTCACGTCAGGCCAAGTCTCCTGAGGTGAGGGCCCGGGTCGCCCAAAGCAGCAACACCCTCTGTGAAAAACTCAAAGACATTGTGATCAGTACAAAGACAGCAGCACTTCAGTACCCTTCGCCTGGAGCAGCTAGAGAGATGACTGAAAGGGTAAAGGAGTTGGCAGGGTGTACGCAGCAGTTCAGAATGGTGCTGGGACAACTGCTGGTGATGTAGGAGGGTGGGGAGGGTGGAGGAAAAAAAACAGTGGCACAAACTGAGATGTCCCAGTAACACTGGGTGGACTTCCCTGTAGGCCTCTGCATTACAAGGTAAGAGGACCAGGAGCTCCTTGGACATGTAGCATGGAAAGGCTCTGTGGCCCTGAATCCTGGGGGGTCTGGGACCCTGTCTGGGACTGGGGACACCAACTTCACATCCATCCTCTGCTCTTTCCCTGTGTTGCCTCTCACTGGGACTTTCCTTTCTCATCCCTCCTTTGTCTGTGCACTTTTTACTCTAGACAAACTAAAAGGAACATTTTATCTTCAGTGGGCTGGGCCAATGGCTGTAAAGTAATCATTGTAAATATTTAAGTTACCTATTTAGTCAGAAAACCGAAAAGAAAAGAGGCTAAAGAACTTCCATTATATAAATATAAATAAATATTTCTTTTTATGTTTGAAGAAAGAAAAGATGAAAACATTAGTGTAGTTTTTAGACCGTATCAATAATTATTATCAATATTGCTATACCATAGATTTATGGCTCTGATTCTTGATTCTTGTATCATTATTGTTATGGATGTGTAAATTCCAGATGATATGTATGACTCTATGTTGTTGTAAGTCTATGCTTTTTTTCATCCTTGACAAAGGCACACTTTCCAAAAAACACACTGGAGCACACACTCATCTTCAAATGTCACAATGATGACCTACTGTTACCATGATACCTCTGTGTTCAAACAGTATGTTAACACCTGTAGCTCAACAAGTTTCATGCCGATTTCAGTCTACCACAGCAGGTGACACTGCTGCCAAAAGGTGTCCACATAACTATACAGCTGCAGTACTGCAGGTGCACCTAAAAAATGATCTTCGTACCATCTTGGATGCTTTGTTTGGAAATTATATGTTGTTTTGTAAGAGGCATGTAATTGAGAAAAGAAGTGTAAATGTTAAAAGACAGCAAATGCAATTAAACCTGCATTTCTTTTTTCTCTGACTCTGTGATATCATGATTTTTAAATCAGTCAAAAATTATGTGAAATGTCTAGAACCACCTCAACATGTTGTGCAGGCAGTTTGTACACAGGGGTTATATTGAACTGAAGCCCACCAGAGCCCAATGAACCCCATCGGAGCTGGGCCCCCCTTACGTCTAAAGCACACTCTGCCAGAGCTCAGCTCCATCTCCTTCAGTTTCACAACATCACCAACTTGTAAAAAATTCTTCAAATCTGATTTCAGACATTGTGTCTCACACTGGACAAACCAATGTAGAATATCACTGTCTTTTCTTTGGGTTTATTCGACAGCTGACATCACACAGCAGCAGAATTTGTACTGCCTCCACAATGAGAGAGTGGCTGCAGGTGGTTTGTTAATTTCTATCGTCTGACATGTCCTTATGATCATAGGTAGCCTTAGTAGCCTACTACTATCAGCTGACCGGCCCCCCTCCCCAATCATATTCCTTTAATATGTAGTTAGAATAAATTTAAGACATCTGTGTAGGTTAAGTGAAATGTAGTTTTTGGTACAACATAAAAAAATGAGTCTTCACAAAAATTAGCTGTAACACACTTTTCCAGAAATAGTCTTTCTTCATCTGGACAATCCTCTTCCACAGAACACAATAGCTGTGTCCCAATTCAGGGACTGAATCCTTTGAAGGCTGCATTTGTTGGCCGCATACATCACAGCGGTGCGACAAAGGCTGTCCCATTTGATTAAACCTTGAAGACTCCTCAAATGTGGCCGACGAATGCGTCCTTCTTTTCCACGGATTTGAAGGATGCATCGGTGTATCCTTCGTAGCCCCAAATATCCCAAGATTCATTGCGTGCCATTGACAATTTGGTCAACAGCTGGAGTTTTAACTGCTCACAGCTGACGGAAAAGATGGATTCATCAGTGGTGGAGGATTATAGTTTTAAATATAACTATTGTGTTACAGCTTACTTTAATAGCTAACGATAAAAATGTTGAAAACATTAAATTGTTTTAAAAAATCAATTAAATTGTTATTATTATTGTTGATGTGAACCGCTGCTATTTAAAATGTTTACTTTCCAGTTGTACAGCTTCAGTGTTTATGTTATATTTTACCTAGACTGGCGATTTTTTTCTGACTGCAGTCATCACAAAAACGACTTATTCATTCATAAATATTCATATATTTAATTCTTATTGAAATTATTATATGGAAGTAAAGTAAAATGGTTACAAAATGCTACTGGAGCTTCTATTGGTGGTAATTCTCTGTGTAGATGAGCAAAAACATGACTATCCTCACTTTTCTTGGTTTAGTTCCACCAAGTTATCTGATAACATGTTTAACATAAATTATATTTGATTTCTGTTAAGACAGCAGGTATTTAGTGATCCTCATCAATAAATTGTGGTGATTTATAATATTTGAAGTTCATATCAGTGGATGTTAACAGATTTAAACAAGCTGTGAACCTTTCTAGTCCCCTTTTATACACTAGCATTTGCTTTTTTGTTTCAGAAAAATCATCTGCCTGTGGGCCCGGTGTGGTTGTCATGGTGACCACTACCAGGGGATCATGTTGCCCTCCGAGTTCAGAAGCATCCCACTATCTCTGTTGCTAAGTGATGAGATCACACTGAGCACGGCAAGTGCGTTCTCCTGTGTAGCAGAGGAGGAGGAGCCTGGGGGAGATAAATAGAAAGATAGAATATTTGATAGAATTGCAGGGCGGGATACAACAGGGGTAAATATATATATATATATATTTGTGTGTGTGTGTGTGTGTGTGTACCCTTAAGGTGACAACGCAGGAAAAAGCCAGAGGATCACCAAGCCTACAGGTTTCAATATGTGGGAACCATGACTGTGAAAAGTTTAATGGCAATTCTTTCAGTTGCTGAGATTTTTCTACTTAAGTGGTTGACTGAACAACTGACCTACCTTGCCATTACAGAGCTACACTGCTAGCATGACTAAAATCCTCAGCAACCCCAACTGAGAAACTATTTACTATTTTGAAGATCTAGTGACCAGACACACAGTGCACACCCCTGTGCAATATCACCTAAATGTCAAATGACTCTAAATTCTATCACCTTACAGTAATTACATTACTTCTGTATTAAACAGAAGGGTATGTTGTATAATTACAAACTTTTTTAACAAACCTATTGTCTTTATGTCATGAATTAGGAATTGACAAGCAATATTAGCATTTATGGCAAGTGGGTTATTCAGCAAATTCCATTTTGTCCTTAGGAAACATTTATTGTGTTTACATTATTCATTATATATGTCTATCTTGGAGGAGAAAAAGAAATGTATTTTATAATGGCGCATGTTGACAGTGTAACTTTTTTCTACACGTGGACTGTATAGTAGATGCTAAATACCTACACTTGGTAACACTTTATAATAACTATCATTTATAAGGCATTTATAAGCTATTAGTAGATATTAGTTGATAGTTAACTAATCATGCACAAACCACCTATAAACATTTGTAAATGATTAGGTCATTTATAAATTATTACTAAATTATTTACAACTTACATTACAAGACATTTATAAGCTATTAGCAGATCTTGAACTAATCATGAATAAACCATTTATATACATTACCAGTGATAGCTAAAGTTGTACAACATGTATGTATGATTTATACATTATGTGAAACACTGTGTCAACATTGTTTGTACATGATTTATTCATCATCAACTAACATTATTTAATGTGTACGAAAACAGTTTTTGAAAGATTTGAGGAAATATCCACTACCACCAATTTTTTTTATTCATGTTTAACAAATGATTTATTAGACATTTATAAAAATTATATAAATAATTTGTGGATGTTATTGTGTCCCCTAATCTAAAGTGAAACTATTCATTGTTTACTAATGTTTGTTAATGTTTATTCGTGATTTCTGGACCTTTTACTCACTTCTTATAAACCATCTGACTTTTATGAATACAGATACAAAGAAATTACTAACTTCTCTTTTCATGTTTAACTAATGATTTGTTAGACATTCATAAAAAATCTAAAAATCATTTGCAGATTAGATTTCCCCTAATCTAAAGTGAATTCTATTCATCATTCACAAATGTCTGTTAATGTTTGCTAAACATTTGTAGACTTTTTCCATCACATGTAAGAAATGTTGTGGACAACTTTGGGATCCATCCTCCTTTGTGACATCAAAAGTGACAGAATTAGGAGTACAGAGTATCAGAGTATAAAACACTTTATTAAAACAATCACAGCAACTGAGATTTTTGATTTTGCAAAAATCCATTCGTGTACAATCCACTTCCTCACAGCTTTCCCCCTGTGGCTGTCCCGCCGACACCTCCTGGATCATACAACAAGAAAAAGGGGGTCATACATTTATATGCCGTTATAACGCCAGCTAAAACAATTATTCTATTATTCTATTCTTAATAGCACAAGTTTTTCAATGTTTAATGTAACGCTAACTTATTCCCTTGCATCAATCTGCATCGATTATGTGATTAGCAAAACCATCCCAACCATAGACATACATACGTAGACACCGCATTGAGCGCTGAACCACATGTCAACGTAGCCGCCATATTGGATGTGGCAAAAGAGAACAGAGGAGATGCCTCATTCATGTGCTGCGTGGAATTGCACCAACCGGTTTTCAGTACAAACCAGATCACACGGGTTTACCTTTCACAAGGTAAGACTGAAAAAATACTTTTGATTGTATTTGGCCATTATAACTTAAGTTTACGAACAGAATTTGCTGACTTTGTGGCCAATACTATGAAGTCCAGCGCATAATACTGTGGATTCCCGCGGTGAAACCACTCAAAGTAACCACTCTGAATGTTGTTAACCACTCTGAATGTAGCTTAGCTAACTTTTCACATACTATGTAGGTTTCCCAAAAATAAAGAGATCAGAAAGCAGTGGGAAACAGCTGTCAGATGGAAGGTTTCTCAGCTGGTCCATCATCCATGCTCTGCAGTGAGCACTTCAGGCCACAGGATTTTGACAGGACAGGTCAGATGGCCAGGATAAGAGATGGAGCTCTTCCTTCAGTTTTCTGTTTCCCAGCACATCTCCACAGGGCAGGTGGAGAGGCTGTAAGGATTGGATAATTCAATGCTGAAAATGTTTTTTCCCTGTCTGAATGTGAAGGAATCAGTGATGTATTTTTGTCTTCACTTTAGCCTGTGGCTACCAGGATGACTCAGACCTCAAAGATGGCACAACACACCCTGTGACTGGACTGTTCCCAGCTTGTCCAAGAGTTCACCAATCACTGAATATCAAAATGATTAATTCAATCAGTTAAATGTAAACATTTGTGCTCTCTCTCTTTGTGCACTTATTTTTTTAATATTTTATTTTTGTTTCTTAAAAGTTCATCTCTACATTAAAATTTTGATCTGAATTTTCAATATTTTATATTTCTATATGTTATAATATAGTCTTTGTTGAATGGGTGCAAGTATAACACCAACAATTTTCCCCTGGCATCAATAAAGTATTTCTGATTCTGATTTTGATTTATTCAGAAAACCCACCTGTCACATCTAAGTTTCAGGATCTGGTTATTATAAACACAGATGTTTAATATTAAATTTTTAATATTTATCATCATAACAGTTTTACATACATCGGTAGCTGTAAAAACTCAAACACATTAGAGAAATACATACTTTCGTTTGGTGCTTACCTTTGTCCTCAACATATAAGGAGTAAACATTTATACATTTATAAAGACACAGAACATCTCATTTTGTGCAGTTTTAATCATACCATATAGCAAGTGTTTTTTCTTCTTTTTCTCTTTTAAGAGGTAAGTATAGGTTGATACATAGTTAATTTTGTCTGTTAAGACACAATCATTCATCTATATGCTGCTTTAAGTTTGTATTTACACTTTTAAAGTAGCATATAGATGCATGATTCATGTCTTAATAAACAAAATAAACTATGAATCACCCTTCAGTTTTACATCTGTAAAGGGAAAAAACACAGTTATAATGCTTGAAAGGTTGTTTCTAGATCTACATTGCGCCCGGCCCCTACGGTTCCCTCTGCAGGTGGTGGGTTCACAAGAGGTCGGGCCCACGTTGTCCTTTCAGGTTGAGCCCGGCCGAGCCCCATGAGCGAAGGCCCGGCCACCGGGCGCCCCCATACGAGTCCCAGCCCCAGGCCTGGCTCCAGGGTGGGGCACCGGCTGCGCCATACTGGGCGACGTCACGTCCTTGTTATTAGTTCTTCCATAAGGGCTTCTTGGATCGGGCAGCAATCGACGGCAGGGGCCTCAGCGACCCGATCCTCGGACACAACTTCTAGCTGTTGGGACATGGAACATCACCTTACTGGGGGGAAGGAGCCTGAGCTTGTGCAGGAGGTTGAGAGGTACGGTCTAGATATAGTCGGGCTCACCTCCACGCACAGCTTGGGCTCCTTGAGAGGGGCTGGACTCTCCACTTCTCTGGAGTTGCCCATGGTGAGAGGCGGCAGGCTGGTGTGGGCTTGCTCACAGCCCCACAGCTCAGCCACCACGTGTTAGAGTTGTAGTGTCTCATGGTCTCTAGGGCTTTTAGGATCATGGGACCAGATTGTTTATGCTAATGGTTTTAGAACTGTGGGAATGGTTAAGGTAATGGGTATCGTAAACATTTGACCTTACATAGGATGTGTGTTTTATTTTACCTTTTGCCTTTTGCTCTTTGCCCTTTCTGGTATGTAGGTGTGGTAGGACGGCTCAGCCTGTCTCCAGTCATGCCAGGTGCAGCGGATCAGCTCTGCGCAGCTGGAAGGAATCTCACTGATTGCACCTGGCGTGTTTGCTTGCTGGGCGGTGCAGCACAGCATTATACCTGGGAGAGGGCTGCATGTCTGGACATGCAGCTGCTTACCTCTTTCCCAGAGCTGTAGTGCTGTCAGTGGTGTGGTTTGGCGTGGACGCGAGGGTCCACAGCGGTTGTGTAGACGCTGGCTGGCTGAGCTTCCTCTACCTGTCAGGTACGTTCCGCCGCGGTCGCTGTATCTCCGAGCGACAGTGCCATTTCTGACGCGCTTTCTGCTGTTGACAGCCGGACTATTTCCTGGCCGAAGCCTGGAAGCCGTGTGTGTGTGTGGCCTCAGAGCTGGTGGGTAATAACTGGCGTACTGCTTTGGACTCGTGAGGTGGGCTGGCTCATGTCTGTCTGTCGGTTGTATTGCTGTGCTGCACCAACTGATAATGACTTGTGATTTTGGTTGACAGTGATTATGCCGCGTCCTTCTGCTGATGCCTGACAGGCGGCTCCACGTCTGTAGCGGACTGCTGTTGTTCTGTCTGGGGATTCACCGCAGCAAGTTTTGCCGGCCAATGGTTTTTATTGTGATTTCAATGTTTTAAAAGGACAGAATAATCTTGGTGTGCAGGTGCCCCTTTTTCAGTACACCCGGAATTTGTATTAATATTTTTAACACTGTTTATATTGTTGGTATTTAGTATTGGAATTCTTTTGTTTTTCTTTCTTTCATATATCTTTGCTTTCGTGATTGTGTGTTTAGTTAGTCTATTTGTTGTTTTTTGGGTTGGCTGGGTGGCATAATCAGTCTGGGTGGTGACCTCCTGGGCCTCGTTTAGTTTGGGGCAATATTAAACATTGGTTTGAATTGTTTTTGCGCCATTACTGGTACTAACAGTCTGTCTCTCTTCCCTTGTGCAGGGGCTGTTGGGCTGGGTGGTGGAGGCTGACTGATCCCCTGGCGGTGGTGGTCCCCCCTCACTCCTTGTACAGTCGTGCACCTGGGTGTTCATCAATGGTTTTGTTGTTTTCTCACATGTGGTGTTTCATCCGGACCCTTCCCCTTCCCCCTCAGTTAGCCAACCCTGCTCGGTAAGCCCTCAGCCCTACACTCTAAGTTTTTGTGGCAACTTGATTGTACCTGAGAAATCTGGACAACGAGCCTAGGAGTGTGCCACCCCCTGCTGAGTTAATTTGTGGCCTTGCCACCAGGAAGTTTTTAAAGGTTTGAATATTGTAAAATTTAAATTGATAAATCTTGTTTGTATTTTGACCGCTACAATCACATTAGTCTCTTGTGTCTGTCGGACCTGTGTGACCTTGCGGGTTGATATTGGACCGGTGGCCCCCGTTGGTAGATTTCCTGGGGGTGAAATTCCCCCGGGTGGCGTTGTTGAGCACCTGGTACATCCCAAATTACTTTAGAACCCTCGTAGCACTGCCACATATGGGTATCTGTCTTTCTTTCTTGAACACACTCCCCTATATAAGTCAGTAGGAAAGGTTGTTCGGGGTGCTGATTCAATCGGTGAATCTCACCCAGGCAGACCATGTATCCTAAAGATTCTGTTCTTGTTTTAGTAAACCTTTTTATATATAAACTAGACAGTATCGGCAGAGAATTTCTTCAACATCTTCACTTCAT
Organism: Dascyllus trimaculatus; assembly: GCA_024666655.1. Taxonomy (NCBI): domain Eukaryota; kingdom Metazoa; phylum Chordata; class Actinopteri; family Pomacentridae; genus Dascyllus; species Dascyllus trimaculatus. The sequence continues at coordinate 37,391,976 of CM045448.1, forward strand.
CGCTATACAATTTACCACAATTTTTGGCGTCACGAACAGGATCGGTTGTGGCCTGCGCTCCTGCAGATGACTTTCTGATGTGCTGACTTTGCTCCACGGCCGACAAAAAGGTGAGCATTCCACATGTTTTTGGGAGCTGGTCTGTTCGTTGGGACTGTCTGTTTGCTGCTGGTCACACTGTCAAAGAATTTGTGTGTGTGGGCCATGCTGTGTTGATGAGTGCAGTGGTTCTCTGTTCTAAATTGAGTTTTGTTGCACTGTTCAGAAGCACAACTGGGGGAGTAAGGAAATAGCCGTAAGGTTAAAATAAAGAGAAGAGCAAATAAGAATTAAAGAGGAATATAGGAAATAAGAGTAAAAGTTGAAACAAGGAATTAAAGAGTAAAAGAATACAAGGAAAAAAAAGAGAATAGAGAAATATAAGAGTAAAGGAATGGAAATAAAGAGAAATAGTAAATGACGTAATAGGGAAAAAGCCGCAGATTTGGATAAAGCACTCTAGGAGGCGGTTTCGATACCGGCCATAAAACCTGAAATGATCAGTAGGAGAATTTTGGGTCAGTTCTCGAAACTGAGGTGTAGATGGTACATTTCGTGTACAAGGTTCCCACTCGAGCATAAGTTGACGAACTATACCTGAAGCAGCCTGTCACTGAATTATCTACATCTCATAAGGTAGCAGAAATTTAGCAGAGAGTAAAGAAGAAAAGAGATAGGAGCAGCGAAAAGCAGGCTATAGGTTATGTATGATTGAGTTGACTGTGAAGATCTAGGCCTAAATGTTTGTGGTTTTTGCAGTGTGTTTTAAGTTTGTGGAGTTTGTTTTGTGTATTTGTGAGTTGGATGATTGGTTTGTTTGCGTCTGTGTAGAATCTGTTGTTTCAGCTGAACAAAGGGGTGCCAATTGTGTGTGTGTGTATATGTTTGTTGTAGATGAGGAAACATATTCTGGTTTTAATGGTAATGTATATGAGTGTGTGTGTGTATATATATATTTGATAAATTTTGATGTGCTTCTGAGAGGACATTCTGGTAACTCTGATTAGCCTCAAGGGGACATTTGGTAAAAATCTAATGAGCCTCTTACAAGGGGACGTTTTTAAGTCGATACATGACTTAAAAACGAAAGAAGGACTTTATGATTTTGCAGAAAAGTGGAGAGATCAATGAGGTTATGTTGTGTGCATAAGCATGGATAGAAAAATTTCATAAGTTTGCTCTCGTTTGTCTGTGTGTGTGCTCTTCATTTCTGGTTGTGTGCCCTGTTTTGTGGAGTTTGACTGGTTTTGGGGTGCATGCAGAGATCTATGCTCTCTATTAGGAGTTTAAGAGGTAGAGCAAGGGGGAATACTACACACAGAACACCAATAAGATTGCTTGTCCCGATAAGGGGATTGATCAGGGTGTTTCTCCCTTCTCCTTGTGAGAGAATAGAGAGATAGAGCAAGGGGAAAAAGACAAAAGTTAGAGCATTATGATGATGAGTTATAGGGATATTTGAATTCATTTAGAGTAAAGACAATATTTAAAAATATAGGTTGAAGATTTAAGATGCTATTAGAGTGAAATCACTTAATAGTATATTATATGATATATGACTTATAGGTTAAAATATAGGTTAAAGAAGGAAGACATCTGTTGTAGAAAAAATGACTCAAATGTTGGTAGATGACTTATGGGAATGACACGAATTGTTTATAAGAACCTAGAGGGATCATAAGACGTTGAACTCTTGTTTCTTTCGTTTTATCTGTTAATGGTGTACGTGTGCGGTTGAATTGAGACCTTCCAAGGACCCAGACGAAGGAAGAGGCCTGCTGGCTATAGTGTGTGCTGCTCCTGAATCTCGTCTGACTTAGGCCAGTGTGATTTTATCCACGGATTCTTTAACAAATACCTGCATTTGAATATATGTGTATACTGACTTATTTAATCAGTTAAGCATACTGATTGCTGAGGGTTGCAAGTGTGAGTTTCATTGCTGGTGTGTGGTTCTTTCTAATCTGAGCTGTATTGGGGATTTACATTGTGAGTATTTGCTGATTTTAAAGTTAATGAGTGTGAAGATTGGGTGTGAAGTAGATTATTGTTTGCTTTAAGCAGGACTATATTTGGTGACAGTTGTCACTAGTAGGGGCATCTGATTTCTTTGAGGTTGGTAAATTCATTTCAGCCGTCTTGACTGGCTGTGGCAAACATAGTGGTTTAGAAAAACTAATGGAAGAAATCAATGTAGCTTTTTTACATACGGACCCGGTAAAGAAATCCACAACCTCTGACAAGGTAGTGAAGTTTGAGGAAATTTATCTCCAGCTTCCAGTGATCAACCAGGAAGGAAATTATTATATTACAGATGAGGAAGAACGTATAATAGATTCAGGTAGAGCAGACACAACTATAAGGATGTATCCAGATTCCAAAAGAAAAAGGAAAATGACTCATTTGAGAACAAAAGGTGGACTGAGGATCAAAAGAATGGAAGTTGGAAATGATGATGACCAAAGTGATCTGAGAGGGGCCATAGGTGAATATGACCCTGCAGTTCGACGGATATTGGCAAGAGTAGAAAAGAGAGTAGACAGAAGATGGAGGGAAAAGAATGCAGAAGATGAAAGTTCGAATGAAAGTGAGAAAGGAGACAGCAGTGGATACTTAGAGAGCGAGAGCCCGTCACTTTCAAGAAAGTTTTCACCAAGGGTGTCTCGTACCAGACTTGAAGAGAGATGAGAAGCTTTAAGAGAGGTTGAAAGAAGTAGGCCTATTGAAGAATGCCTTTCATACTTGGAAGAAGTTACTGGATCAGAAAGGCGAAAGAAAGTGTAGGACCAATTCGAGAAGAGTTGCGGAAGCAAAGATCCTCAAGAATCAGATGTGAAATACGCATTACGCTCAAGAAAATGGAAATTACCCGAGAAGATGTTTGCCCTGGTCATTTGAGGACAGAATCCGGAGTACAAGCCTTGGCAGAATACAGAGTCAGACAATTTGGACATTTTGCTGGTGATTGCTTTAGGTTTGGAGGAAATTTCAGAGGAAACTTCAGAGGAGGATTCAGCGGCCAACCAAGGCCATCTCGGGGACCGGTGAACCCTCATAGGAGCCCAGAACCAGAGAACCTGAAAGGGGGGGGGTGTCAGCTGGTACCATCGGGGCCGGAGAGGGAGCCAACAGTACTGTTGAAAGTAAATAATCGACCATTGGAAGTAATGGTAGATAGTGAGCTGCGTTGTGTTGTATTCGGCCTGAAGATGCTATACATTTCCCCATGTCTGGTCAGTTGATACGGACGGGTTTGAGGGTGTAAAACAGCCGATTTCTCAGACAGAACCAATTGAGCTCTGCTACAAAAATCAGAAGACTACAATAACCATATTGTTTTTAGAACATAAATCTATTACACTTTTGGGAAGAGATGCTTTGTGTAATCTGAATTGCACAATAAAATGTACGCCAGATGGCTGTGTGGTAAGTGTGCCTAAAGATATGACTCGCCAATAATTGATGACCATGGAATCTGATGCTTCTTCAGTATATTGGATCGGAAATCTTGGAGTAGATTTTTTGGAACCAGCTGAAGCGTGGGAGAAGTTCATCGTAGCAAATATGCCTGATGCGAAGCTTTCAGAGTATCCATTTCATTGTATGTTTCAGTATTTTAAAAATGCCGACCAAGCGAACGCAGAGAAATGGTTGAGCTGTCAACAAAAGCGAGTTCAACTCAGTTCGAGCTGTATCATTTTGGGACCACAAGGAGCAACTATGAAGAGAAACAGAGATGACAATTTGAATAAAGAGTTTGACATTGAGAAGAGTGTTCCACATGTGACTTTGTTGGTCTCTGAGAATTATGAGCATATAGGAGAAATGATGGCAGAAGCAGAGAAAGCTGTCTTTATGCCAGTGAAGAAGGCTTCTGCCATCTGGGGGGATGACACGAGTTACTTTTCAGTAGTCAGTAGGATTAGATCCCCAAAGAGAGGAGATGCTACGACAAGTTCCATATTGTTTGTGGCCTCAGTAAAAGGGATTGAACCGCAAATTGAGGGACTTTTGAAAGCAGATGTTTTGAAGATAAAACAAAATCCTCAGAGTAATACGCCTTTGTTACCCATACAGAAGCCAGAAGTAGAGTTTGGACTGCCACTGTGTTAAAGAGCACTGGTGGAGTTTAATGTATGAATTGGCATCATTCGTCACGATGGGTTATCCAGTGACAATTCTTACCCATCACAACCTCAACCTCGGGTGTGGGGATACTCACAAGCCCCCGGCTGAGCGCCACATTGTTGGAGTTCACCCCGGAGAACGAGAGGGTCGCCTCTCTGCGACTGCGTGTTGCAGAGGGGAAAACTCTGACTGTTGTTTGTGCTTATGCACCGAACAGCAGTTTGGAGTATTCGGCCTTCTTGGAGTCTCTGGGTGGTGTCCTGGAAGGGGTGCCATCTGGGGACTCCATTGTTCTCCTGAGTGACTTCAATGCTCACGTGGGCAATGATGGAGAAACCTGGAGGGGGGTGATTGGGAGGAACGGCCTGTCCGATCTGAACCCGAGTGGTGCTTTGTTATTGGACTTCTGTGCTCATCATAGATTGTCCATAACGAACACCATGTTCGAGCATAAGGTGGCTCATAAGTAAAACACTTTAGGCCAAAGGTCGATGATCGACTTTGTAGTCGTATCATCAGACCTGCGGCCGTATGTCTCGGACACTCGAGTGAAGAGAGGAGCAGAGCTGTCAACTGATCACCACCTGGTGGTGAGTTGGATCCGATGGCGGGGAAGGCTACCGGACAGACCTGGCAAACCCAAGTGGGTAGTGAGGGTGAACTGGGAACGTCTGGCGGAGGACCCTGTCCGTAGGGTTTTCAATTCCCACCTCCGGAAGAGTTTCTCCTGCATTCCGAGGGAGGTTGGGGACATGGAGTCGGAGTGGGCCATGTTCAAAGCCTCCATTGCAGAAGCGGCTGTTAGGAGCTGTGGTCAGAAGGTCTCTGGTGCCTGTCGTGGCGGCAACCCAAAAACCCGTTGGTGGACACCAGCGGTAAGGGAAGCCGTCAGGCTGAAGAAGGAGACTTTTCGGGCCTGGTTGGCCCGGGGGTCTCCTGAAGCAGCTGACAGGTACCGGTTGGCCAAAAGGGCTGCAGCTTTGGCAGTTGCGGAAGCTAAAACTCGGGTGTGGGAGGAGTTCGGTGAGGCTATGGAGAAGGACTTTAGGTCGGCCTCGAGGAAGTTCTGGCAGACCGTTCTGCGCCTCAGGAAGGGGAGGCAGGGCTTTGCCCAGGCTGTGTACGGCCGGGGAGGAGAACTGTTGACCCGAACTGTGGACATCGTCGGGCGGTGGAAGGAGCACTTCGAGGAACTCCTGAACCCAGTAAGCACGTCCTTCGCGGAGGAGGCAGAGCCTGAAGACTTGGGGGAATCTTCGTCCATATCCGTGGCAGAGGGTACGGATATGGGGGCTGCTGCCTCCGCGACCCGACCCCGGATAAGCGGAAGATAATGGATGGATGGATGGATGGATGCTTGTTAGCGGAAGCATGCTCAGTCTGTTGCTAAGATTGTGTAGAGAAGTCATAAGCAGGTGGGGAGTTCCTGATTGGTGATCCTCAGATAATGGGAAAGAGTTTGTGGATAAATCTGTAAGATTGGTTTTGTAGAAAGTAGGAACTGAACAGCGTCTTGGATTAGTCATCCGCCAAGTCAAGGGATTTGTGAATTATTAATAGAATAATAATAATTATTCTCTATGCTTTAAAAAATTAAGAAATACATAAATGATAGTACTTATAACATTCTATAAATGAACGAATGATACAAGGGGAGAAATGGAAAAGTTGATTTATGATTGGGGAAATGTGATTTTTACAACTACTTACTTGTATGATGTAAGGCTACATTTAATGTTTTAATAAGCATTTGTTGTTTTTTTTGCAAAATACTGCTTGGTTTTCTTTGTTTTTCCTAGGATGATATTGGGGAAGACTACCTTGTGGGTGATTGGTTCTGACGGAAGTCAAATATTCAACAAAGGACAATAAAAAATCAACTGGAGGTTGAAGAAGGACACTGTGGAAACATGAACACCAGCGCAACTATACTGGGAGTCGATGATGCTAAAGAACTCCAGTGGGATTTATTGCTATGTTTTCCTTTGCATATACATTTATAGAAGTGAATTTGTTATCACATTGTAGTTTGAGTTTGATTGGCATTAACAAAATTCAACTTGTATGATATCTTTTGTAGAGAATGATGTTGTTATTGAGTTGATACACAGAGACCTCAGAGGTTATTTCCTTTTTTTCAGTGCCCAGGGATATTGGGGCAAGGCAGGGAAAGGTCCACTGGAAGGTGCGATGGGTCGACCAGCCTGACTTTGGACATTGTTTGATTTTATTTTTTTGAGGTTTCTATATGTATTTGCTTAAACTATGTTATTAATCAGTTTTAAAATTCCTCCTTTCAATTGGCCTGGAGTACTCTATGTGGTCGCCTGAGGCAGAGGGGCTGTGAGAGAATTTTCCTGTCCAGATTGTGTGATGGACATTTCAGGACAAGATGACTGCCTGACGAGTTTTTGGCTCTCAAACTCCATAAATTTGTTGTGTTGCTAAGGTTATACTGTAGTAATCACAATTAGGAGGAATTGTTCTTTTGTTGTAATTGGACTTATGTGTGTGTGTTAATATGTAGTGTCTCATGGTCTGTAGGGCTTTTAGGCTCATGGAACCAGATTGTTTACGCTAATGAGTTTTAGGCCTGTGGGAATGGTTAAGGTAATGGGTATCATAAATATTTGACCTTACATAGGATGTGTGTTTTTTTGCCTTTTGCTCTTTGCCCTTGCTGGTATGTATCGGTATCTGTCTTTCTTTCTTGAACACACTCCCCTATATAAGCCAGTAGGAAAGGTTTTTCGGGGTGCTGATTCAATCTGGCTGTGAATCTCACCCAGGCAGACCATAGAACCCAAAGATTCTGTTCTTGTTTTAGTAAATCTTTTTATATATAAACTAGACAGTATCGGCGTAAAATTTCTTCAACATCTTCACTTCATCGCTACACAATTTACCACAGAGTTTACCCCAGTAAATGAGAGGGTTGTGTCCCTGCGCATTCAGGTCTGGGACAGGTCTCTGACTGTTGTTTCTGTCTACAGGCCGAACTGCAGTGTGGAGTACCCAGCCTTCTTGGAGTCCCTGGGAGGGGTGCTGGACAAGTGCTCCAACTGGGGACTCCATTCCTCTACTGGGGGACCTCAACGCACATGTGGGCAACGACAGTGAGACCTGGAGAGGGATGAACTGCCTTCCCGATCTGAACCTGAGTGGTGTTCTGTTATTGGACTTCTGTGCTAGTTACAGCTTCTCCATAACGAACATCATTGTTGAGCACAGGGGTGTCCATAAGTGCACGTGACCCTAGGGTCGGAGGTCGATGATCGACTTCATCTCATCTCCGGCTGTGTGTCTTGGACACTCGGGTAAAGAAAGGGGCAGAGCTGTCAACTGATCACCACCTTGGTGGTGAGTTGGATGCGCTGGCGGGGGAAGAAGCCAGATAGACTCGGCAGGCCCAAACGTGTTGTGAGAGTCTGTTGGGAACGTCTGGCGGAGCCCTCTGTCAGCGCGGTCTTCAACTCCCACTTCCGAGAGAGCTTCTCTCAAATCCCTGGAGTGGTTGGAGACAGTGAGTCAGAGTGAACCATGTTCTCCACCTCCATTGTCAAAGCTGCTGCTCGGAGCTGTGGTCGCAGGGTCTCTGGTGCCAAACCCGGTGGTGGACGGTGGAATTAAGGGATGCCGTCAAGCTGAAGAAGGAGTCCTATCGGGTGTTGTTAGCTAATGGGAGCCAGAGAGGGTCCACTTTGGCGACCACAGGATCTTGTCTCTGCTTTTTGTGGATGATGTGATCCTGTTGGCTTCATCAGGCTTGGACCTCCACAGCATGCACTGGGAAGGTTTGCAGTCGAGGGTGAAGTGACTGGGATGAGGATTAGAACCTCCAAATCTGAGGCCACGGTTCTTGACCAGAAAAGATGGCTTGTCCTCTCTGGGTCGGTGGAGAGACCCTGCCCCAAGTGGAGGAGTTTAAGTATCTGGTTCATGAGTGACGGGAGGTCGCAGTACCAGTCCGTCGTTGTGAAGAAGGAGTTAAGCTGAAAGGCGAGGCTCTGTATTTACCGGTCAGTCTACGTTCTGACTCTCACCTATGGTCATGAGCTTTGGGTCATGACCGAAAGAATGAGATCCCAGATACAAGGGTTTCCTCCGCAGGGTGGCTGGGCTCAGCCTTAGAGATCGGGTGATGAGGTCGGTCACCAGGAAGGAGCTCGGAGTAGAGCCGCTACTTCTCCACATCGAGAGGGGTCAGCTGAGGTGGCTTGGACATCTGTTCCGGATCCCTTCGGGACGCCTCCCTGAGGAGGTGTTCCGGGCATATCCCTACGGAAGAGAGGGAGGAGGTGTCTGGGGCGAGGGATGTCTGGTCCTCTCTGCTTAGACTGTTGCCCCCGCGACCCAACCCGAATAAGTGGAAGATGATGGATGGATGGATGGAAAATTGTTTCCACTGAGTTCTTGATGCGCAGGAATAATTCTTACCTTGTGTTTTCGGGTTGCCATTTCAGCCCAGAAGCTCTCCATCTCAATTTCAGTGTCCTGCAGGGAAGGCATTGCATTGTCTGGTATTCCAGGAACTCTGCAGCAGGTCATGCTCCTATGGTCCATGGAAGGGGAGCAGGTGGGAAAATGTAATTTAAGAAAGCACAGATCCAAGTTATTTGTTTTTGATACATGGTCATCGTCCCAAAGGAGTAAACATTTTTAAAAAAGAAGCCTCATGTGTTTAGAGACAAAGATCTAAAATTGCTGAAAAAATCCTAACCTCTCAACAAAGTAAAGGTCATCTTCTACTCCACATTCGAACCTCTGCCGGACATCTACAAACTTAGCGTGCTTGAGCAGTGACTCCTCCTCACAATTACATCTTTACTCACATCCAAAAACCGTGCCAGAGCCCATTTTGCAGTGAACAGGGGGCAACCATGAACATAAATACTGGGGTGTTCTTTCAGGGTTCTGGAGGCGATGGAGTTATGTGAACCTGTGTATACCGCTGCATTGTCCACAGAGAGGCCAACACAGTTTTGCCATGGGATACCCTTTTCTTGCAAGGTGGAGCTTATCTTTGTGAAGATGGTGTCTGCTGTCCCACACCTTGTTCTACTTGTTTGCTCATCCCCAAAAAAGCGGTGGACAGCCTGATCTTTTATAAAGATCCGGACAGTCAAGGGATTCATCTTCTCTACTCCTGCAATGACAGTATATAAGCATGCAAAACCTCCCATCCTTTTATATAGATCATTAAAAACTAAATCATGCCAGATTATTGTGGAGGAGAAAAACATCATGTTCAATGATTTACCTATATCATTGGATCCATCTGTAACGAGGGTGTATGGTCCTTCCCTTATTTGCATCACCAATTCCTTCATGAAATGTGGTGCCAGTGCTTCATTGACTATACAGGAAGTCTTGGTTCTGGCACACTTGTACTCTGGGCTGTCTTGGAATCTTTAAAACACTCCTCCAGAAGAGGCCCAAGGTGGTCAGCAACAGCAAGTGGCATATTGTGCTGCACCAATGTTGCTGTCATTTTGACCTCAGCCCTCCTTGTCTGTAAAAAAAAAGAAAAGAAAAGATAGTAGTACTCCCCAAAAACAAAAACTTCAAATAATTTTAGACACCAGGGCATGTGAGCACAATGAGCAAGTAAGACATACACAAGACTGAGAAAACTAGACTGGGAAACATAACACAGAAATACAAGCCAGTAATTTAGTCATAACTATCAAACATGGCAGTAAAGTCAATTACACAAAATTATTTAACCTTGAACCCTGAGAGGACCATAACACATAGCATACCTTAGCCTCTTGATGTGACATCCTTTCAAATGTAGCTGCAGATAGTAGGGCCTGTTGCTCTTGCTCTTTATTTGTTGCACAACATCTGTAACTCCCTGGTGGCAACATGCATTTTTCACACGACATATACACCAGTAATGTGCACTGAGGCCTAAATGGCCATGTTGTGGTCCACTCATTCTTAAAGACACATCTATATGTTGAAAATCCACACATGGCTTTATTATTCTCAGACTGTTGTTGTTCTTGTGGTCTTCCTCGTTGCTGCTGCTGTTGAGGATATTCTGTTACTTTAGTTACTTTTTATCTGAATAATCATTTTCTTTCTTATTTCCTTATTGCATTATACTGACTATATTAATCACAAATATAAAATCATCATTTCAATTCATATTAATCATAATTAGCTTTATCATAATCATGCGTGTGTCCTTTACATGAACTATAACTAGCTCATTATAATCATGCTTGCCGAGCTTGCAACAATGGATGGTTTAGACGTGCACAGACAAGGTGTGAAGAGTATATTTGACATGACCATACTTGGACTTAACAACAGGCGCTAAGACAGGATCTGCAGAAGGCCTTCTGAAACCATATTAGGCCTTAAACTTAAACAGCATACCATGAAGGCAGTATATGGTCGTCACGTCTGAAAAACATACATACGTTTTAGAGGTTGAAAACCATTAAGGCAGGAAGTTACTCTTAAAGCTGTCATAACAGATTCCAGGAAGAAGATGTCTTCGAGCTGGTGGACGACACTGCTGGATTGGAGGTTCAGAGTCTAAACCAACGAACCCTCCCAACTATAGACCAATCAGATAGAAGCACATTTCCATATGAAGAACTATGTATACTGCTAAAGTTAGGGTTTCTTTGTTCTCTCTTGTGACGAGCTTGATGCAGATATTGAGCTAGATCAAGAGAGACACCTGTATGCATACATTCTGATCATCCAATGCTACTAAATATTCTTGATTGAATATTTTGTCTTGGGGTCTTCATTGCTTCGTGGTGACATTTCTATAGCAATTAAAGAACACGCTTCGACACTGCTCTGCCTGCTGCTGCTCTCCCTGCTGATGTTTTGCTTGCTGTTGCTGCTCTGCTTGCTGCTGCTCTGTCCTTTCTGACTGTTTTTCAGTCAAGGCTCTTTTGCTGGGCGGCTGATTATTTGAAAAATAAAACAGTATGCTCCTCTTTCCTCCTGCCGCTGTCCCTGCCTCTTTACGTTGTTCTCATCACCGCACGCTAGGAAAACAAAGGCTGTTTCTCAGATTGCTATGCATGAAGAGATAGCATAAGGGAACGGACAACAAAAACAGCTTCAAGATCAATGTAAGTATCTGCAGGTGTGGACTATTAGGATATCCGTCATTAATTGGACCCGAATATCCGGAGCACAGAAATTGCTTCTGACTAACCCTAAAACAAACACAGTACACACTCCAATGTCACCTGCAGTTCAATAAAAATGCATTCAGGAGTATATTGCAGTACATAATATGAAACGACAAAAGGTTTATGTTACTGAAATGAAAATACAAGGTGCTTGACAAGACTGTCAGTATTATTTAAAAAAATGTAGATATATCCATCCATCCATTATCTTCCGCTTATCCGGGGTCGGGTCGCGGAGGCAGCAGACGAAGCAGGTCATTCCAGACGTCCCTCCCCCCAGCAACGCTTTCCAGCTCATCCTGGGGGATCCCGAGGCGTTCCCAGGCTAGACGAGATACATAATCCCTCCAGCGGGTTCTGGGTCTGCCCCGGGGCCTCCTCCCAGGCGGACGTGCTCGGAATACCTCCAAGGGAAGCCTCCCTGGAGGCATCCGAATCAGATGTCCAAGCCACCTCAACTGGCTCCTTTCGACGCGAAGGAGCAGCGGCTCTACTCCGAGCTCCCTCCGGATGTCCGAGCTTCTCACCCTATCTCTAAGGCTGAGCCCAGCCACCCTTCGGAGGAAGCTCATTTCGGCCGCTTGTACCCGCGATCTTGTCCTTTCGGTCACTACCCAGAGCTCATGACCATAGGTGAGGGTTGGAACGTAGATGGCCTGGTAAACAGAGAGCTTCGCTTTACGGCTCAGCTCCCTCTTCACCACAACGGTCCGGTGCAGTGCCCGCAAAACTGCTGACGCTGCACCCAGCCGCCTGTCCATCTCGCGCTCCATTTTCCCATCACTCGTGAACAAGATCCCGAGATACTTAAACTCCCTCGCTTGAGGCAGCAACTCTCCCCCAACCCGGAGGGAGCACTCCACCGGTTTCCGGCTGAGAACCATGGCCTCGGACTTGGAGGTGCTGATCCGCATCCCCGCCGCTTCACACTCGGCTGCAAACCGCTCCAGTGCGTGCTGAAGGTCACGGTCTGATGAAGCCAACAGCACCACATCATCTGCAAAAAGCAGAGACGCGATACTGAGGTCCCCAAACCGGACACCCTCCTCTCCACGGCTGCGCCTAGAAATCCTGTCCATGAAAACCACAAACAGGATCGGTGACAAAGGGCAGCCCTGGCGGAGTCCAACACCCACTGGAAACGTGCTTGACTTTGTGCCGAGAATGCGGACACAGCTCTCACTTTGGTTGTACAGAGACCGAATGGCTCGGAGCAACAAGCCCGGCACCCCATACTCCCGCAGTACCCCCCACAGAGCCCCTCGGGGGACACGGTCGTAGGCCTTCTCCAGATCCACAAAACACATGTGGACTGGCAGGTCAAACTCCCATGCTCCCCTCAGCAACTCTGCAAGGGTAAAGAGCTGGTCCACTGTTCCACGACCAGGACGGAATCCGCATTGTTCCTCCTGAATCCGAGGTTCGACAATAGATCGGAGCCTCCCTTCCAGCACCCTAGAGTAAACTTTCCCGGGGAGGCTGAGAAGTGTGATACCCCGGTAGTTGGCACACACCCTCCGGTCCCCCTTCTTAAAGATGGGAACCACCACCCCGGTCTGCCACTCCACAGGCACCGTACCCGATGCCCACGCGACATTGAAGAGACGTGTCAGCCACGACAGTCCAACAATGTCCAGAGCCTTCAGCATCTCAGGGCGAATCTCGTCCACACCTGGCGCCTTGCCACCGAGGAGCTTTTTAACCACCTCGGCAACCTCTGCCACGGATATGGACAAAGATTCCCCCAAGTCTTCAGGCTCTGCCTCCTCCGCGAAGGACGTGTTTACCGGGTTCAGGAGTTCCTCGAAGTGCTCCTTCCACCGCCCGACGAGGTCCCCAGTTCGGGTCAACAGTTCTCCTCCCCGGCCGTACACAGCCTGGGCAAAGCCCTGCCTCCCCTTCCTGAGGCGCCAAACGGTCTGCCAGAACTTCCTCGAGGCCGACCTAAAGTCCTTCTCCATAGCCTCACCGAACTCCTCCCACACCCGAGTTTTAGCTTCCGCAACAGCCGCAGCTGCAGCCCTTTTGGCCAACCGGTACCTGTCAGCTGCTTCAGGAGACCCCCGAGCCAACCAGGCCCGAAACGCCTCCTTCTTCAGCCTGACGGCTTCCCTTACCGCTGGTGTCCACCAACGGGTTTTTGGGTTGCCGCCACGACAGGCACCAGAGACCTTCTGACCACAGCTCCTAACAGCCGCTTCTGCAATGGAGGCTTTGAACATGGCCCACTCCGACTCCATGTCCCCAACCTCCCTCGGAATGCAGGAGAAGCTCTTCCGGAGGTGGGAATTGAAAACCCTACGGACAGGGTCCTCCGCCAAACGTTCCCAGTTCACCCTCACTACCCGCTTGGGTTTACCAGGTCTGTCCGGCAGCCTTCCCCGCCATCGGATCCAACTCACCACCAGGTGGTGATCAGTTGACAGCTCTGCTCCTCTCTTCACCCGAGTGTCCGAGACATACGGCCGCAGGTCTGATGATACGACTACAAAGTCGATCATCGACCTTTGGCCTAAGGTGCTCTGGTACCAGGTACACTTATGAGCCACCTTATGCTCGAACATGGTGTTCGTTATGGACAATCTATGACGAGCACAGAAGTCCAATAAAAAAGCACCACTCGGGTTCAGATCGGGCAGGCCGTTCCTCCCAATCACCCCCCTCCAGGTTTCTCCATCATTGCCCACGTGAGCATTGAAGTCACCCAGGAGAACAATGGAGTCCCCAGATGGCACCCCTTCCAGGACACCACCCAGAGACTCCAAGAAGGCCGAATACTCCAAACTGCTGTTCGGTGCATAAGCACAAACAACAGTCAGAGTTTTCCCCTCTGCAACACGCAGTCGCAGAGAGGCGACCCTCTCGTTCTCCGGGGTGAACTCCAACAACGCGGCGCTCAGCCGGGGGCTTGTGAGTATCCCCACACCCGCCCGGCGCCTCTCACCATGGGCAACTCCGGAAAAGGAGAGAGTCCAACCCCTCTCCAGGAGTTTGGTTCCAGAACCCTTGCTGTGCGTGGAGGTGAGCCCAACTATATCTAGCCGGTATCGCTCCACCTCCCGCACCAGCTCAGGTTCCTTCCCCGCCAGTGAGGTGACGTTCCACGTCCCCAGAACCAGTCTACGCCACCAGGGGGCGGTGCGCCCAGACGCCCGCTCCTGCCTACTGCCCGGTGTACATAGCACCCGACCCCGATTTCCTGCCCTGCGGATGGTGGGCCCACTGGGCGGTGGCCCCGTGTAACTTCTTCGGGCTGTGCCCGACCGAGCCCCACGGGACCCCAAGGCTCGGCCACCAGGCGCTCTCTTTCGAGCTCCCCTCCCAGGGCTGGCTCCAGGAGAAGGCCCCGGTATCCCTGACCCGGGCGAGGTAGCGGCTTCCCTTGATACTGATGTCATCGTGGTCTTCTGAATCGCTCTTTGTCTGGTCTCTCCCCTAGGACCAATTTGCCTTGGGAGACCCTACCAGGGGCTATTGCCCCGGACAACATAGCTCCCAGGATCACAGAGATATAGCAAATATTTATTTATCAGAGATGACACAAGATGCTGTTTTTTTAATGTAAAGCATTTATTTTGCAGGTCCTTTCCTGGATTCTTCAGGCGGGGGTCCAAAAGAAGCTTATCAGGCTCCATTAAGTCCACCAAGATAGCCAAAGCGTGGAAATCTTTTAACTTTATTGTTTTTCTGCTTCAAAAAATACATGCATCCACCTGGTCACCAGCTGAGGAACTACAGCCCATGCAGGCTAAGCTGGGAAAAAGAAGTCTGTCAATGACTAAAGACATGACTCATTCAGAGGTGATCTGTCTTTCCCTGATTCACGCTCTTATCAAGTGTCTGTCCTTGTTCATCACACAAAATTAAAGAAACTTGAAAGAAATCACAATATTGAATTATGTTTTAGGTCTCCAGCTGGTTTCAGAGTACGTTCCCAAAGATGAACACAATAACAGGAGGATGGCTTCTTTACAAAGCAGCAGGTTGGGAAATAGAAAACAACTACAAAACTGTAGTATATAAGTGGTTTAAAATTGTGAAATATTTCTGATAGCTTTCACAAATTTTCAACAGGTGGAAACAGAAGGCACCATGTATTTGTGGTACCTCCTGAATCAGAGGGATACACAGGAGGCACCATCAGAATTGCATCTGTAGGGTGGAAAACCATGCTCTACATTGTCCCTTTACAGGAAGAATTTGACTTAGCACCTCTTCCCAATGATGCCCAGGAGTTTTCCCTCATGCCAAAAGCTGAATGCAAGACTTGCTTTAAAGTTATGCCGTTGCAGCTTGCCCGCCATGTGAAAAAATGTAATGCCCCAGAAAGTGACCCACTGTCAGATTCTGAACTAGCGGTAAAAAATTTTTTACTTGTGAGTAATTTCAAGGCTTCTTCAAATACTGATGACACGTAACTTGTTGTAATTATAACGTCGTCCTCTATGTTTAGGTCACTGAGGTTCACTCGTTTGAGAAAAACATAAGTTGACTCTCACATCGGGAGTCAAAAAATCTTATCCATTTTGATGGTGTTCAATAATCTAATGCCCAATCTTATATCTGTTTTGTGTTTTTTAGTCAACAGAAAGAAATGCCCTGTTTGCCATAGGGAATATCCTTTAGTGGAACTAGAGCTCCATACAAGTTTCTCTATCGTCTCGAGACTATCGCTCCACTCAGTTACATATTTCATATGTATGGGGAATGACCCCCCTGCTCGTCAGGGTACGTGGATACTTCTTTAAGAAACACCGGCTTGCGCGGTCACGCCCCACAGGCTACCTATAAAGCACCTGTGCAGGCATGAAGTCACTGATTGTTTGATCTCCACTCAGTCAGGGTGCAGTGTGACAATCAGTCCTACTTTCAAAATGTTCTATATGTTTATGGGTTACAGCATGTATCCGCTTACCTGTTGTGGTTGGGCGTCTGTCTATGGGCAGCCTCCCTGGATTGCTGTTTCCCTGCTCAGATTAGTTAGATTTATTCCTTTGTGTACACTCCTGTGGCTGTAATCCCGATACCAGCATATCGCTATTGTGCAGTTAACGCGCTAGGTGGGAACCCGTGCTGAGCTGGGTCAGCGGACAGCGGGACGAACCTCAGTTCCAGCCCTGTCGAGCCGGTATCCAAACATCATGACTGTGATTCTTACCAACGTATCGCTGCGGGCAGTTTACGCGTTTGGTGGAATCCCCGCTGAGCACCGACTCCGGTTGGTTGTACAGCCGGTGAGGAATTTTACTCGGGTCGTGTCGGTGTCTCACTGCCGATACCTGGACGCCATTGAAGCGTATCGCTGCAGGCAGCTCACGCGCTCAGCGGTAGTCCTGGTCGAGCGCCGATTTTCACAGAAGGCCGACGTATCGCTGCTGGGAGTTTACGCATTCAGTGGAATCCCTGCTGAGCTCTGACTCCGGTCGGCTATCCAGCGGGTGAGGAAACTGTCCCCCCGGCTGCGACTGCATCTCTCTGGAATACCTGGACGCTGCTGGAGCGAATCGCTAAGGCTGTCCCGCTCAGTGGTAATCCGTGTTGAGCACCGACTTCCGGTCGGCTATACAGCAGCTAATAAAACTTTCCTCCTGCGGTGATGGCATCTCTCTGCCGCCGCCTGAATGCCGCTGCAGCGTATCGCTGCGGGGCAGCTAACGCGCTCAGTGATAGTCCTGTTCACAGGCCTGTATCAGCTAAACATCAGCTAATACAACTTTTCTCCGGCAGTGATGGCGTCTCTCTGCTGCCGCCTGAACTTTGCACACTCCAGGATTGGAGGTGAGTGGGAAGAGGAGCAGGAGGATGGGAATGGAGAGGCCCTCTTCTCTTCCAAAGAGAATGACCTGTCTTGTGGGTAGCAATTTCAAGGAGGTTATTGACAGGGCAACCAGTGTTCTGAGTTTGGTTTCTGGAACTTGGTATGTAAACAGTTTATTACACCAACAGCTCCATTGTGGGCACAGCCGCCACCTACCTTAGCAGGAATTGCAGGCTTATGGATGGCCTGCCTGCATAGCAAAATAGAGCTACGGCTATGCAGGCCCAGTTGGCTAACACTGGAGCCCATTGTGTCCCTCCACCTTCCTCACCTGTGTCATCAGGTACTGGAATGTTCGGGGGGTTCAAGTAGAGTGATCATCTTTGTATGGCCCTTTATGTACCTCCTCCATTATTAGAGTGCAGGCAGAGCTTTAGCATATTGTTGGTTGCTAGACACGACCTTTGGCTATCCCAGCCCTAGAAGGAGACTGGGACCGCTTACTGAAGCTGCTGCAGCTAAATTGCTAGAGTACGCACAGAAACGTTACCACTGTGCATCAGAGGTATCTGGTGGTTCACTAGAGGCCTTGGCTGAAGCCATTTTAGAGGCGTGATAATCACCAACAAATTTGAGGAGGTAGAGCAGCTCCTAAGGCCTCAAGTAGGACCTCAGGGTCCTCAAAGCAACCTCCTCCTGATTAACAATCTCTAGAACCTGGCCAGCAGACTCTGCAGCTCCTGTGCTGTGATTCCCAATACCAGCATATTGCTTGCAGGTTCACAAACTGATATGCTTAATGGAGCTTATGTTGAGAGCAGACTTCGGATCAGCCAGCAGCAGGAACTCTTTTCAGGCCAGGTTGAGCCTACATAGTTTGAAAAAGAAAAGCAACCGGGCTTCCTGGTCGGGTGGGAGACAGGTGTGGACACACTCCTCTGGGGCTGTGTCTTCGCCTGCCGCTTGGTCGGCGGGGGGGTCTGCACCTGTCGAAGAACCAGCTGTCGCAGCTCTGTTCCCTATACTGATATATTGCTCATGGAGAAAAGCAATCGGTGGCACCCTTTCCGATTGCAGACTTACTAGTCTGCTAAACAACGGGTGCAGGACTATTACTCCAGCTGAGCCAGCATCACTCTGCCGACACTTGAACGCCTCTGGAGCATTCTGCCTTTGATAACCTGATAACACTTTCAGCAGCAGTCCATGACAAGTACAGACTGGGACAGCTGACAGTGGGCATATGTCCCCTCCCTCAGCTGGTCTGCATGGACTCAAAGGAAAGATGTCACTGTCATGTGGCTGTCCTCTTGGAACATTTGCAAGGCTCGGGTCAGCGGCTTTTTCATATTTAGTTGGTCTATGGCAAGCATCAGGCATTACCAATTCTGAGCTTGGTTCTGGACTTTAGGAGGGCAACTGGTTTCCCAGTTCCAAAAAAGGGGCAGACCTTCTAATTCTGCCTTAGTCCTTAGCCAACTGGGACCTCTGTCTTTACTCAAGGGCTTAATGGCAGCCATGATCCCAAACAGCTCTCTTCCCCTTCTGTGTCTGCAGCTTGTCCAGAGATGTCTGCTGAACTTACAGGCTTTGTTACAGAGGCTTCTCTCGACCACGGGGTGGCTCTCTGGGGTTTCCTATGCTGCTAGTGGAGAGATCCGGCAACACAAAGCTAAGGGGAGTTCTCTAGGACTGTGGTCCACTGCTGGCTGGTCTTTACGGATGCCTTTACAGTCGGCTGAACCATGGGCTATGCTGTCTGTGGGGTCAACCGGTCCTGGACTCACTGCTCATTGACCCAGTGTGTGACATCCTGCAGCGTAGAGCTCCTTCCTCTATATGGCTGATTACTACCAAGGTTGTAAGGTCACCGCATCAATACCAGCACAGCCAGCATAGCAACTACAGCGCCTACCAATATGCAGGTTGGCAACCACACTGTGGCAGAGCGTTCACCCCTCTTCTGCTTACTCAATCACACATGTGACAGAAAGTCTGAACACAATCGCAGAAGTCATGGCAAGACGGACTCCACTCCTAAGGGAGTAGTGACTCTGGCATCAGGGGGGTTAAGGAGACTTGACATCACTCTGTCAGGGCAACGGTTCGACCTATTCACTTCTGGAGCGTCAGCACATTGTCGACTCTTCTTCCCTCATAGGATGATGATCCATGGATCGCCCTGGTACACATGTGGCCCTGTAATCTGCTTTGAGCCTTCTCTCCTCTCATGCTTCTCCAGCCCCTTCTCCAGGGATTCAGGCAGAATGCGTGGGCTCTTTATGGCCTGTGGTGAAAACTACTTAACTGGTCTGGTCGGCGTCCACAGGAGCTGCCAACCAATATGGTTAGCAGGCCGTTTACCATTGTTGTGGTCTTCACTAGATTGATCTCTCCTCAGCAGCTCAAGGACTCCTGTTGTTCGTACTGTCTTAATCGAAGACAGGGAGGCCTGTCTGCTACCCTGTAAGGTGTATTGGTGACACAGGACAAGATTCTGGTCCCTTAATGTGTCTTGGGCATAGTCTGTAATGTGTTTCAGCATCTATTTCAGCATTTCTAATCTGAAACGAGTTATCTTCAAAACTGCTTTTCTGTTGGCCACAACCGCTACTGGTCTCTCAACAGGTGACTGCTGTGGGGCTTTTTTTCCCTGAGGGGTCAGGTGTAGTCCTTCGCTCTAACTTGGTGTGAAGGCCTTAAAAGCTTGATGTGGATTCCACCTGTCTCAGTCGGTTGACCTGCAGTTACTTGCCTCTTCTGGAGAGGAGGACCGCCACCAGTTTTAGACGTGCTCTTCCGTTGGCGGAGCACATACAGTGCAGACAGTCTGTCATGAAAACTGACCAGCCGTTGTCTGCTTTGGCTTCAACAAACTCGGTAGTCCAGTTCCTATTTGAAGTCTTGGCTATTGTCGAATGGAATCAAGTTTTGAGATCTCGGAAGCAGCCATGAAGCAGAGACACTGGTGTGTGAAAGGTCAAATGCATAGGCCAAACTATGGTAAAGTAACATAAACAAATGCTTATGCTTAATACTTAAGTGTTGTAATGATTGAGAATGATTCATGAAATTAAAGTTTAAGAATTGACTTAAAGTTTGTAATGATTAAAGTGTTGTAAGAAGATATTTTGTAACAGAATTAAAACTGCGTAGTTAAAAAAGGGAAGTAACCTTGAGGCCTGTTTGTAGGGAGGTGTCCTCACATGCCTTGACACGTGCGGAGGCAGCTTCCTTATATGGTAGCAAGAATCATCTTAACTGAGCTAACTAAAGTGTGTGCTACTGTTAAAAGTGTGTTGGGAGAGGGAGAAGTCATGTGAAAAAACAGGAGATTCGAGAGTATAAAAGTGAGAAACAGAGACAGTCTAACGGAGGTCTTTGGGGAACATCGTTGAAGTTGGATCTGTCTTACTTTTGTCCTGGATTGAGGGATTTTACTCTACAGCCAAGAAGAGTTCTGGACAGTCTACAAATTCGTTCAAAAGGGATGAGTGAAATACA
The DNA here is from genome assembly GCA_024666655.1 of Dascyllus trimaculatus. Taxonomy (NCBI): domain Eukaryota; kingdom Metazoa; phylum Chordata; class Actinopteri; family Pomacentridae; genus Dascyllus; species Dascyllus trimaculatus. The sequence continues at coordinate 37,412,571 of CM045448.1, forward strand.
TCTTTTGCTCAGAGAGAGAGGAACAGCAGCAGGAGTGACCGGTCAGGCCGCTCTGCTCACTGACAGCTGGAATGTCAGGGGCTTTCCAAAGAGGAACTTGAGTTGTACCATCGCTGCATTGGATTGTCCAACTTTCCCTTAAAGGCCCAAGAATAACTAAAGGATTAATTTGTATGACTGATTTGGATCCAGAGCTGTTCGACTCCCCTTGGGTTGCGTGGAGTACTTATTGGATATATTGAGACTTTGTATGGAGTTATCATTCCTTAAGGAACTCTGTTGCACCCAAGTCAGGACTGGGTGTGGTAGCGCTGGCCAGGCTGCCTGCCCTCTCCTTTCCCAAAAACACACAATCGGGTAATTAGTATTGAATAGCTCAGTATTGTTTTATTAACCTAATTAGTTAACCATAATCATGAATTTTGTGATATATTAGAACTTAATCATCTGCTGTTGCTGTAACCCTGCCAATAATATTCAATAAACACTGGATAAGCATTTAAAGAGAAATTGTCTGTACTTTCAAATTGATTACATGAACACATAAGACTCCTCACAGATGTAAAAAGTAAAGCAATTGTGTGCATCAGATCTGAAGGTTCTGACGGGCTATTCTAGTTACAAAGAAAATTGATTTTTAAACAGATCCCTGGGGTTTTCTTGTCCAAATCTCTAAACTTAACCTAGCAATTCAGCAAGCGCTGTTGTATACAGAGGAGGGAGCTGTCGTTAACAGGTGTGACTGATTTGGAGGCTAGGCTACGGAGGCTACTTAGTTTAGTTTTCGGTCAGAGTAAGCGGGGTAGGCGTCTGGAAGAACACAGTGAGAGCTAGGCGAGTCCCCTCACCACCAGCTTAAGCTGTTCTGCTGAACTCACTGGGTAATACCCATGAGCAGTTTAGAACCTAACCCTAGAAACGGAGAGCTGGTCCAATTATCCTGTTAAAGGGTATACTTGGGACACGACACTATCCTGCTGGATTGTAGAAACCATTCAGGAGATGCGTGTTTCCCAGGTGTGCCTGTCACATCCTGGGTATGCATGACACTCACCTTGTGGTGTGGCTGCCACATGGGCTCTGTGATAGGGAGCTTCTCTCGCTGCCATACGTGCAGCAGCCACGTGGTCAGCTCGATCCACTTGTTTCATTGTCTCATCCATTACAAAATAGCAGCCAGTCCCTCCTTGGGAGTGGGTGCTGAGTCTGAATTACCAATGGATGCCTGGGCTTGGCCTCTGTCCACTTTTACTGTCTCCTCTTGTCAGCTTAGCAGCTCGCTAGTTTATCTAAGTAGCCACACTCTGTGTACAGCTTGACGGTTTGATCTTGGCCTTTAACTGTGTTGCTCACATTAGTCTGCAGCTTTATGGCCTAATGTGTGTCCTGGAAAGGAACAAAGCGGTTTCCCGTGGTCTCTTTGTGACTGGCAATGATGATAAGGTAAGGCATAATCTAGAGAATTTCAGGCTAATTGACTTATTGTTGCTTCTCAATATAATTGGCATGAGCCTTCACATTAAAATGAACACAATGAAGGTAGTATATGTGAAGACCTTGATCAAAGTCATGTAATATTAGATTTACATATTTTCCCTGTACTTCATGTACTTTGAGGTGGATTCATACTACATTCTTTCTCTCCTGGCCCCAACCATGAGTGACAAGGGCACACACACAACCATGCAAAAGATCAAGATAAATCTTGAATAACTTTCAGGATTATATCCAAGAGCTGGAGGGTAAGTATCGTTCACACCAGATACTGAAAGATAAATCTCTTTGTTAAGACATGTAATTATTTCTATAAAGACAATGCATTATAAAACTGACACAATAAATTAATCCTTTAACACTGAAGCATGTACATAAATTGTCTCTCAGAGAGCACAGATTGCTACCAAGGTCAACACAATATCAAACCACTATATAACCTTTGTTGCAGTTTATAATGGTTCATCTGTTGAAAATGGTCCCGGTTTTTATGTGTAATCCTACTCTCCAAACACTGAAATGATCAAATAACCTCCTTGGTAGAAGTAAAATAATTACAATCTAAAGTGTGAGGAGGATCTTGTAATGCTGTAGGCCGACAATAAATGCTGAATGTATTGTTTGATTTTGTCTTACTGTATTCAGCAGCTTATACATGATATATTTTTTTATTTCCCCAGATGGAACCACTGAAGATGAAGACATTATTACTGTACCCCAAGTTATGCAGTGGTTGACGGGACAGTCCCACAAGACACCTCCTGCTTTCTGAGAGACAGACTTTCAAAATCACTGTCACTGTTGACAGCACGTCTGGAAAGGATGTCAAACCACACAGTTTTGTGTGTATGCATTGTTAGTGCATGCACACAAACTGTAACGTTTCCTACGGCACATTGCTTTAATTACTGTTCCTTTAAAGAAATTATGGCTTCAGCCATGAAATGTGGTTTTGTCTTCCATAGGATTTAGAAAACAAAGATACATTCACTTCTTGGAAGGGTTGTTTTGCCATAGTAAACAAGTTACTTGCCATTGGTATTACAGTTGGCTATAGTAATTTGCTTTGTCACCTCAGCCAAGAACATTATGTTTTCAGCAGCATCTGTTTGTTGGTTGTTTGTTAACAGAATTACACAAGAACAGTTGAACTGATTTTCACCAAACTTGGTGGCGGTCCGGAGCCTTGACCTGGAACATTAATTTTTGTTGTGGATCCAGAACGTTTGATTCTTTCACTTTCTTTAATATTGTGAATATTTCACCTTTACTTGGTAAGTGTTTGTACAATATGAAGTGTTTTGATGTAGAGCTCTTTTTCACTTAAATTTGATATTTGATATGATATATTTTGATATTTATTAATCCCTGAAAGATTACCGGGATCTGCTCTGTCAGGGGGCTCGGAAACTCCACCAGTACCACTCCATCTTCAGTAGGGTCAGTAGCAGGGCAGTAATGACGTATTTAATGCATCATTACTAAGCCATCAGATTTGTCAGGGGCATTCTATATTATTAAAACATTCTATAATCCAAGGATAGCATGCTAGAATCTGATGACAACTTTCTAGAATCTTACAACATTCTAGAATTGGACAACAACATTTTAGAATCCTACATCATTCTACAATCCAAGGAGTACATTCTGGAATCAGGTGACAATATTCTGGAATCTTACAACATTCTTGAGTCGGAGGACAACATTCTAGAATCTTACCACATTCTAAAATCTTGCAAAGTTCTAGAATCTTACAACATTCTAGAATCCGATGACAATATTCTGGAGTCTTCAAATATTCTATAATTGCAGGACAACATTCCAGGATCTGACCACAACATTCTCGAATCGTACAACATCCTATGCTGTGTCTGAAATCATCCACTCACTCCCTACTCCCTACTCCCTATATAGTGATCACTATATAGTGCACTATATAGTGATCACTATATAGGGAGCACCGCAGCAAATACGTTTCGGACACTACACGAGTCTCGGCGCTACAAGTTACGTCACTACTGTCGCTCAGTTAAAACGTATATCGATGCCGGCTGTTTTAGAGAGCCGACCGGCGTATACTCGCCGTATACGCCGTATTTTAATAAATTAATTAATGAAAATAATAAAAACCTTTTACTCCGTGTTGCAATACATCACTCTGCTTCCATTAAATATATCAATATGAATTATTGTTTTATTATAATACTTTGTCAGAGACAAATTGTTTCTGCTAAACTAGCAAGATGACATAACTTGTAATTAACAGATAAAGATGACTGTAGGCTTTTCATGTACATTTACAATAGATACACCTTGTAAACTAGAATAGTGTGTATGATTGTATGGTCATACCAAATGGTATCATGAAATGATGTGTGTGTGTGTGTGTGTGTGTATGTATACACACACACACATATATAAATATATATATACAACTTAATGTGAAAGCTCTAAGTTTAAATATCTTTATTTGCAGCATGCACAACCATCTCAGTACAGTCATTGCCATATAGGTCAGAATCACAATAAGAATCGATGGCCAGAGTGACCTGACACCTGACTTCCACCTCTCCAGAGCCACAGGCTGTGTCCGAAATTGCCCCCTATGCCCTATATAGTGCACGCCATTTTGAAGTAGTGTCCGAATGTTAAGTTACAAATGTTGCTCCCTATATAATGCACTCAAAATATCCCACAATGCACCGTAAAAAGTAGTGTGCATCCGATGGTCACTAACCAAGCAATATGTACCGTCATGCAATGCGCAAAGGAACACGGCACACGGACGAGAGGAATGGGACCATGAAAACTTTTCGTACAAATGTAAATAATTTACCGCTTATGTTGTATTGTTGATTTTTGTTTTACCTGTCCCCTAGCTGTGTAATAAGTTTGTTGTGTTTGCGCTGCGTTTATACAGCACAAATCTTGGCTAGCGAGCGGCTGAGCTCACTAACGTTAGCTTAGCCTCCTCTATATTGTCGCCGCCGCTAAATATAAAATAGATCGGCAGATAATACTTTCTAACTGGTCCGTTGTGAAACTGCATTGGTGCACTGCACAACCGATTGTCAATTTATTTTCCCTCTGAAGGGATTGATGTGGCCAAATTAATTCACTTAAGAAGTGAAAAGGGTCACCTTTTCTCAGGGAGGCATTTTGCCTCAGCAGCTGGATGGGAGTGAGTAACGTCAAACTCCTGTGAAGAAATCAAGTGTTTGGTGTATTTACAACAAAAAGTAGAACTGCATTTTTAACTTATAACTAAATTACTGTCCATTATCATTGTTACTGACAGCAAAAGGCCCGTCTGACGTCTCTATGTACGTTTCAATGATTTTGTTATAATATTGTACTCTATTATATCTTATAGAGCTGTGTTGAAAGACATGGGCTGTGCTGGTCTGGTGGCCGTGCCATTAGAAGTTGGAGAAGCAAAAAAGTGGGAGAACCTAAAAAAGACATACGAGGTTTTTATTTATTGTATTTAACTGTAGTGTCAGATGATAGAAGCATATATGGAAGGGCACAGTTAGTGTTTTCTTTGCTCTGTTTGACATTTGAAAGGAACACTACATTAATTGTGCACAGCAAATCTTTGTTGGTAAGACTTTCTAATGAAGATGGAAAATTTATGCTGAAGTAAACTTTTAAGTGTATGTAAGTAAAGTGTATGATTTACACATTTATTATAAAGTATCATCTGTTGTATATAAAAACTGTTAATGTGTGCAGGAGTTTAGGAAGCCATCAACAGGGAGTGGCACTGAATCAGGGGAACCCACGGCCGGAACATGGAAGTGGTTCAATTTACCTCCATATAATGGGCTATTTTTCAGGACTCTGGAGTCATGGACAGAACCTGGGTAACCTACAAATATGTCCAGAAACTGACATTGGTGGTCACACACTGCTTGCATCTGGATGGAATAAAACAGTTTTCTATTGAAGTAGCATTGAGCATCAGCACTTGGTGGCTTAATTCTAATGTGATAACCATCAATGCTGCCTACAACCCTCCCAAATGCTGCAGATCCAGCCAGTTGCTCAAAGCCAGCACCAACTCTTTGAAGCTCATCTAGTGGTGGAAAGCAGATGACCCTGTTTTTGAGCTTGATTATTTTGTCTGCCACCCTGTGAACGATGTCATTCACCGTAGAGCATGGGATGCCAAACACTCTACATACAACACGATAGGAGGTTGCACTTGTGAGCCAAAGAAGAAATATCAGGACCTGTATCTCTTGACCCCAGCCATGGTCACATGGAGATCGGAGGATGTGGGTCATTGAATTGAATTGAACTATATAGTGCACTATATAGGGCATAGGGGGCGATTTCTGACACAGCCCTAGACTCTGAGGGCAAAATTCTAGAATCTTGCAACATTCTAGAATCAGAGGACAACATTCTGGAAACCGATAGCATTCTAGAATCCAAAGACAACATTCTGGAATCACAGGACAACATTCTAGAATTTGATTAGTACATTCTGGAATTGGTTAACTTTCTAGAATCAGTTGACAATATTCTACAATCTTACAACATTCTGGAATGCGAGGACAACATTCTCTAATCTTACCACATTTTAGAATCTTACAAAATTCGTGAATGTTACAATTACCTAGATTCCATGGACAATATTCTAGAATATTACCACATTTTAGAATCTTACAAAATTCTTGAAAGTGACAATTACCAATAATACATGGACAACACAACAATACACAATACACAACACACAACAATCTAGAATTTAAAGAGTACATCCTGGAATCAACCAACATTCGGGAATCATTTGTCAATACATCTTACAACATTCTGGAGTCCGAGGACAACATTCTAGAATCTTATCACATTCTAAAATCTTGCAAAGTTCAAGAATCCTACAACATTCTAGAATTTGATTAGTACATTCCATAATCAGTCCATTGATCATTGTTTTCTAAGCCAGAGATGATGAGATGAGTGGGGGGGTGTAATTGGAAGTGCTTGACCAAAAGAGTGCCGGGTCGACCTGCCCCAACGTTATAAAGGTGCTGGGTTAACCGGGTGTGAATGGAGTGTTTTGTTTCGCCTATGTAATGTTTATGACAGAGGGTGCAAGTGATAATGTAGATGACGTTGGAGGTGGTGATGGATAGGGAGCTGTAGGTGGGGCATTCATTGCCAGTGTGTGGATTCTGGATAAATTTTCTATTTCTGTAGTGGTGGCTATGTGGAAGTTGATGTGTCGGTCTGTGGTCGGTGAATTTGGAATGGATGAGTATTGAATGAAGGCTCCTGTTTTTCCTGTATGCGGATATGATTTTGTGGTTGTGGAAAGCAGGGTGCATGGACTGTAATATGGAGAAATGTTGTTTAACCGGTGAGGGGGGAGTGAGTTCCGTGTTGCGTGTGTGTATTTGTAGGGTTAGGGTTAGGGTTAGGGTTAGTTTGTGTATACTATCTCGATGGCTCCCCCTACCTCATCCGTCGACTGGGTAGTTGGACGTGCGGAGCCAAAGGCAATGCACTGTCCGTCGCACGTCGTCATGGATTCTCCGTCCCGGTGAAGTATATCATCTTACTGTTCCCTCTTTAGTGGGTTATTATTCTCTGGTGGAGTTTTTTTTACTAAGTGTGAAATCTTTAATCTTTCCAGGAAATGGTTTAAGGTAGGTTTTTCTAAACATTTGGGGTTAACTGGACCCATTTTTGGTATTTGTTTGGAGGAAGCTGTGCTAATGTTGTTGATGGTAAGGAGGATGGAGACAGAGCTTGGGGTGGTGGGTCGGTGGGGACCTCAGCCACCCCGTATGTCTGGCGGGGCTTGGCGCTCTGCCTCCCCCAGCTCGACCACTGTCGTGGTGGAGTGGTGGAGGAGAGCGGCAGACAAAACCATATGCAAAGGTTAGGCTTTAGAATTAGGTTAAGAGCTACTGGTTAGGATTAGGATTAGTGTAAGGATCAGGATTAGATCCAGGCTTATTGGTTAGGGTTAGGCATTCAGGTTAAGTCAGCTTTATTATTGCTGACTTCAGCTTCATTATTGCAAAGTAAATGTCAGCATTGGGGAAGGTCGACCCGGCCTGGCGGAGCAGAGCTTTCAATTGTTTAATTGTTGTCTGCCTGGGGTCCTGGTCCCTGTTATTGATTCCCACTGAGAAGAGGACTATCTTTGTGTTGGGATTTGTGGGGGCTTTTTCGCAAATTTTAAGAAGGTGGTAGGCGGCTGCTCCGGGATAACTGTCAAGTTGGATCTGGGGATGGTTATGGACAGGGATGCGGTTGATGTTTGAATCTCCGATGATGAGTACTGGTTTTTTTGCTTTGATATGCCAATCTTGAATTTCACGGCTGGGTCTAGCAATATGATAGGTGGGTTTGTAGGTGGTGGAGTGTGAGGATATAGCAACAGAGGGAAAGTTAGTGAGGGAGGCCAAGGGAGGAGTAGAAATGCGGGAGGTCTCTTGGTTGGCAGAGAGTGAAGGGGGGAATTGAGGTTTGTTTTGTGGAAGGGATGGAGAGCGGGTTGAATGGCTGAGAGGATGGGTAGATTGGGGTTTGAGGACAAGGGGGGAGGCAGGATTAGAGTGGGGGGGTGAAGCATGTTCAGGGGGGAGAGGCAGGTTAGTCTGAGGTGAGGATGAAGAAATCGGGGGAGTGGTTAATCTAGGAGGGGAGGGAGAAGGGGGTGGAGTGGATTTGGGGAGGGAGGGGCAGGGTTAGGGGTCACAGGAAGTGAGGTGAATCATCTGGTTGTGGTGCTGAAAGGATGGTATAGAATCGCCCGAGGAGGAGTGGTCAGGAGACACGACCCCTGTTGGTGATTGAGTGGAGGGCTCAGATTGGGTTGTTGTATGGTTATGATTAACCTTGAGAGACCCTTTCATCATTATTGCCGGCTCCACGGTTTGTTTTTGTGGGGTCGGCCTGCCGGCCAGGTCGTCCCGGGCATCAGCAAAATTTAGCTGTGTGGAAGCAGAGAGAATAGTGTCAGGTACGTGAACAGAGATGTTGGAACGGGTGTTTAGTGTGATGGATTCTAGGTCCTGTGTTGTGATGGATTTGCTGGGGGGCTGGTGTATTTGGGCTGTGATCTGTATGGCTGCCGTAGAGCTGGTGGTTGGGATGGGTGAGATGAGGGAGTTAGAAGCAGAGGTGTGGCCAGCTGGAAACTGTCCTGTGGTGTGTGATTTGTCCATGATTTCTTTATGGTGTATTGCCTGTATGAGTTTGAAGTAGTGCTTGCTAAGTTGTCTGGTTTCTGGATCTGGTGGTTGGGTGAGTGGAGCAGTGTGTGTGTGTGTTTGTGTGTGATACTGTTGTGTAGTGTTGCGTTGTGTATTAGTAAATTGTGTAATGTTTGTTCTGAATGTGTGTGGTGTGGAGTGAGGTGCGTGGCCGTTCCCGGCCCCGCTCCTGTGCGCAGCCCTGGCCCTGTAAGAAAAAGCCATGGTGGTGAGAGGCTCTTACCTAAAATGCTGCTGGAGATTGTCTCTCTGCATTCAGAAGGCTCCAGGTCCGGTTGTCTTGCCAGATGCTCTTGGCTGTGGCTGCTTAGCAGTGGATGGTTGTCCTGCTGCTGATGTAGCTCGTTGTAGCTTCTGTGACTCGGCCGGTTGAATAAAAAGAGAGAGTCTCCCTGGACATTCGTTTAAAAGGCAGAGCCTCCACCGTTGGTTAAAAACAATCTTTAATAATAATTTTGAGTAAAAACACTGTTAAAAGCCAGTAGAAAACAATAAAATACAGGCAGTGAACTGCGCAGAGGAGCTGTTCCCGGGGCCTACTGATCTGATGTGAGTATGTGTGGGGGAGACAGAGTGATGGAGTGGTTGACATGGAAAGGGGGGTTGCGGCCCCAGGCAGAGTGAGGACAGAGAGGAGAGCAGTCTAGGACCACCGCGCCAGGGGTGAGTGGCCCCGTTCAGTCATGAGTAGACATCATTAAGGCCTCCTGGCGCGGTGGTCCCGAGTCTGTGGATCCAGATTTTCTCCGCCCTCCTTCTCTGTCCAAGGGTCCAATGATCATTGTTTTCTAAGGCAGAAATGATCAGGTGAGTGGGGGGGTTAGGGTTAGGGTTAGGGTTAGTTTGTGTATACTATCTCGATGGCTCCCCCTATCTCATCTGTCGACTGGGTAGTTGGACGTGGGGAGCCATAGGCAATGCACTGGCCATCGCACGTCGTCATGGATTCTCCGTCCCGGTCAAGTATATCATCTTACTGTTCCCTCTTTAGTGGGTTATTATTCTCTGGTTGATTTTTTTTTTACTGTGTGAAATCTTTAATCTTTCCAGGAAATGGTTTAAGGTAGGTTTTTCTAAACATTTGGGGTTAACTGGACCCATTTTTGGTATTTGTTTGGAGGAAGCTGTGCTAATGTTGTTGATGGTGAGGATGATGGAGACAGAGCTTGGGGTGGTGGGTCGGTGGGGACCTCAGCCACCCCGTACGCCCGGCGGAGCTTGGCGCTCTGCCTCCCCCAGCTTGACCACTTTCGTGTAGGAGTGGTGGAGGAGAGCTGGGGAGAAAAGGGTTTGGGTTAGGGGGTTAGGGTTAGGGGGTTAGGGCTAGGGCTAAGGTTAGGGTTAGGTAGGGAAGACTGTTTTGTATAAATTTTGGTTTTAAAAGATATTTATTAAAATCCTGTGTGTCCTCTCTTACCTGAGCCAGACCAGAATGTACTAAAAGATCCTTTAGGTTTTTATTTTGCCTAAAGGCCGATATTATTTTGAAATTTTTAAGACCCTCATTAGTTTCCTGTGCCTGCTTAAAATGCAACTTTACCTGGGAGCCGAGCCCCGCCAGGTCATGTGAATACGTCACCACCAGCGGCATGATGCCCCGCCCACTCCCTGCATCTCGGCCACAGCCCTCCCCCAACGTGAACAGCTGTTTGACCTCCGCCTTGATGGAGCGGAGAAAGCGTCAGGAATACCCGTGGGGCCTTAAAGCGCTGAAGAGGGTGGCTGTGGCCTGTTCTACATCCTCTGGGAAGGTACAAATCCTATTAAATCATATGAGTTGTGATTTTATTAGTTGAAGGTGTGTTTGGGGTGGAAACTGGATTTATGTAATAATTCATGCGTGTGTGTGTCCTTGAAAAAAACTCGGGTCGCTAATGACTTGATTGCTACATCCTGTGGGATGAAGAAAACCTGTGTGTCCAAAAATTCTATTTCTGCTAATTGTATGTTATGTGTAATGGTTATTGCCAGGACAAAAAACATGAGCAGTGACAGATGCCGGTAGGAGGGCGAGATGGAGAGGTGAGCGTCAGGAGAGCTGAGAGCTACTTACCAAACCCGCCGATCGCGTGTATAAGTCCGCGTTTGAAAGCCGTTCGGTCGCCTCGAGCCGTGGATGTAACAGTGGATGGTTCCTTTGGATTTGCTGCACGGAGTGAAGCTGACGCTGCATCATCACTCTCCTCTGATGCAGATGATACAGAGCCTGCTTCATCTTCAGGTTCATCGCCATCTACAAGGCACTGGGTTTGGCCAAGCATCTTCTCCATTCCTACTTTCAGCTATGAAGCTGAATTCCAACTTGAAAAGGCCAATGCTAAGAACTGTGCTGATGGAACTTGCTTGAACCCCTCACCGAAGTTGAAATCTCACATTCTGGAACGTCTGTCTGAAGAAATCATAAAGTTTAAAGCCTACCCCAATGACAGTGACCTGAATGATGTTGCTGAGGCTCTTGTGAAAAAGCACCCATGTCTGCGGGAGCAGGAATCCTTCAATGGCTGTTGTGGATGGAAGATCCACAACAGCCATTGAAGCATAAAATGGCCATCCTCCGGACTAAACTAAGCGGGCTGGAATGTGACGAAGCAATGCTTAATTCACTGAAGAGCAAGAACCAAGATGAATCACGATGGGCGGTGTGATTCTGCAGTGCTGTGAACCAGCGCGAGGAACCCGCGAGTGACGACAAGGGCGGTGTGATTCTGCAGTGCTGTGAACCAGCGCGAGGAACCCGCGAGTGATGACAAGGGCGGTGTGAACCAGCGCGAGGAACCCGCGAGTGACGACAAGGGCGGTGTGAACCAGCGCGAGGAAACCGCAAGTGACGACAAGGGCGGTGTGAAACAGCAGTGCTGTGAACCAACCCGCGAGTGACGACAAGGGCGGTGTGAACCAGCAGTGCTGTGAACCAACCCGCGAGTGACGACAAGGGCGGTGTGAACCAGCGCGAGGAAACCGCGAGTGACAAAAAGGGCGGTGTGAACCAGCAGTGCTGTGAACCAGCGCGAGGAACCCGCGAGCGACGACCAGGGCGGTGTGATTCTGCAGTGCTGTGATTAAGCACGAGGAACCCGCGAGCAACGACCGGGGCGGCATGCTTCTGCAGTGCTGTGATTAAGCACGAGGAACCCGCGAGTGACCACCAGGGCGGCGTGATTCTGCAATGCTGTGATTAAGCACGAGGAACCCGCGAGTGACGACCAGGGCGGTATGATTCTGCACGAGGAACCCGCGAGTGACGACCAGGGTGGCGTGGTTCTGCACGAGGAACCCGCGAGTGACGACCAGGGCGGCGTGATTCTGCACGAGGAACCCGCGAGTGACGACCAGGGCGGGGTGATTCTGCAGTGCTGTGATTAAGAACGAGGAACCCGCGAGTGACGACCAGGGCGGTGTGATTCTGCAGTGCTGTGATTAAGCACGAGGAACCCGCGAGTGATGACATGGGCGGTGCAAATGAGCATGAGGATCCCGCGAGTGACGACAAGGGGGGTGCGAATGAGCACGATGATCCCGTGAGTGACGACAAGGCGATGCGAATGAGCATGAGGATCCCGCGAGTGACGAAAAGGGCGGTGCGAATGAGCAGTGCTGCGACTGAGCACGAGGATCGCGCGAGTGACGACAAGGGCGGTGCGAATGAGCACAAGGATCCCGCGCGTGACGACAAGGGCGGTGCGAATGAGCACGAGGATCCCGCGAGTGACGACAAGGCGATGCGAATGAGCATGAGGATCCCGCGAGTGACGAAAAGGGCGGTGCGAATGAGCAGTGCTGCGACTGAGCACGAGGATCCCACGAGTGACGACCAGGGCGGTGCGAATGAGCACAAGGATCCCGCGAGTGACGACAAGGGCGGTGCGAATGAGCACGAGGATCCCGCGAGTGAAGACAAGGCGGTGCGAATGAGCACGAGGATCCCGTGAGTGACGAAAAGGGCGGTGCGAATGAGCAGTGCTGCGACTGAGCACGAGGATCCCACGAGTGACGACAAGGGCGGTGCGAATGAGCACGAGGAAACCGCGAGTGACGAAAAAGGCGGTGTGAACCAGCAGTGCTGTGAACCAGCGCGAGGAACCCGCGAGCGACGACCAGGGCGGTGTGATTCTGCAGTGCTGTGATTAAGCACGAGGAACCCGCGAGCAACGACCGGGGCGGCATGATTCTGCAGTGCTGTGATTAAGCACGAGGAACCCGCGAGTGACCACCAGGGTGGCGTGATTCTGCAATGCTGTGATTAAGCACGAGGAACCCGCGAGTGACGACCAGGGCGGTATGATTCTGCACGAGGAACCCGCGAGTGACGACCAGGGTGGCGTGGTTCTGCACGAGGAACCCGCGAGTGACGACCAGGGCGGCGTGATTCTGCACGAGGAACCCGCGAGTGACGACCAGGGCGGGGTGATTCTGCAGTGCTGTGATTAAGAACGAGGAACCCGCGAGTGACGACCAGGGCGGTGTGATTCTGCAGTGCTGTGATTAAGCACGAGGAACCCGCGAGTGATGACATGGGCAGTGCGAATGAGCATGAGGATCCCGCGAGTGACGACAAGGGGGGTGCGAATGAGCAGTGCTGCGAATGAGCACGAGGATCCCGCGAGTGACGACAAGGGCGGTGCGAATGAGCACGAGGATCCCACGAGTGACGACAAGGGCGGTGCGAATGAGCACGAGGATTCCGCGAGTGACAACAAGGACGGTGCGAATGAGCACGAAGATCCTGCAAGTGACGACAAGGGTGGTGCGAATGAGCAGTGCTGCCACTCGCGGGTTCCTCGTGCTCATTCGCAGCGCTGCAGAATTACTCGCACCGACCTTGCCGTCACTCGCGGGTTCCTCGTGCTCATTCGCAGCGCTGCAGAATTACTCGCACCGCCCTTGCCGTCACTCGCTGGTTCCTCGTGCTCATTCGCAGCGCTGCAGAATTACTCGCACCGCCCTTGCCGTCACTCGCGGGTTCCTCGTGCTCACTCGCAGCGCTGCAGAATTACTCGCACCGCCCTTGCCGTCACTCGCGGGTTCCTCGTGCTCACTCGCAGCGCTGCAGAATTACTCGCACCGCCCTTGCCGTCACTCGCGGGTTCCTCGTGCTCACTCGCAGCGCTGCAGAATTACTCGCACCGCCCTTGCCGTCACTCGCGGGTTCCTCGTGCTCATTCGCAGCGCTGCCCACGAGCACCGCCCTTGTCGTCACTCGCGGTTTGGTTTTTCCTCATGCTCATTCGCAGCGCTGCCCTCGAGCACCGCCCTTGTCGTCACTCGCGGTTTGGTTTTTCCTCGTGCTCATTCGCAGCGCTGCCCACGAGCACCGCCCTTGTCGTCACTCGCAGTTTGGTTTTTCCTCGTGCTCATTCGCAGCGCTGCTGGATCACTCGCACCGCCCTCGTCGTCACTCGCGGTTTGGTTTTTCCTCGTGCTCATTCGCAGCGCTGCAGAATCACTCGCGGTTTGGTTTTCCCTCGTGCTCATTCGCAGCGCTGCCCACGAGCACCGCCCCTGTCGTCACTCGCGGTTTGGTTTTTCCTCGTGCTCATTCGCAGCGCTGCTCACGAGCACCGCCCCTGTCGTCACTCGCGGTTTGGTTTTTCCTCGTGCTCATTCGCAGCGCTGCAGAATCACTCGCGTATTGGTTTTTCCTCGTGCTCATTCGCAGCGCTGCTCACGAGCACCGCCCCTGTCGTCACTCGCGGTTTGGTTTTTCCTCGTGCTCATTCGCAGCGCTGCCCACGAGCACCGCCCCTGTCGTCACTCGCGGTTTGGTTTTTCCTCGTGCTCATTCGCAGCGCTGCTCACGAGCACCGCCCGTGTCGTCACTGGCGGTTTGGTTTTTCCTCGTGTTCATTCGCAGCGCTGCAGAATCACTCGCGTATTGGTTTTTCCTCGTGCTCATGCGCAGCGCTGCTCACGAGCACCGCCCCTGCCGTCACTCGCGGTTCGGTTTTTCTTCGTGCTCATTCGCAGCGCTGCTCACGAGCACCGCCCCTGTCGTCACTCGCGGTTTGGTTTTTCCTCGTGCTCATTCGCAGCGCTGCAGAATCACTCGCGTATTGGTTTTTCCTCGTGCTCATTCGCAGCGCTGCCCACGAGCACCGCCCCTGTCGTCACTCGCGGTTTGGTTTTTCCTCGTGCTCATTCGCAGCGCTGCCCACGAGCACCGCCCCTGTCGTCACTCGCGATTTGGTTTTTCCTCGTGCTCATTCGCAGCGCTGCCCACGAGCACCGCCCTTGTCGTCACTCGCGGTTTGGTTTTCCCTCGTGCTCATTCGCAGCGCTGCCAACGAGCACCGCCCGTGTCGTCACTGGCGGTTTGGTTTTTCCTCGTGCTCATTCGCAGCGCTGCCCACGAGCACCGCCCTTGTCGTCATTCGCGTTTTGATTTGACCTCGTGCTCATTCGCAGCGCTGCCCACGAGCACCGCCCTTGTCGTCACTCGCGGTTTGGTTTTTCCCCGTGATCATTCGCAGCGCTGCCCTCGAGCACCGCCCTTGTCGTCACTCGAGGTTTGGTTTTTCCTCGTGCTCATTCGCAGCGCTGCCCACGAGCACCGCCCTTGTTGTCACTCGCGGTTTGGTTTTCCTCGTGCTTATTCGCAGCGCTGCCCACGAGCATCGCCCTTGTCGTCACTCGCGGTTTGTTTTTTCCTCGTGCTCATTCGCAGTGCTGCTCATGCGCACCGCCCTTGTCGTCACTCGAGGTTTGGTTTTTCCTGAGCACGAGGAACCCGCGAGTGATTCTGCAGCGCTGCGAATGAGCACGAGGAACCCGCGAGTGACGTCAAGGGCGGTGCAAGTAATTCTGCAGCGCTGCGAATGAGCACGAGGAACCCGCTAGTGACGACAAGGGCGGTGCGAGTGATCCTGCAGTTGACATTCTTGACGTCATGACGTTATCGTGAGTTTTTGACCTCATATCGCGGTATAACATTTTTTCTGACATTTTTTTTTTTGGAACTTTTTCTTTATTTGAGTTCTGCAGTGCAAGTTCTACAACTTAATAGACAAATACAAATTTAATAGGTACAGCATATTATATCAAGTACAGTACTTGTCATTTCCACAAAATAAATCTCAGCCAGCATCACAATAATAAAAAAAACAGTAAAATAATGGTAATAATAATAATAATAACAATAAAAGGTGAAAAAGGTAAGCATTTGTTCATTTTTTTATTCTTTTAAATATATATTAAGGCTTACTTGAAGATGTAATTATTAGTGCTGTCAATCGATTAAAATTTTTAATCGCGATTAATCGCATGAATGTCATAGTTAACTCGCGATTAATTGCAAATTAATCGCACATTTTTTATCTGTTCTAAATGTCCCTTGAATTATCATTTTATACGAGGAGGAGGCGGAGAATTCGCGTCAGCTGTGTTTGGCCATCAAGTGGTATTACAGACCGGATGTGCTACGATAATAACTCAGTTCACTCTGACAACACACAGATAACTTTGGTCTTGTCAATCGTCATGCGCGCACCCCAGGCCGCCGTCGCCTGGCGGCGCGCGTCCCGAACCGCGTGGACCAGCGGCAGGCGGTTCGGGACGGGGAAAAGGAGCCGACAGAAAGGCATGGAGGCGAGGAGACTGCTGCTGTACCACCGCCAGCAGGAGATCCTGTCGGACTCCGACGGCGAACACCTCGCCCTCGCCAACCATGCCCCCGCCCGCGTTAATCTCGCGATAAAAAAATTGACGCCGTTAAAATTGATTTGCGTTAACGCGTTAATAACGCGATATTTTTGACAGCACTAGTAATTATGAATTGAAGACCATTTATCCTGGAAAATATCAGTTCTCATTTGTAATCTTGCAGTTATCTGCTCCATGTGATATACTTCTTTTAATTTATTCTTCCATTGTGTGATTGTTGGTGGCTGTGGCTTAAGCCAAGACACCGCAATCATTTTCTTTGCTATCAAAAGTAAGATTTTCAGTAAATTTTTATTAGAATTTGGCATAAAATCTATTGGAAAAATTCCCAAAACTATAAACTTTGGATCTAATGGAATATTGACTCCAAAGCAATTTTTAATTTCACATTGAATATCTTTCCAGTAGTTTGTTAATTTGATGCAATCCCAAAATATATGAGTATGATCTCCGACACCACCACAGCCTCTCCAACACTGATCTGAAGATCTACCAAATTTGGATGTTATAGAGGGGGTTCGAAAAAATAGTATTTTTGTTTTCCATTCAAACTCTCTAAGCGCTGGATAATGACGTTCATTTCTAGTTCCCATTTTCCCTTAATGTCCTGTGTATTCTCTATTCTCTCCCCTTGCAATATTTTGTAGGCATAGGATACATATCTACTAGTAATTTTACGTTTAATTACTGAAGTAAAGAATTGTTCTATATTTGTGCATGGGAACAATGGGTGCAAGATGTCAAATAATTATGTTTATGTAAATAATGTCTCAATTGCAGGTATTTATAAAAATCTTTGGTTGGAAGATCATATTTTTTTTGGAGTTGTTGAAATGTCATTAGATTCCCACTTTCTACCACTTGACCCAATCTCATAAGGTCTTTAACCAGCCCAAGTTTTTAATCCAGGTGAAGGAAGAAATTCCATGTTATGATGAATTTGTATTAGTCTGCACATTGATTTAGGGAGATTTAGTATTTTTTTGATACTTGTCAATGTAGACAGTGTGATTTTAACCCATTCATTTGTAACTTTATTCTTCTTTTGTGTCTTTTGAGTCAAGAAATATGTCTTGACAGTCACCTTGTTCCATCTTACACCAAATTGTATCCTCATCTTGACAAATCCATGATACCATTGTTCGAAGCTGAGCAGCGTAATAGTAGTTTCTTAAATTTGGAATATTCAACCCTCCAAGTTCTTTTGGACACATAAGAGTTTTAAGTCTAATTCTTGGCCTTTTGTTCTGCCAAATAAATTTTGAGAGCCATTTATTTAGCATTGTAAATGTCGACATTGGGATTTTAATAGGCAATGACTGAAACAGAAAAAGTAACCGAGGTAATATGTTCATTCGGACAGTTTCTATTCTTCCCATAAGTGTAAGGGGTAAAATTTCCCACCTTGTAAGATCTTTCTTGAGTTCATCAAAAAGTTTACCATAATTGGCTTTAAATAACTGCGGTGTTTCAGGGGTGATTATAATGCCAAGGTATCGAAATCCTTGATTAGACATTCGGAATTTGAATTGACTTCTTAGATTTGTTGACCACTGTCCTTTTATCATCATTGCTTCTGATTTACTTTGGTTTATTTGATATCCAGAGAGTGAGCCATAGTCTTCTAAAGCTTTAACAAGTGTAGGTACAGAAATTGCTGGGTCACTGATGTATGTCAAACTATCATCTGCAAAGAGGGAGATCTTTTGTTCTTTCTTATTCCCATCCTCAATGCCTTTAATATCTTCATTCAACCTGATTGAAGCAGCAAGTGGTTCAATATTAATTGCAAATAACAGGGGACGAAGGCAGTCACCCTGTTGAACGCCTCTTTTCAGGTAGAAAAAGTCAGAGCAGCTCCCATTTACCGTAACACAGGATTTAGGATTTGTGTAGATTATTTTGATCCATTCCAGAAATTGAGGATGAAAGCCCATAGCATTTAGTGTTTTATACAGAAACTGCCAATTAACAGTATCAAACGCTTTCTGGGCATCAAAACTAATTAACATTGCGTTTTTATCATTGTTTTTGGCCAGTGAAATAATATTTAAGGTTCATCTTATGTTATTGGTACTATGTCGACTTGGAATGAAACCTGTTTGATCATGGTATATGAGTTTTTGAACATATTATTGTACCCTTTTTGCTAAAATACTAGTTGATAATTTTAGGTCATTGCAGAGCAAACTAATTGGTCTAGAGCCATCACATTTAGAAGCATCTTTTCCTTCTTTATGAATGACTGAGATTATAGCTTCCGACCATGCAGTAGGCATGTCGCCTTGTTTAACAGTGTAGTTGTTTTCTGACATTTTTGACCTCATTCCGCGGTATAACATTTTTTCTGACATTTTTGACCTCATTCCGCGGTATAACATTTTTTCCGACATTTTTGACCTCATTATGTTTTTGTGACTTTTTTTTTACCCCATACCGTGGTATAACATCATTTCTTCTGACATTTTTGACTTCATTCTGCGGTGTGACGTTTTTGTGAGTTTTTGACCTCATATCGCGGTATGACATTTTTTTCTGACATTTTTGACCTGATTCCGCGGTATAACATTTTCTCTGACATTTTTCACCTCATTCCGCGGTATAACATTTTTTCCGACATTTTTGACCTCATTATGTTTGTGTTACTTTTTTTTACCCCATATAACATCTTTTTTTCTGACATTATTGACCTCATTCTGCGGTATGACGTTTTTTGTGACTTTTTTGACCTCATAACATGGTATAACATTTCTTCTGACATTTTTGACCTCATTCCGCGGTGTGACGTTTTTGTGACTTTTTTGACCTCATAACGCGGTAAAACATTTCTTCTGACATTTTTGACCTCATTCCTCGGTATGACGTTTTTGTGACATTTTGGACTTCATACCGCGGTATAACATTTTTTGACATTTTTGACATCATGACTTTGACGTTTGTGACTTTTTTTGACCTCATTCCGCGGTATGTAGTTGTTGCGACGTTTTTGACCTCATTCCACGGTATAACATTTTTTGTGACATTTTTGAACTCATCCCATGGTATAACGTTTTTGTGACATTTTTGATCTCATACCGCGGTATGACATTTTTTCTGACATTTTTGACCTCAAGGCGTTTTTGTACGGTTTTTCAACTCATACCGCGGTATGACATTTTTTCTTACATTTTTTAACTCTTTCCACAGTATGACGTTTCTGTGACATTTTTGACCTATACCGCTGGATAACACTTTTTCTGACGTTTTTGACTTCATACCGCGGTATAACATTTTTTCTGACATTTTTGATCTCACACCATGGTATAATGCTATTGTGACTTTTTTGACCTCAAGTATGTCTGACATTTTTTACCTCATGACGTTTTTCTGACATTTTTAACCTCATTCCGCGGTGAAACATTTTTTCTGACATTTTTGACCACATGACGTTTTTGTAACGTTTTTGAACTCATATTGCGGTATAACATTTTTTCGTCATTTTTGACCTCATTCCACGGAATGAAATTTTCGTGACTCTTTTGAGCTCATTCCGCGGTATGACATTTTTTATGACATTATTGACCTCACTTCGCTGTATAACATCAAGGTCTTTCCAGTCACGTTGTTTCAAGGAATTGACTCCATACAGTGAGTGGCAAAAGTGGAATTTTCAGCCAGCGAAAAGCTGTTTTAGAGCATTAGAAATAGCAAAAGTGCACTTTTTTAAAATCACTGTTTACAAACATGTTTCACTGTCAGATGCTGTTCAAATATGATAAATATGAAGGCAAAAACTTTTTCCATTCACATTGTTTCAAGGAATTGCCTCCATGCAGTGAGTGGCAAAAGTGGCATTTTCAGCCAGCGAAAAGCTGTTTTAGAGCAGTAGAAATTGGAAAAGTGATCTTTTTCAATATCAATGTCTACAAACATGTTTCACTGTCAGATTCTGTTCAAATATGATAAATATGAAAGCAAAAGCTGTTTCAAGTCGTGTTGTGTAAGGGGATTGACAGGACACAGTTAGTTGCAAAAGTGGAATTTTCAGACGGTGAAAAGCTGTTTTAGAGCATTAGAAATAGCAAAAGTGCAATCTTTAAAAATCAATGTTTACAAACATGTTTCACTGTCAGATGCTGTTCAAATATGATAAATATGAAGGCAAAACAATTTTCCATTCACGTTGTTTCAAGGAATTGGCTCCATACAGTGAGTGGCAAAAGTCGCATTTTCAGGCCGCGAAAAGCTGTTTTAGAGCAAGACAACCAGCTAGACTGCACTTTTTGAAAATCAATGTTTACAAACATGTTTCACTGTCAGATGCTGTTCAAATATATATGAAGGTAAAAACTATTTCTAGTCACGTTGTGTAAGGGAATTGCCAGGACACAGTTTTTAGCAAAAGTGGCATTTTCAGCCCGCGTAAAGCTGTTTTACAGCATTAGAAATAGTAAAAGTGAACTTTTTTAAAATCATTGTTTACAAACATGTTTCACTGTCAGATGCAGTTCAAATATGATAAATATGAAGCCAAAAGCTGTTTCCAGTCACGTTGTATGAAGGAATTGACTCCATACAGTAAGTGGCAAAAGTGGCATTTTCAACCCGCGAAATGCTGTCTTAAAGCATAAGAAACAGCTAGACTGCAGTTTTGGAAAATCAATATTTACAGACATGTTTCACTGTCAGATGCTGTTCAAATATGATAAATATGAAGGCAAAAGCTGTTTCCAGTCATGTTGTGTTAGGGAATTGAGATTAAACAGTTAGTGACAAAAGTGGCATTTTCAGCCCGCGAAAAGCTGTTTTAGAGCATTAGAAATAGCAACAGTGCACTTTTCGAAAATCAATGTTTACAAACATGTTTCACTGACAGATGCTGTTCAGATATGATAAAAATGAAGGCAAAAGCTGTTTCCAGTCATGTGTAAGGGAATTGAAAGGACACAGTTAGTGGAAAAAGTGGCATTTTCAGCCCGCGAAAAGCTGTTTTAGAGCATGAGAAACAGATAGACTGCAGTTTTTGAAAATCAATGTTTACAAACATGTTTCACTGTCAGATGCTGCTCAAATATGATAAATATGTAGGCAAAAGCTGTTTCCAGGCACGTTGTACCAAGGAATTGACTCCATACAGTAAGTATCAAAAGTGGCATTTTCAGCCCGCGAAAAGCTGTTTTAGGGCATGAGAAACAGCTAGACTGCAGTTTTTCAAAATCAATGTTTACAAAGATGTTTCACTGTCAGATGCTGTTCAAATATGATAAATATGAAGGAAAAAGCTGTTGCAAGTCACTTTGTGTAAGGGAATTGAGATTACACAGTTAGTGAAAAAAGTGGCATTTTCAGCACGCGAAAAGCTTTTTTAGAGCATTAGAAATAGCAACAGTGCACTTTTTGAAAATCAATGTTTACAAACATGTTTCACTGTCAGATGCTGTTCAAATATGATAAATATGAAGGCAAAAGCTTTTTCCAGTCACGTTGTATCAAGGAATTTACACCATACAGTAAGTGGCAAAAGTGGCATTTTCAGCCCGCAAAAAGCTGTTTTAGAGCATTAGAAATAGCAACAGTGCACAATTTGAAAATCAATGTTTACAAACATGTTTCACTGTCAGATGCTGTTCAAATATGATAAATATGAAGGCAAAAGCTTTTTCCAGTCACGTTGTATCAAGGAATTGACTCCATACAGTGAGTGGCAAAAGTGGCATTTTCAGCCTGCGAAAAGCTGTTTTTGAGCATGAGAAACAGGTAGACTGCAGTTTTTCAAAATCAATGTTTACAAACATGTTTCACCGTCAGATGCTGTTCAAATATGATAAATATGAAGGCAAAAGCTGTTTCCAGTCACATTGTATCAAGGAATTGACTCCATACAGTGAGTGGCAAAAGTGGCATTTTCAGCCCGCGAAAAGCTGTTTTAGAGCATTAGACATAGCAACAGTTTACAATTTGAAAATCAATGTTTACAAACATGTTTCACTGTCAGATGCTGTTTAAATATGATAAATATGAAGGCAAAAGCTTTTTCCAGTCACTTTGTATAAAGGAATTGACTCCATACAGGAAATGGCAAAAGTGGCATTTTCAGCCCGCGAAAAGCTGTTTTAGAGCATGAGAAATAGCAACAGTGCACTTTTTGAAAATCAATGTTTACAAACATGTTTCACTGTCAGATGCTGTTTAAATATGATCAATATGAAGGCAAAAGCTGTTTCCAGTCACGTTGTATCAAGGAATTGACTCCATACAGTGAGTGGCAAAAGTGGCATTTTCAGCCCGCGAAAAGCTGTTTTAGAGCATTAGAAATAGCAACAGTGCATTGATTTAAAAATCAATGTTTACAAACATGTTTCACTGTCAGATGCTGTTCAAATATGATAAATATGAAGGCAAAAGCTGTTTCCAGTCACGTTGTATCAAGTAATGGACTCCATACGGTGAGTGGCAAAAGTGGCATTTTCAGCCTGCGAAAAGCTGTTTCAGAGCATGAGAGACAGCTAGACTGCAGTTTTTCAAAACAATGTTTACAAACATGTTTCACTGTCAGATGCTGTTCAAATATGATAAATATGAAGGCAAAAGCTTTTTCCAGTCACGTTGTATGAAGGAATTGACACCATACAGTAAGTGGCAAAAGTGGCATTTTCAGCCCGCGAAAAGCTGTTTTAGAGCATTAGAAATAGCAACAGTGCACTTTTTGAAAATCAATGTTTACAAACATGTTTCACTGTCAGATGCTTTTCAAATATGATAAATATGAAGCAAAAGCTTTTTCCAGTAACGTTGTATCAAGGAATTGACTCAATACAGTGAGTGGCAAAAGTGGCATTTTCAGCCCGCGAAAAGCTGTTTTAGAGCATGAGAATTAGCAACAGTGCACTTTTATAAAATCAATGTTTACAAACATGTTTCACCGTCAGATGCTATTCAAATATGATAAAAATGAAGGCAAAAGCTTTTTCCAGTCACGTTGTGTCAAGTAATGGAATCCATACAGTGAGTGGCAAAAGTGGCATTTTCAGCCCGCGAAAAGCTGTTTTAGAGCATTAGAAATAGCAACAGTGCACTTTTTGAAAATCAATGTTTACAAACATGTTTCACTGTCAGATGCTGTTCAAATATGATAAATATGAAGGCAAAAGCTGTTTCCAGTC
Organism: Dascyllus trimaculatus; assembly: GCA_024666655.1. Classification (NCBI taxonomy): domain Eukaryota; kingdom Metazoa; phylum Chordata; class Actinopteri; family Pomacentridae; genus Dascyllus; species Dascyllus trimaculatus. Next base: position 37,436,098 of record CM045448.1, read on the forward strand.
ATGTTGTGTCAAGGAATTGACTCCATACAGTAAGTGGCAAAAGTGGCATTTTCAGCCCGCGAAAAGCTGTTTTAGATCATTAGAAACAGGTAGACTGCAGTTTTTCAAAATCAATGTTTACAAACATGTTTCACTGTCAGATGCTGCTCAAATATGATAAATATGAAGGCTAAAGCTGTTTCCAATCATGTTGTATCAAGGAATTTACTCCATACAGTGAGTGGCAAAACTGGCATTTTCAGCTCGCGAAAAGCTGTTTTAGAGCATTAGACATAGCAACAGTGCACAATTTGAAAATCAATGTTTACAAACATGTTTCACTGTCAGATGCTGTTCAAATATGATAGATATGAAGGCAAAAGCTGTTTCCAGTCACGTTGTATGAAGGAATTGACTCCATACAGTGAGTGGCAAAAGTGGCATTTTCAGCCCGCGTAAAGCTGTTTTAGAGCATAAGAAACAGGTAGACTGCAGTTTTTCAAAATCAATGTTTAATAACATGTTTCACTGTGAGATGCTGTTCAAATATGATAAATATGAAGGCAAAAGCTGTTTCCAGTCACGTTGTGTCAAGGAATTGACTCCATACAGTGAGTGGCAAAAGTGGCATTTTCAGCCTGCGAAAAGCTGTTTTAGAGCATTAGAAATAACAACAGTGCACTTTTTGAAAATCAATGTTTACAAACATGTTTCACTGTCAGATGCTTTTCAAAGATGATAAATATGAAGGCAAAAGCTGTATCCAGTCACGTTGTGTCAAGTAATGGACTCCATACGGTGAGTGGCAAAAGTGGCATTTTCAGCCCGCGAAAAGCTGTTTTAGAGCATTAGAAACAGGTAGACTGCAGTTTTTCAAAATCAATGTTTACAAACATGTTTCACTGTGAGATGCTGTTCAAATATGATAAATATGAAGGCAAAAGCTGTTTCCAGTCACGTTGTATCAAGGAATTGACTCAATACAGTGTGTTTCAAAAGTGGCATTTTCAGCCCGCGAAAAGCTGTTTTAGAGCATTAGAAATAGCAACAGTGCACTTTTTGAAAATCAATGTTTACAAACATGTTTCACTGTCAGATGCTGTTCAAATATGATAAATATGAAGGCAAAAGCTGTTTCCAGTCACGTTTTGTCAAGTAATGGACTCCATACGGTGAGTGGCAAAAGTGGCATTTTCAGCCTGCGAAAAGCTGTTTCAGAGCATGAGAGACAGCTAGACTGCAGTTTTTCAAAACAATGTTTACAAACATGTTTCACTGTCAGATGCTGTTCAAATATGATAAATATGAAGGCAAAAGCTTTTTCCAGTCACGTTGTATCAAGGAATTTACACCATACAGTAAGTGGCAAAAGTGGCATTTTCAGCCCGCAAAAAGCTGTTTTAGAGCATTAGAAATAGCAACAGTGCACTTTTTGAAAATCAATGTTTACAAACATGTTTCACTGTCAGATGCTGTTCAAATATGATAAATATGAAGGCAAAAGCTGTTTCCAGTCACGATGTATCAAGGAATTGACTCCATACAGTAAGTATCAAAAGTGGCATTTTCAGCCTGCGAAAAGCTGTTTTCGAGCATGAGAAACAGGTAGACTGCACTTTTTCAAAATCAATGTTTACAAACATGTTTCACTGTCAGATGCTGTTCAAATATGATATAAATATGAAGGCAAAAGCTGTTTCCAGTCACGTTGTATGAAGGAATTGACTCCATACAGTGAGTGGCAAAAGTGGCATTTTCAGCCTGCGAAAAGATGTTTTAGAGCATTAGACATAGCAACAGTTTACAATTTGAAAATCAATGTTTACAAACATGTTTCAATGTCAGATGCTGTTTAAATATGATAAATATGAAGGCAAAAGCTTTTTCCAGTCACGTTGTATAAAGGAATTGACTCCATACAGGAAATGGCAAAAGTGGCATTTTCAGCCCGCGAAAAGCTGTTTTAGAGCATGAGAAATAGCAACAGTGCACTTTTTGAAAATCAATGTTTACAAACATGTTTCACTGTCAGATGCTGTTTAAATATGATCAATATGAAGGCAAAAGCTGTTTCCAGTCACGTTGTATCAAGGAATTGACTCCATACAGTGAGTGGCAAAAGTGGCATTTTCAGCCCGCGAAAAGCTGTTTTAGAGCATTAGAAATAGCAACAGTGCATTGATTTCAAAATCAATGTTTACAAACATGTTTCACTGTCAGATGCTGTTCAAATATGATAAATATGAAGGCAAAAGCTGTTTCCAGTCACGTTGTATCAAGTAATGGACTCCATACGGTGAGTGGCAAAAGTGGCATTTTCAGCCTGCGAAAAGCTGTTTCAGAGCATGAGAGACAGCTAGACTGCAGTTTTTCAAAACAATGTTTACAAACATGTTTCACTGTCAGATGCTGTTTAAATATGATCAATATGAAGGCAAAAGCTGTTTCCAGTCACGTTGTATCAAGGAATTGACTCCATACAGTGAGTGGCAAAAGTGGCATTTTCAGCCCGCGAAAAGCTGTTTTAGAGCATTAGAAATAGCAACAGTGCATTGATTTCAAAATCAATGTTTACAAACATGTTTCACTGTCAGATGCTGTTCAAATATGATAAATATGAAGGCAAAAGCTGTTTCCAGTCACGTTGTATCAAGTAATGGACTCCATACGGTGAGTGGCAAAAGTGGCATTTTCAGCCTGCGAAAAGCTGTTTCAGAGCATGAGAGACAGCTAGACTGCAGTTTTTCAAAACAATGTTTACAAACATGTTTCACTGTCAGATGCTGTTCAAATATGATAAATATGAAGGCAAAAGCTGCTTCCAGTCAGGTTGTGACAAGGAATTGACTCCATACAGTGAGTGGCAAAAGTGGCATTTTGAGCCCGCAAAAAGCTGTTTTAGAGCATTAGAAATAGCAACAGTGCACTTTTTGAAAATCAATGTTTACAAACATGTTTCACTGTCAGATGCTGTTCAAATATGATAAATATGAAGCAAAAGCTTTTTCCAGTAACGTTGTATCAAGGAATTGACTCAATACAGTGAGTGGCAAAAGTGGCATTTTCAGCCCGCGAAAAGCTGTTTTAGAGCATGAGAATTAGCAACAGTGCACTTTTATAAAATCAATGTTTACAAACATGTTTCACCGTCAGATGCTATTCAAATATGATAAAAATGAAGGCAAAAGCTGTTTCCAGTCACGTTGTGTCAAGTAATGGAATCCATACAGTGAGTGGCAAAAGTGGCATTTTCAGCCCGCGAAAAGCTGTTTTAGAGCATTAGAAATAGCAACAGTGCACTTTTTGAAAATCAATGTTTACAAACATGTTTCACTGTCAGATGCTGTTCAAATATGATAAATATGAAGGCAAAAGCTGTTTCCAGTCATGTTGTGTCAAGGAATTGACTCCATACAGTAAGTGGCAAAAGTGGCATTTGCAGCCCGCGAAAAGCTGTTTTAGATCATTAGAAACAGGTAGACTGCAGTTTTTCAAAATCAATGTTTACAAACATGTTTCACTGTCAGATGCTGCTCAAATATGATAAATATGAAGGCTAAAGCTGTTTCCAGTCACGTTGTATCAAGGAATTGACACCATACAGTAAGTGGCAAAAGTGGCATTTTCAGCCCGCGAAAAGCTGTTTTAGAGCATTAGAAATAGCAACAGTGCACTTTTTGAAAATCAATGTTTACAAACATTTTTCAGTGTCAGATGCTGTTCAAATATGATAAATATGAAGGCAAAAGCTGTTTCCTGTCACGTTGTATCAAGGAATTGACTCAATACAGTGAGTGGCAAAAGTGGCATTTTCAGCCTGCGAAAAGCTGTTTTATAGCATTAGACATAGCAACAGTGCACTTTTTGAAAATCAATGTATACAAACATGTTTCACTGTCAGATGCTGTTCAAATATGATAAATATGAAGGCAAAAGCTGTTTCCAGTCACGTTGTATCAAGGAATTGACTCCAGACAGTGAGTGGCAAAAGTGGCATTTTCAGCCCGCGAAAAGCTGTTTTAGAGCATGAGAAACAGGTAGACTGAGGTTTTTCAAAATCAATGTTTACAAACATGTTTCACTGTGAGATGCTGTTCAAATATGATAAATATGAAGGCAAAAGCTGTTTCCAGTCACGTTGTATCAAGGAATTGACTCAATACAGTGTGTGGCAAAAGTGGCATTTTCAGCCCGCGAAAAGCTGTTTTAGAGCATTAGAAATAGCAACAGTGCACTTTTTGAAAATCAATGTTTACAAACATGTTTCACTGTCAGATGCTGTTCAAATATGATAAGTATGAAGGCAAAAGCTTTTTCCAGTCACGTTTTGTAAAGTAATGGACTCCATACGGTGAGTGGCAAAAGTGGCATTTTCAGCCCGCGAAAAGCTGTTTTAGAGCATGAGAGAAAGCTAGACTGCAGTTTTTCAAAACAATGTTTACAAACATGTTTCACTGTCAGATGCTGTTCAAATATGATAAATATGAAGGCAAAAGCTTTTTACAGTCACGTTGTATCAAGGAATTGACACCATACAGTAAGTGGCAAAAGTGGTATTTTCAGGCCGCGAAAAGCTGTTTTAGAGCATTAGACATAGCAACAGTGCACAATTTGAAAATCAATGTCTACAAACATGTTTCAGTGTCAGATGCTGTTCAAATATGAGAGATATGAAGGCAAAAGCTGTTTCCAGTCACGTTGTATCAAGGAATTGACTCAATACAGTGAGTGGCAAAAGTGGCATTTTCAGCCCGCGAAAAGCTGTTTTAGAGCATTAGAAATAGCAACAGTGCACTTTTTGAAAATCAATGTTTACAAACATGTTTCAGTGTCAGATGCTGTTCAAATATGATAAATATGAAGGCAAAAGCTGTTTCCAGTCTCGTTGTATCAAGGAATTGACTCCATACAGTGAGTGGCAAAAGTGGCATTTTCAGCCCGCGAAAAGCTGTTTTAGAGCATTAGATATAGCAACAGTGCACAATTTGAAAATCAATGTTTACAAACATGTTTCACTGTCAGATGCTGTTCAAATATGATAAATATGAAGGCAAAAGCTGTTTCCAGTCACGTTGTGTCAAGGAATTGACACCATGCAGTAAGTGGCAAAAGTGGCATTTTCAGTCCGCGAAAAGCTGTTTTAAAGCATTAGACATAGCAACAGTTTACAATTTGAAAATCAATGTTTACAAACATGTTTCAGTGTCAGATGCTGTTCAAATATGATAAATATGAAGGCAAAAGCTGTTTCCAGTCACGTTGTATCAAGGAATTGACTCAATACAGTGAGTGGCAAAAGTGGCATTTTCAGCCTGCGAACAGCTGTTTTATAGCATTAGACATAGCAACAGTGCACTTTTTGAAAATCAATGTATACAAACATGTATCACTGTCAGATGCTGTTCAAATATGATCAATATGAAGGCAAAAGCTGTTTCCAGTCACGTTGTATCAAGGAATTGACTCCAGACAGTAAGTGGCAAAAGTGGCATTTTCAGCCCGCGAAAAGCTGTTTTAGAGCATTAGAAATAACAACAGTGCACTTTTTGAAAATCAATGTATACAAACATGTTTCACTGTCAGATGCTGTTCAAATATGATAAATATGAAGGCAAAAGCTGTTTCCAGTCACGTTGTATCAAGGAATTGACTCCAGACAGTAAGTGGCAAAAGTGGCATTTTCAGCCCGCGAATAGCTGTTTTCGAGCAATAGAAACGGGTAGACTGCAGTTTTTCAAAATCAATGTTTACAAACATGTTTCACTGTATGATGCTGTTCAAATATGATAAATATGAAGGCAAAAGCTGTTTCCAGTCACGTTGTATCAAGGAATTGACTCCATACAGTGAGTGGCAAAAGTGGCATTTTCAGACCGCGAAAAGCTGTTTTAGAGCATTAGACATAGTAACAGTGCACAATTTGAAAATCAATGTTTACAAACATGTTTCACTGTCAGATGCTGTTCAAATATGATAAATATGAAGGCAAAAGCTTTTTCCAGTCACGTTGTATCAAGGAATTGACCCCATACAGTAAGTGGCAAAAGTGGCATTTTCAGCCCGCGAAAAGCTGTTTTAGAGCATTAGACATAGCAACAGTGCACAATTTGAAAATCAATGTTTACAAACATGTATCACTGTCAGATGCTGTTCAAATATGATAGATATGAAGGCAAAAGCTGTTTCCAGTCACGTTGGATGAAGGAATTGACTCCATACAGTGAGTGGCAAAAGTGGCATTTTCAGCCAGCGAAAAGCTGTTTTAGAGCATTAGAAACAGGTAGACTGCAGTTTTTCAAAATCAATGTTTACAAACATGTTTCACTGTGAGATGCTGTTCAAATATGATAAATATGAAGGCAAAAGCTGTTTCCAGTCACGTTGTATCAAGGATTTGACTCCATACAGTGAGTGGCAAAAGTGGCATTTTCAGCCCGCGAAAAGCTGTTTTAGAGCATTAGAAATAACAACAGTGCACTTTTTGAAAATCAATGTTTACAAACATGTTTCACTGTCAGATGCTTTTCAAATATGATAAATATGAAGGCAAAAGCTGCTTCCAGTCAGGTTGTGACAAGGAATTGACTCCATACAGTGAGTGGCAAAAGTGGCATTTTCAGCCGGCGAAAAGCTGTTTTAGAGCATTAGACATAGCAACATAGCACAATTTGAAAATCAATTTTTACAAACATGTTTCACTGTGAGATGCTGTTCAAATATGATAAATATGAAGGCAAAAGCTGTTTCCAGTCACGTTGTGTCAAGGAATTGACTCCATACAGTGAATGGCAAAAGTGGCATTTTCAGCCCGCGAAAAGCTGTTTTAGAGCATTAGAAATAACAACAGTTCACTTTTTCAAAATCAATGTTTACAAACATGTTTCACTGTCAGATGCTGTTCAAATATGATAAGTATGAAGGCAAAAGCTTTTTCCAGTCACGTTTTGTAAAGTAATGGACTCCATACGGTGAGTGGCAAAAGTGGCATTTTCAGCCCGCGAAAAGCTGTTTTAGAGCATGAGAGAAAGCTAGACTGCAGTTTTTCAAAACAATGTTTACAAACATGTTTCACTTTCAGATGCTGTTCAAATATGATAAATATGAAGGCAAAAGCTGTTTAGAGTCACGTTGTATGAAGGAATTGACTCCATACAGTGAGTGGCAAAAGTGGCATTTTCAGCCCGCGAAAAGCTGTTTTAGAGCATTAGAAACAAACATGTTTCACTGTGAGATGCTGTTCAAATATGATAAATATGAAGGCAAAAGCTGTTTCCAGTCACGTTGTATCAAGGAATTGACTCAATACAGTGAGTGGAAAAAGTGGCATTTTCAGCCTGCGAAAAGCTGTTTTATAGCATTAGACATAGCAACAGTGCACTTTTTGAAAATCAATGTATACAAACATGTTTCACTGTCAGATGCTGTTCAAATATGATAAATATGAAGGCAAAAGCTGTTTCCAGTCACGTTGTATCAAGGAATTGACTCCAGACAGTAAGTGGCAAAAGTGGCATTTTCAGCCCGCGAATAGCTGTTTTCGAGCAATAGAAACGGGTAGACTGCAGTTTTTCAAAATCAATGTTTACAAACATGTTTCACTGTATGATGCTGTTCAAATATGATAAATATGAAGGCAAAAGCTGTTTCCAGTCACGTTGTATCAAGGAATTGACTCCATACAGTGAGTGGCAAAAGTGGCATTTTCAGCCCGCGAAAAGCTGTTTTAGAGCATTAGATATAGCAACAGTGCACTTTTTCAAAATCAATGTTTACAAACATGTTTCACTGTCAGATGCTGTTCAAATATGATAGATATGAAGACGAAAATAGCTGTTTCCAGTCACGTTGTATCAAAGGAATTGACTCCACATACAGTGAGTGGCAAAAGTGGCATTTTCAGCCCGCGAAAAACTGTTTTAGAGCATTAGAAACAGGTAGACACAGTTTTCAAAATCAATGTTTACACAAACATGCTTCACTGTCAGATGCTGTTCAAATATGATAAATATGAAGGCAAAGCTGTTTCAGTCTCGTTCTTGTCAAAGTAATTGACTCCATACAGTGAGTGGCAAAAGTGTGGCATTTTCAGCCGCGAAAAAGCTGTTTTAGAGCATGAGGAAACAGCTAGACTGCAGTTTTTCAAAATCAATGTTTATGTATGCTGCTGTCAAGATGCTGTTCAAATATGATAAATATGAAGGCAAAAGCTGTTTCCTTTCACGTTGTATCAAGGAATTGACTCAATACAGTGAGTGGCAAAAGTGGCATTTTCAGCCTGCGAAAAGCTGTTTTATAGCATTAGACATAGCAACAGTGCCCTTTTTGAAAATCAATGTATACAAACATGTTTCACTGTCAGATGCTGTTCAAATATGATAAATATGAAGGCAAAAGCTGTTTCCAGTCACGTTGTATCAAGGAATTGACTCCAGACAGTAAGTGGCAAAAGTGGCATTTTCAGCCCGCGAAAAGCTGTTTTAGAGCATGAGAAACAGGTAGACTGAGGTTTTTCAAAATCAATGTTTACAAACATGTTTCACTGTGAGATGCTGTTCAAATATGATAAATATGAAGGCAAAAGCTTTTTCCAGTCACGTTGTATCAAGGAATTGACTCAATACAGTGTGTGGCAAAAGTGGCATTTTCAGCCCGCGAAAAGCTGTTTTAGAGCATTAGAAATAGCAACAGTGCACTTTTTGAAAATCAATGTTTACAAACATGTTTCACTGTCAGATGCTGTTCAAATATGATAAGTATGAAGGCAAAAGCTTTTTCCAGTCACGTTTTGTAAAGTAATGGACTCCATACGGTGAGTGGCAAAAGTGGCATTTTCAGCCCGCGAAAAGCTGTTTTAGAGCATGAGAGAAAGCTAGACTGCAGTTTTTCAAAACAATGTTTACAAACATGTTTCACTGTCAGATGCTGTTCAAATATGATAAATATGAAGGCAAAAGCTTTTTACAGTCACGTTGTATCAAGGAATTGACACCATACAGTAAGTGGCAAAAGTGGCATTTTCAGCCCGCGAAAAGCTGTTTTAGAGCATGAGAGAAAGGTAGACTGCAGTTTTTCAAAATCAATGTTTACAAACATGTTTCACTGTGAGATGCTGTTCAAATATGATAAATATGAAGGCAAAAGCTGTTTCCAGTCACGTTGTATCAAGGAATTGACTCAATTCAGTGAGTGGAAAAAGTGGCATTTTCAGCCTGCGAAAAGCTGTTTTATAGCATTAGACATAGCAACAGTGCACTTTTTGAAAATCAATGTATACAAACATGTTTCACTGTCAGATGCTGTTCAAATATGATAAATATGAAGGCAAAAGCTGTTTCCAGTCACGTTGTATCAAGGAATTGACTCCAGACAGAAAGTGGCAAAAGTGGCATTTTCAGCCCGCGAATAGCTGTTTTCGAGCAATAGAAACGGGTAGACTGCAGTTTTTCAAAATCAATGTATACAAACATGTTTCACTGTATGATGCTGTTCAAATATGATAAATATGAAGGCAAAAGCTGTTTCCAGTCACGTTGTATCAAGGAATTGACTCCATACAGTGAGTGGCAAAAGTGGCATTTTCAGACCGCGAAAAGCTGTTTTAGAGCATTAGACATAGCAACAGTGCACAATTTGAAAATCAATGTTTACAAACATGTTTCACTGTCAGATGCTGTTAAAATATGATAGATATGAAGGCAATAGCTGTTTCCAGTCACGTTGTATCAAGGAATTGACTCCATACAGTGAGTGGCAAAAGTGGCATTTTCAGCCCGCGAAAAGCTGTTTTAGAGCATTAGAAACAGGTAGACTGCAGTTTTTCAAAATCAATGTTTACAAACATGCTTCACTGTCAGATGCTGTTCAAATATGATAAATATGAAGGCAAAAGCTGTTTCCAGTCACGTTGTATCAAGTAATTGACTCCATACAGTGAGTGGCAAAAGTGGCATTTTCAGCCCGCGAAAAGCTGTTTTAGAGCATGAGAAACAGCTAGACTGCAGTTTTTCAAAATCAATGTTTATAAACATGTTTCACTGTCAGATGCTGTTCAAATATGATAGATATGAAGGCAAAAGCTTTTTCCAGTCACGTTGTATGAAGGAATTGACTCCATTCAGTGAGTGGCAAAAGTGGCATTTTCAGCCCGCGAAAAGCTGTTTTAGAGCATGAGAAACAGGTAGACTGCAGTTTTTCAAAATCAATGTTTACAAACATGTTTCACTGTCAGATGCTGTTCAAATATGATAAATATGAAGGCAAAAGCTGCTTCCAGTCAGGTTGTGACAAGGAATTGACTCCATACAGTGAGTGGCAAAAGTGGCATTTTCAGCCCGCGAAAAGCTGTTTTAGAGCATTAGACATAGCAACATTGCACTTTTTGAAAATCAATGTTTACAAACATGTTTCACTGTCAGATGCTGTTCAAATATGATAAATATGAAGGCAAAAGCTGTTTCCAGTCATATTGTATCAAGGAATTGACTCCATACAGTGAGTGGCAAAAGTGGCATTTTCAGCCCGTGAAAAGCTGTTTTAGAGCATTAGACATAGCAACAGTTAACAATTTGAAAATCAATGTTTACAAACATGTTTCACTGTCAGATGCTGTTTAAATATGATAAATATGAAGGCAAAAGCTTTTTCCAGTCACTTTGTATAAAGGAATTGACTCCATGCAGTGAGTGGCAAAAGTGGCATTTTCAGCCCGCGAAAAGATGTTTTAGAGCATGGGAAACAGGTAGACTGCAGTTTTTCAAAATCAATATTTACAAACATGTTTCACTGTCAGATGCTGTTCTAATATGATAAATATGAAGGCAAAAGCTGTTTCCAGTCACGTTGTGTCAGGAATTGACTCCTTACAGTGAATGGCAAAAGTGGCATTTTCAGCCCGCGAAAAGCTGTTTTAGAGCATGAGAGAAAGCTTGACTGCAGTTTTTCAAAGCAATGTTTACAAACATGTTTCACTGTCAGATGCTGTTCAAATATGATAAATATGAAGGCAAAAGCTGTTTCCAGTCACGTTGTGTCAAGGAATTGACTCCATACAGTGAATGGCAAAAGTGGCATTTTCAGCCCGCGAAAAGCTGTTTTAGAGCATTAGAAATAACAAGAGTTCACTTTCTCAAAATCAATGTTTACAAACATGTTTCACTGTCAGATGCTGTTCAAATATGATAAGTATGAAGGCAAAAGCTTTTTCCAGTCACGTTTTGTAAAGTAATGGACTCCATACGGTGAGTGGCAAAAGTGGCATTTTCAGCCCGCGAAAAGCTGTTTTAGAGCATGAGAGAAAGCTAGACTGCAGTTTTTCAAAACAATGTTTACAAACATGTTTCACTGTCAGATGCTGTTCAAATATGATAAATATGAAGGCAAAAGCTGTTTCCAGTCACGTTGTATCAAGGATTTGACTCCATACAGTGAGTGGCAAAAGTGGCATTTTCAGCCCGCGAAAAGCTGTTTTAGAGCATTAGAAATAACAACAGTGCACTTTTTGAAAAACAATGTTTACAAACATGTTTCACTGTCAGATGCTGTTCAAATATGATAGATATGAAGGCAAAAGCTGTTTCCAGTCACGTTGTATGAAGGAATTGACTCCATACAGTGAGTGGCAAAAGTGGCATTTTCAGCCCGCGAAAAGCTGTTTTAGAGCATGAGAAACAGGTAGACTGCAGTTTTTAAAAATCAATGTTTACCAACATGTCTCACTGTGAGATGCTGTTCAAATATGATAAATATGAAGGCAAAAGCTGTTTCCACTCACGTTGTATCAAGGAATTGACTCAATACAGTGTGTGGCAAAAGTGGCATTTTCAGCCCGCGAAAAGCTGTTTTAGAGCATTAGAAATAGCAACAGTGCACTTTTTGAAAATCAATGTTTACAAACATGTTTCACTGTCAGATGCTGTTCAAATATGATAAATATGAAGGCAACAGCTTTTTCCAGTCACGTTGTATCAAGGAATTGACACCATACAGTAAGTGGCAAAAGTGGCATTTTCAGCCCGCGAAAAGCTGTTTTAGAGCATTAGAAATAGCAACAGTGCACTTTTTGAAAATCAATGTTTACAAACATTTTTCAGTGTCAGATGCTGTTCAAATATGATAAATATGAAGGCAAAAGCTGTTTCCTGTCACGTTGTATCAAGGAATTGACTCAATACAGTGAGTGGCAAAAGTGGCATTTTCAGCCTGCGAAAAGCTGTTTTATAGCATTAGACATAGCAACAGTGCACTTTTTGAAAATCAATGTATACAAACATGTTTCACTGTCAGATGCTGTTCAAATATGATAAATATGAAGGCAAAAGCTGTTTCCAGTCACGTTGTATCAAGGAATAGACTCCAGACAGTAAGTGGCAAAAGTGGCATTTTCAGCCCGCGAATAGCTGTTTTCGAGCAATAGAAACGGGTAGACTGCAGTTTTTCAAAATCAATGTTTACAAACATGTTTCACTGTATGATGCTGTTCAAATATGATAAATATGAAGGCAAAAGCTGTTTACAGTCACGTTGTATGAAGGAATTGACTCCATACAGTGAGTGGCAAAAGTGGCATTTTCAGCCCGCGAAAAGGTGTTTTAGAGCATGAGAAACCGGTAGACTGAGGTTTTTCAAAATCAATGTTTACAAACATGTTTCACTGTCAGATGCTGTTCAAATATGATAAGTATGAAGGCAAAAGCTTTTTCCAGTCACGTTTTGTAAAGTAATGGACTCCATACGGTGAGTGGCAAAAGTGGCATTTTCAGCCCGCGAAAAGCTGTTTTAGAGCATGAGAGAAAGCTAGACTGCAGTTTTTCAAAACAATGTTTACAAACATGTTTCACTTTCAGATGCTGTTCAAATATGATAAATATGAAGGCAAAAGCTGTTTAGAGTCACGTTGTATCAAGGAATTGACTCCATACAGTGAGTGGCAAAAGTGGCATTTTCAGCCCGCGAAAAGCTGTTTTAGAGCATTAGAAACAGGTAGACTGCAGTTTTTCAAAATCAATGTTTACAAACATGTTTCACTGTGAGATGCTGTTCAAATATGATAAATATGAAGGCAAAAGCTGTTTCCAGTCACGTTGTATCAAGGAATTGACTCAATTCAGTGAGTGGAAAAAGTGGCATTTTCAGCCTGCGAAAAGCTGTTTTATAGCATTAGACATAGCAACAGTGAACTTTTTGAAAATCAATGTATACAAACATGTTTCACTGTCAGATGCTGTTCAAATATGATAAATATGAAGGCAAAAGCTGTTTCCAGTCACGTTGTATCAAGGAATTGACTCCAGACAGAAAGTGGCAAAAGTGGCATTTTCAGCCCGCGAATAGCTGTTTTCGAGCAATAGAAACGGGTAGACTGCAGTTTTTCAAAATCAATGTATACAAACATGTTTCACTGTATGATGCTGTTCAAATATGATAAATATGAAGGCAAAAGCTGTTTCCAGTCACGTTGTATCAAGGAATTGACTCCATACAGTGAGTGGCAAAAGTGGCATTTTCAGACCGCGAAAAGCTGTTTTAGAGCATTAGACATAGCAACAGTGCACAATTTGAAAATCAATGTTTACAAACATGTTTCACTGTCAGATGCTGTTCAAATATGATAAATATGAAGGCAATAGCTGTTTCCAGTCACGTTGTATCAAGGAATTGACTCCATACAGTGAGTGGCAAAAGTGGCATTTTCAGCCCGCGAAAAGCTGTTTTAGAGCATTAGAAACAGGTAGACTGCAGTTTTTCAAAATCAATGTTTACAAACATGCTTCACTGTCAGATGCTGTTCAAATATGATAAATATGAAGGCAAAAGCTGTTTCCAGTCACGTTGTATCAAGTAATTGACTCCATACAGTGAGTGGCAAAAGTGGCATTTTCAGCCCGCGAAAAGCTGTTTTAGAGCATGAGAAACAGCTAGACTGCAGTTTTTCAAAATCAATGTTTATAAACATGTTTCACTGTCAGATGCTGTTCAAATATGATAGATATGAAGGCAAAAGCTTTTTCCAGTCACGTTGTATGAAGGAATTGACTCCATTCAGTGAGTGGCAAAAGTGGCATTTTCAGCCCGCGAAAAGCTGTTTTAGAGCATGAGAAACAGGTAGACTGCAGTTTTTCAAAATCAATGTTTACAAACATGTTTCACTGTCAGATGCTGTTCAAATATGATAAATATGAAGGCAAAAGCTGTTTCCAGTCATATTGTATCAAGGAATTGACTCCATACAGTGAGTGGCAAAAGTGGCATTTTCAGCCCGCGAAAAGCTGTTTTAGAGCATTAGACATAGCAACAGTTAACAATTTGAAAATCAATGTTTACAAACATGTTTCACTGTCAGATGCTGTTTAAATATGATAAATATGAAGGCAAAAGCTTTTTCCAGTCACTTTGTATAAAGGAATTGACTCCATGCAGTGAGTGGCAAAAGTGGCATTTTCAGCCCGCGAAAAGATGTTTTAGAGCATGGGAAACAGGTAGACTGCAGTTTTTCAAAATCAATATTTACAAACATGTTTCACTGTCAGATGCTGTTCTAATATGATAAATATGAAGGCAAAAGCTGTTTCCAGTCACGTTGTGTCAGGAATTGACTCCTTACAGTGAATGGCAAAAGTGGCATTTTCAGCCCGCGAAAAGCTGTTTTAGAGCATGAGAGAAAGCTTGACTGCAGTTTTTCAAAGCAATGTTTACAAACATGTTTCACTGTGAGATGCTGTTCAAATATGATAAATATGAAGGCAAAAGCTTTTTACAGTCACGTTGTATCAAGGAATTGACACCATACAGTAAGTGGCAAAAGTGGCATTTTCAGCCCGCGAAAAGCTGTTTTAGAGCATTAGACATAGCAACAGTGCACAATTTGAAAATCAATGTTTACAAACATGTTTCAGTGTCAGATGCTGTTCAAATATGAGAGATATGAAGGCAAAAGCTGTTTCCAGTCACGTTGTATGAAGGAATTGACTCCATACAGTGAGTGGCAAAAGTGGCATTTTCAGCCCGCGAAAAGCTGTTTTAGAGCATGAGAAACAGCTAGACTGCAGTTTTTCAAAATCAATGTTTACAAACATGTTTCACTGTCAGATGCTGTTCAAGTATGATAGATATGAAGGCAAAAGCTTTGTCCAGTCACGTTGTATGAAGGAATTGACTCCATACAGTGAGTGGCAAAAGTGGCATTTTCAGCCCGCGAAAAGCTGTTTTAGAGCATGAGAAACAGGTAGACTGCAGTTTTTCAAAATCAATGTTTACAAACATGTTTCACTGTCAGATGCTGTTCAAATATGATAAATATGAAGGCAAAAGCTGCTTCCAGTCAGGTTGTAACAAGGAATTGACTCCATACAGTGAGTGGCAAAAGTGGCATTTTCAGCCCGCGAAAAGCTGTTTTAGAGCATTAGACATAGCAACATTGCACAATTTGAAAATCAATGTTTACAAACATGTTTCACTGTCAGATGCTGTTCAAATATGATAAATATGAAGGCAAAAGCTGTTTCCAGTCACGTTGTGTCAAGGAATTGACTCCATACAGTGAATGGCAAAAGTGGCATTTTCAGCCCGCGAAAAGCTGTTTTAGAGCATGAGAAACAGGTAGACTGAGGTTTTTCAAAATCAATGTTTACAAACATGTTTCACTGTGAGATGCTGTTCAAATATGATAAATATGAAGGCAAAAGCTGTTTCCAGTCACGTTGTATCAAGGAATTGACTCAATACAGTGTGTGGCAAAAGTGGCATTTTCAGCCCGCGAAAAGCTGTTTTAGAGCATTAGAAATAGCAACAGTGCACTTTTTGAAAATCAATGTTTACAAACATGTTTCACTGTCAGATGCTGTTCAAATTTGATCAATATGAAGGCAAAAGCTGCTTCCAGTCAGGTTGTGACAAGGAATTGACTCCATACAGTGAGTGGCAAAAGTGGCATTTTCAGCCCGCGAAAAGCTGTTTTAGAGCATTAGACATAGCAACATTGCACAATTTGAAAATCAATGTTTACAAACATGTTTCACTGTCAGATGCTGTTCAAATATGATAAATATGAAGGCAAAAGCTGTTTCCAGTCACGTTGTGTCAAGGAATTGACTCCATACAGTGAATGGCAAAAGTGGCATTTTCAGCCCGCGAAAAGCTGTTTTAGAGCATTAGAAATAACAACAGTTCACTTTTTCAAAATCAATGTTTACAAACATGTTTCACTGTCAGATGCTGTTCAAATATGATAAGTATGAAGGCAAAAGCTTTTTCCAGTCACGTTTTGTAAAGTAATGGACTCCATACGGTGAGTGGCAAAAGTGGCATTTTCAGCCCGCGAAAAGCTGTTTTAGAGCATGAGAGAAAGCTAGACTGCAGTTTTTCAAAACAATGTTTTGAAACATGTTTCACTGTCAGATGCTGTTCAAATATGATAAATATGAAGGCAAAAGCTTTTTACAGTCACGTTGTATCAAGGAATTGACACCATACAGTAAGTGGCAAAAGTGGCATTTTCAGCCCGCGAAAAGCTGTTTTAGAGCATTAGACATAGCAACAGTGCACAATTTGAAAATCAATGTTTACAAACAATGTTCACTGTCAGATGCTGTTCAAATATGATAAATATGAAGGCAAAAGCTTTTTCCAGTCACGTTGTATCAAGGAATTGACACCATACAGTAAGTGGCAAAAGTGGCATTTTCAGCCCGCGAAAAGCTGTTTTAGAGCATTAGAAATAGCAACAGTGCACTTTTTGAAAATCAATGTTTACAAACATGTTTCAGTGTCAGATGCTGTTCAAATATGATAAATATGAAGGCAAAAGCTGTTTCCAGTCACGTTGTATCAAGGAATTGACACCATACAGTAAGTGGCAAAAGTGGCATTTTCAGCCCGCGAAAAGCTGTTTTAGAGCATTAGAAATAGCAACAGTGCACTTTTTGAAAATCTATGTTTACAAACATGTTTCACTGTCAGATGCTGTTCAAATATGATAAATATGAAGGCTAAAGCTGTTTCCAGTCATGTTGTATCAAGGAATTTACTCCATACAGTGAGTGGCAAAAGTGGCATTTTCAGAGCGCGAAAAGCTGTTTTAGAGCATTAGACATAGCAACAGTGCACAATTTGAAAATCAATGTTTACAAACATGTTTCACTGTCAGATGCTGTTCAAATATGATAGATATGAAGGCAAAAGCTGTTTCCAGTCACGTTGTATGAAGGAATTGACTCCATACAGTGAGTGGCAAAAGTGGCATTTTCAGCCCGCGAAAAGCTGTTTTAGAGCATGAGAAACAGCTAGACTGCAGTTTTTCAAAATCAATGTTTACAAACATGTTTCACTGTCAGATGCTGTTCAAGTATGATAGATATGAAGGCAAAAGCTTTTTCCAGTCACGTTGTATGAAGGAATTGACTCCATACAGTGAGTGGCAAAAGTGGCATTTTCAGCCCGCGAAAAGCTGTTTTAGAGCATGAGAAACAGGTAGACTGCAGTTTTTCAAAATCAATGTTTACAAACATGTTTCAATGTCAGATGCTGTTCAAATATGATAAATATGAAGGCAAAAGCTGCTTCCAGTCAGGTTGTGACAAGGAATTGACTCCACACAGTGAGTGGCAAAAGTGGCATTTTCAGCCCGCGAAAAGCTGTTTTAGAGCATTAGACATAGCAACATTGCACTTTTTGAAAATCAATGTTTACAAACATGTTTCACTGTCAGATGCTGTTCAAATATGATAAATATGAAGGCAAAAGCTGTTTCCAGTCACGTTGTGTCAATGAATTGACTCCATACAGTGAATGGCAAAAGTGGCATTTTCAGCCCGCGAATAGCTGTTTTCGAGCAATAGAAACGGGTAGACTGCAGTTTTTCAAAATCAATGTTTACAAACATGTTTCACTGTATGATGCTGTTCAAATATGATAAATATGAAGGCAAAAGCTGTTTCCAGTCACGTTTTGTAAAGTAATGGACTCCATACGGTGAGTGGCAAAAGTGGCATTTTCAGCCCGCGAACAGCTGTTTTAGAGCATGAGAGAAAGCTAGACTGCAGTTTTTCAAAACAATGTTTACAAACATGTTTCACTTTCAGATGCTGTTCAAATATGATAAATATGAAGGCAAAAGCTGTTTAGAGTCACGTTGTATGAAGGAATTGACTCCATACAGTGAGTGGCAAAAGTGGCATTTTCAGCCCGCGAAAAGCTGTTTTAGAGCATTAGAAACAGGTAGACTGCAGTTTTTCAAAATCAATGTTTACAAACATGTTTCACTGTGAGATGCTGTTCAAATATGATAAATATGAAGGCAAAAGCTGTTTCCAGTCACGTTGTATCAAGGAATTGACTCAATACAGTGAGTGGAAAAAGTGGCATTTTCAGCCTGCGAAAAGCTGTTTTATAGCATTAGACATAGCAACAGTGCACTTTTTGAAAATCAATGTATACAAACATGTTTCACTGTCAGATGCTGTTCAAATATGATAAATATGAAGGCAAAAGCTGTTTCCAGTCACGTTGTATCAAGGAATTGACTCCAGACAGTAAGTGGCAAAAGTGGCATTTTCAGCCCGCGAATAGCTGTTTTCGAGCAATAGAAACGGGTAGACTGCAGTTTTTCAAAATCAATGTTTACAAACATGTTTCACTGTCAGATGCTGTTCAAATATGATAAGTATGAAGGCATAAGCTTTTTCCAGTCACGTTTTGTAAAGTAATGGACTCCATACAGTGAGTGGCAAAAGTGGCATTTTCAGCCCGCGAAAAGCTGTTTTAGAGCATGAGAGAAAGCTAGACTGCAGTTTTTCAAAACAATGTTTACAAACATGTTTCACTGTCAGATGCTGTTCAAAGAAGATAAATATGAAGGCAAAAGCTTTTTCCAGTCACGTTGTATCAAGGAATTGACACCATACAGTGAGTGGCAAAAGTGGCATTTTCAGCCCGCGAAAAGCTGTTTTAGAGCATTAGAAATAACAACAGTGCACTTTTTGAAAATCAATGTTTACAAACATGTTTCACTGTCAGATGCTGTTCAAATATGATAAATATGAAGGCAAAAGCTGCTTCCAGTCAGGTTGTGACAAGGAATTGACTCCATACAGTGAGTGGCAAAAGTGGCATTTTCAGACCGCGAAAAGCTGTTTTAGAGCATTAGACATAGCAACATAGCACAATTTGAAAATCAATTTTTACAAACATGTTTCACTGTGAGATGCTGTTCAAATATGATAAATATGAAGGCAAAAGCTGTTTCCAGTCACGTTGTGTCAAGGAATTGACTCCATACAGTGAATGGCAAAAGTGGCATTTTCAGCCCGCGAAAAGCTGTTTTAGAGCATTAGAAATAACAAGAGTTCACTTTCTCAAAATCAATGTTTACAAACATGTTTCACTGTCAGATGCTGTTCAAATATGATAGATATGAAGGCAAAAGCTGTTTCCAGTCACGTTGTATGAAGGAATTGACTCCATACAGTGAGTGGCAAAAGTGGCATTTTCAGCCCGCGAAAAGCTGTTTTAGAGCATTAGAAACAGGTAGACTGCAGTTTTTCAAAATCAATGTTTACAAACATGTTTCACTGTCAGATGCTGTTCAAATATGATAAATATGAAGGCAAAAGCTGTTTCCAGTCACGTTGTATCAAGGAATTGACTCCATAAGGTAAGTGGCAAAAGTGGCATTTTCAGCCAGCGAAAAGCTGTTATAGAGCATGAGAAACAGGTAGACTGCAGTTTTTCAAAATCAATGTTTACAAACAAGTTTCACTGTCAGATGCTGTTCAAATATGATAAATATGAAGGCAAAAGCTGTTACCAGTCACATTGTATGAAGGAATTGACTCCATACAGTGAGTGGCAAAAGTGGCATTTTCAGCCCGCAAAAAGCTGTTTTAGAGCATGAGAAACAGCTAGACTGCAGTTTTTCAAAATCAATGTTTACAAACATGTTTCACTGTCAGATGCTGTTCAAATATGATAGATATGAAGGCAAAAGCTGTTTCCAGTCAGGTTGTATCAAGGAATTTACTCCATACAGTGAGTGGCAAAAGTGGCATTTTCAGCCTGCGAAAAGCTGTTTTAGAGCATTAGAAATAGCAACAGTGCACTTTTTGAAAATCAATGTTTACAAACATGTTTCACTGTCAGATGCTGTTCAAATATGATAAATATGAAGGCAAAAGCTGCTTCCAGTCATGTTGTGACAAGGAATTGACTCCATACAGTGAGTGGCAAAAGTGGCATTTTCAGCCCGCGAAAAGCTGTTTTAGAGCATTAGACATAGCAACATTGCACAATTTGAAAATCAATGTTTACAAACATGTTTCACTGTCAGATGCTGTTCAAATATGATAAATATGAAGGCAAAAGCTGTTTCCAGTCATATTGTATCAAGGAATTGACTCCATACAGTCAGTGGCAAAAGTGGCATTTTCAGCCCGCGAAAAGCTGTTTTAGAGCATTAGACATAGCAACAGTTTACAATTTGAAAATCAATGTTTACAAACATGTTTCACTGTCAGATGCTGTTTAAATATGATAAATATGAAGGCAAAAGCTTTTTCCAGTCACTTTGTATAAAGGAATTGACTCCATGCAGTAAATGGCAAAAGTGGCATTTTCAGCGCGCGAAAAGCTGTTTTAGAGCATTAGAAATAGCAACAGTGCACTTTTTGAAAATCAATGTTTACAAACATGTTTCACAGTCAGATGCTTTTCAAATATGATAAATATGAAGGCAAAAGCTGTTTCCAGTCACGTTGTATCAAGGAATTGACTCCATACAGTGAGTGGCAAAAGTGGCATTTTCAGCCCGCGAAAAGATGTTTTAGAGCATGGGAAACAGGTAGACTAAAGTTTTTCAAAATCAATGTTTACAAACATGTTTCACTGTCAGATGCTGTTCTAATATGATAAATATGAAGGCAAAAGCTGTTTCCAGTCACGTTGTGTCAAGCAATTGACTCCATACAGTGCATGGCAAAAGTGGCATTTTCAGCCCGCGAAAAGCTGTTTTAGAGCATTAGAAATAACAACAGTTCACTTTTTGAAAATCAATGTTTACAAACATGTTTCACTGTCAGATGCTGTTCAAATATGATAAGTATGAAGGCAAAAGCTTTTTCCAGTCACGTTTTGTAAAGTAATGGACTCCATACAGTGAGTGGCAAAAGTGGCATTTTCAGCCCGCGAAAAGCTGTTTTAGAGCATGAGAGAAAGCTAGACTGCAGTTTTTCAAAACAATGTTTACAAACATGTTTCACTGTCAGATGCTGTTCAAATATGATAAATATGAAGGCAAAAGCTTTTTACAGTCACGTTGTATCAAGGAATTGACACCATACAGTAAGTGGCAAAAGTGGCATTTTCAGCCCGCGAAAAGCTGTTTTAGAGCATTAGAAATAGCAACAGTGCACTTTTTGAAAATCTATGTTTACAAACATGTTTCACTGTCAGATGCTGTTCAAATATGATAAATATGAAGGCTAAAGCTGTTTCCAGTCATGTTGTATCAAGGAATTTACTCCATACAGTGAGTGTCAACAGTGGCATTTTCAGAGCGCGAAAAGCTGTTATAGAGCATTAGACATAGCAACAGTGCACAATTTGAAAATCAATGTTTACAAACATGTTTCACTGTCAGATGCTGTTCAAATATGATAGATATGAAGGCAAAAGCTGTTTCCAGTCACGTTGTATGAAGGAATTGACTCCATACAGTGATTGGCAAAAGTGGCATTTTCAGCCCGCGAAAAGCTGTTTTAGAGCATTAGAAACAGGTAGACTGCAGTTTTTCAAAATCAATGTTTACAAACCTGTTTCACTGTGAGATGCTGTTCAAATATGATAAATATGAAGGCAAAAGCTGTTTCCAGTCACGTTGTGTCAAGGATTTGACTCCATACAGTGAGTGGCAAAAGTGGCATTTTCAGCCTGCGAAAAGCTGTTTTAGAGCATTAGAAATAACAACAGTGCACTTTTTGAAAATCAATGTTTACAAACATGTTTCACTGTCAGATGCTTTTCAAATATGATAAATATGAGGGCAAAAGCTGTTTCCAGTCACGTTGTGTCAAGTAATGGACTCCATACGGTGAGTGGCAAAAGTGGCATTTTCAGCCCGCGAAAAGCTGTTTTAGAGCATGAGAGACAGCGAGACTGCAGTTTTTCAAAACAATGTTTACAAACATGTTTCACCGTCAGATGCTGTTCAAATATGATAAATATGAAGGCAAAAGCTGCTTCCAGTCAGGTTGTGTCAAGGAATTGACTCCATACAGTGAGTGGCAAAAGTGGCATTTTCAGCCCGCGAAAAGCTGTTTTAGAGCATTAGAAATAGCAATAGTGCACAACTTTAAAATCAATGTTTACAAACATGTTTCAGTGTCAGATGCTGTTCAAATATGATAAATATGAAGGCAAAAGCTGTTTCCAGTCACATTGTATCAAGGAATTGACTCCATACAGTGAGTGGCAAAAGTGGCATTTTCAGCCCGCGAAAAGCTGTTTTAGAGCATTAGACATAGCAACAGTTTACAATTTGAAAATCAATGTGTACAAACATGTTTCACTGTCAGATGCATTTTATATATGATAAATATGAAGGCAAAAGCTGTTTCCAGTCACTTTGTATAAAGGAATTGACTCCATACAGTAAATGGCAAAAGTGGCATTTTCAGCCCGCGAAAAGTTGTTTTAGAGCATTAGAAATAGCAACAGTGCACTTTTTGAAAATCAATGTTTACAAACATGTTTCACAGTCAGATGCTGTTCAAAAATGATAAGTATGAAGGCAAAAGCTTTTTCCAGTCACGTTTTGTAAAGTAATGGACTCCATACGGTGAGTGGCAAAAGTGGCATTTTCAGCCCGCGAAAAGCTGTTTTAGTGCATGAGAGAAAGCTAGACTGCAGTTTTTCAAAACAATGTTTACAAACATGTTTCACTGTCAGATGCTGTTCAAATATGATAAATATGAAGGCAAAAGCTTTTTACAGTCACGTTGTATCAAGGAATTGACACCATACAGTAAGTGGCAAAAGTGGCATTTTCAGCCCGCGAAAAGCTGTTTTAGAGCATTAGAAATAGCAACAGTGCACTTTTTGAAAATCTATGTTTACAAACATGTTTCACTGTCAGATGCTGTTCAAATATGATAAATATGAAGGCTAAAGCTGTTTCCAGTCATGTTGTATCAAGGAATTTACTCCATACAGTGAGTGGCAAAAGTGGCATTTTCAGAGCGCGAAAAGCTGTTTTAGAGCATTAGACATAGCAACAGTGCACTTTTTCAAAATCAATGTTTACAAACATGTTTCACTGTCAGATGCTGTTCAAAATGATAGATATGAAGGCAAAAGCTGTTTCCAGTCACGTTGTATGAAGGAATTGACTCCATACAGTGAGTGGCAAAAGTGGTATTTTCAGCCCGCGAAAAGCTGTTTTAGAGCATGAGAAACAGGTAGACTGCAGTTTTTCAAAATCAATCTTTACAAACATGTTTCACTGTCAGATGCTGTTCAAATATGATAAATATGAAGGCAAAAGCTGCTTCCAGTCAGGTTGTGTCAAGGAATTGACTCCATACAGTGAGTGGCAAAAGTGGCATTTTCAGCCCGCGAAAAGCTGTTTTAGAGCATTAGACATAGCAACAGTGCACAATTTGAAAATCAATGTTTACAAACATGTTTCACTGTCAGATGCTGTTCAAATATTATAAATATGAAGGCAATAGCTGTTTCCAGTCACGTTGTATCAAGGAATTGACTCCATACAGTGAGTGGCAAAAGTGGCATTTTCAGCCCGCGAAAAGCTGTTTTAGAGCATGAGAGAAAGCTAGACTGCAGTTTTTCAAAACAATGTTTACAAACATGTTTCACTGTCAGATGCTGTTCAAATATGATAAATATGAAGGCAAAAGCTTTTTACAGTCACGTTGTATCAAGGAATTGACTCCATACAGTGAGTGGCAAAAGTGGCATTTTCAGCCCGCGAAAAGCTGTTTTAGAGCATGGGAAACAGGTAGACTGCAGTTTTTCAAAATCAATGTTTACAAACATGTTTCACTGTCAGATGCTGTTCTAATATGATAGATATGAAGGCAAAAACAGTTTCCAGTCACGTTGTATGAAGGAATTGACTTCATACAGTGAGTGGCAAAAGTGGAGTTTTCAGCCCGCGAAAAGCTGTTTTAGAGCATTACAAATAACAACAGTGCACTTTTTGAAAATCAATGTTTACAAACATGTTTCACTGTCAGATGCTTTTCAAATATGATAAATATGAAGGCAAAAGCTGTTTCCAGTCACGTTGTGTCAAGTAATGTACTCCATACGGTGAGTGGCAAAAGTGGCATTTTCAGCCCGCGAAAAGCTGTTTTAGGGCATGAGAGAAAGCCAGACTGAGTTTTTCAAAACATTATTTACAAACATGTTTCACTGTCAGATGCTGTTCAAATATGATAAATATGAAGGCTTAAGCTGTTTCCAGTCATGTTGTATCAAGGAATTTACTCCATACAGTGAGTGGCAAAAGTGGCATTTTCAGACCGCGAAAAGCTGTTTTAGAGCATTAGACATAGCAACAGTGCACAATTTGAAAATCAATGTTTACAAACATGTTTCACTGTCAGATGCTGTTCAAATATGATAGATATAAAGGCAAAAGCTGTTTCCAGTCACGTTGTATGAAGGAATTGACTCCATACAGTGACTGGCAGAAGTGGCATTTTCAGCCCGCGAAAAGCTGTTTTAGAGCATTAGAAACAGGTAGACTGCAGTTTTTCAAAATCAATGTTTACAAACATGTTTCACTGTGAGATGCTGTTCAAATATGATAAATATGAAGGCAAAAGCTGTTTCCAGTCACGTTGTATCAAGGATTTGACTCCATACAGTGAGTGGCAAAAGTGGCATTTTCAGCCAGCGAAAAGCTGTTTTAGAGCATTAGAAATAACAACAGTGCACTTTTTGAAAATCAATGTTTACAAACATGTTTCACTGTCAGATGCTGTTCAAATATGATAAATATGAAGGCAACAGCTGTTTCCAGTCACGTTGTATCAAGGAATTGACTCCATACAGTGAGTGGCACAAGTGGCATTTTCAGCCTGCGAAAAGCTGTTTTCGAGCATGAGAAACAGGTAGACTGCAGTTTTTAAAAATCAGTGTTTACAAACATGTTTCACTGTCAGATGCTGTTCAAATATGATAAATATGAAGGCAAAAGCTGTTTCCAGTCACGTTGTATCAAGGAATTGACTCCATACAGTGAGTGGCACAAGTGGCATTTTCAGCCCGCGAAAAGCTGTTTTAGAGCATTAGAAACAGGTAGACTGCAGTTTTTAAAAATCAATGTTTACAAACTTGTTTCACTGTCAGATGCTGTGCAAATATGATAAATATGAAGGCAAAGGCTGTTTCCAGTCACGTTGTATCAAGGAATTGACTCCATACAGTGAGTGGCAAAAGTGGCATTTTCAGCCCGCGAAAAGCTTTTAGAGCATTAGAAATAGCAACAGTGCATATTTGAAAATCAATGTTTACAAACATGTTTCACTGTCAGATGCTGTTCAAAATGATAAAAATGAAGGCAAAACCTGTTTCCAGTCACGTTGTATCAAGGAATTGACTCCATACAGTGAGTGGCAAAAGTGGCATTTTCAGCCCACGAAAAGCTGTTTTAGAGCATTAGAAATAGCAACAGTGCACTTTTTGAAAATCAATGTTTACAAACATGCTTCACTGTCAGATGCTGTTCAAATATGATAAATATGAAGGCAAAAGCTTTTTACAGTCACGTTGTATCAAGGAATTGACACCATACAGTAAGTGGCAAAAGTGGTATTTTCAGCCCGCGAAAAGCTGTTTTAGAGCATTAGACATAGCAACAGTGCACTTTTTGAAAATCAATGTTTACAAACATGTTTCAGTGTCAGATGCTGTTCAAATATGATAAATATGAAGGCAAAAGCTGTTTCCAGTCTCGTTGTATCAAGGAATTGACTCCATACAGTGAGTGGAAAAAGTGGCATTTTCAGCCCGCGAAAAGCTGTTTTAGAGCATGAGAAACAGCTAGACTGCAGTTTTCCAAAATCAATGTTTACAAACATGTTTCACTGTCAGATGCTGTTCAAATATGATAGATATGAAGGCAAAAGCTTTTTCCAGTCACGTTGTATGAAGGAATTGACTCCATACAGTGAGTGGCAAAAGTGGCATTTTCAGCCCGCGAAAAGCTGTTTTAGAGCATTAGAAACAGGTAGACTGCAGTTTTTCAAAATCAATGTTTACAAACATGTTTCACTGTGAGATGCTGTTCAAATATGATAAATATGAAGGCAAAAGCTGTTTCCAGTCACGTTGTGTCAAGGATTTGACTCCATACAGTGAGTGGCAAAAGTGGCATTTTCAGCCCGCGAAAAGCTGTTTTAGAGCATTAGAAATAACAACAGTGCATATTTTGAAAATCAATGTTTACAAACATGTTTCACTGTCAGATGCTTTTCACATATGATAAATATGAAGGCAAAAGCTGTTTCCAGTCACGTTGTCTCAAGTCATGGACTCCATACGGTGAGTGGCAAAAGTGGCATTTTCAGCCCGCGAAAAGCTGTTTTAGAGCATTAGAAATAACAACAGTGCACTTTTTGAAAATCAATGTTTACAAACATGTTTAACTGTCAAATGCTTTTCACATATGATAAATATGAAGGCAAAAGCTGTTTCCAGTCACGTTGTATCAAGTCATGGACTCCATACGGTGAGTGGCAAAAGTGGCATTTTCAGCCCGCGAAAAGCTGTTTTAGAGCATTAGACATAGCAACAGTTAACAATTTGAAAATCAATGTTTACAAACATGTTTCACTGTCAGATGCTGTTCAAATATGATAAATATGAAGGCAAAAGCTGTTTCCAGTCATATTGTATCAAGGAATTGACTCCATACAGTGAGTGGCAAAAGTGGCATTTTCAGCCCGCGAAAAGCTGTTTTAGAGCATTAGACATAGCAACAGTTTACAATTTGAAAATCAATAATTACAAACATGTTTCACTGTCAGATGCTGTTTACATATGATAAATATGAAGGCAAAAGCTTGTTCCAGTCACTTTGTATAAAGGAATTGACTCCATGCAGTAAATGGCAAAAGTGGCATTTTCAGCCCGCGAAAAGCTGTTTTAGAGCATTAGAAATAGCAACAGTGCACTTTTTGAAAATCAATGTTTACAAACATGTTTCACTGTCAGATGCTGTTCAAATATGATAAATATGAAGGCTAAAGCTTTTTCCAGTCATGTTGTATCAAGGAATTTACTCCATACAGTGAGTGGCAAAAGTGGCATTTTCAGCCTGCGAAAAGATGTTTTAGAGCATGGGAAACAGGTAGACTGCAGTTTTTCAAAATCAATGTTTACAAACATGTTTCAATGTCAGATGCTGTTCAAATATCATAAATATGAAGGCAAAAGCTGTTTCCAGTCACGTTGTGTCAAGGAATTGACTCCATACAGTGAATGGCAAAAGTGGCATTTTCAGCCCGCGAAAAGCTGTTTTAGAGCATTAGAAATAACAACAGTTCACTTTTTCAAAATCAATGTTTACAAACATGTTTCACTGTCAGATGCTGTTCAAATATGATAAGTATGAAGGCAAAAGCTTTTTCCAGTCACGTTTTGTAAAGTAATGGACTCCATACGGTGAGTGGCAAAAGTGGCATTTTCAGCCCGCGAAAAGCTGTTTTAGAGCATGAGAGAAAGCTAGACTGCAGTTTGTCAAAACAATGTTTACAAACATGTTTCACTGTCAGATGCTGTTCAAATATGATAAATATGAAGGCAAAAGCTTTTTACAGTCACGTTGTATCAAGGAATTGACACCATACAGTAAGTGGCAAAAGTGGTATTTTCAGCCCGCGAAAAGCTGTTTTAGAGCATTAGACATAGCAACAGTGCACAATTTGAAAATCAATGTTTACAAACATGTTTCAGTGTCAGATGCTGTTCAAATATGAGAGATATGAAGGCAAAAGCTGTTTCCAGTCACGTTGTATGAAGGAATTGACTCCATACAGTGATTGGCAAAAGTGGCATTTTCAGCCCGCGAAAAGCTGTTTTAGAGCATTAGAAATAGCAACAGTGCACTTTTTGAAAATCAATGTTTACAAACATGTTTCACTGTCAGATGCTGTTCAAATATGATGAATATGAAGGCAAAAGCTTTTTCCAGTCACGTTGTATCAAGGAATTGACACCATACAGTAAGTGGCAAAAGTGGCATTTTCAGCGCGCGAAAAGCTGTTTTAGAGCATTAGAAATAGCAACAGTGCACTTTTTGAAAATCAATGTTTACAAACATTTTTCAGTGTCAGATGCTGTTCAAATATGATAAATATGAAGGCAAAAGCTGTTTCCTGTCACGTTGTATCAAGGAATTGACTCAATACAGTAAGTGGCAAAAGTGGCATTTTGAGCCTGCGAAAAGCTGTTTTATAGCATTAGACATAGCAACAGTGCACTTTTTGAAAATCAATGTATACAAACATGTTTCACTGTCAGATGCTGTTCAAATATGATAAATATGAAGGCAAAAGCTGTTTCCAGTAACGTTGTATCAAGGAATTGACTCCAGACAGTAAGTGGCAAAAGTGGCATTTTCAGCCCGCGAATAGCTGTTTTCGAGCAATAGAAACGGGTAGACTGCAGTTTTTCAAAATCAATGTTTACAAACATGTTTCACTGTATGATGCTGTTCAAATATGATAAATATGAAGGCAAAAGCTGTTTCCAGTCACGTTGTATGAAGGAATTGACTCCATACAGTGAGTGGCAAAAGTGGCATTTTCAGACCGCGAAAAGCTGTTTTAGAGCATTAGACACAGCAACAGTGCACAATTTGAAAATCAATGTTTACAAACATGTTTCACTGTCAGATGCTGTTCAAATATGATAAATATGAAGGCAATAGCTGTTTCCAGTCACGTTGTATCAAGGAATTGACTCCATACAGTGAGTGGCAAAAGTGGCATTTTCAGCCCGCGAAGAGCTGTTTTAGAGCATTAGAAACAGGTAGACTGCAGTTTTTCAAAATCAATGTTTACAAACATGTTTCACTGTCAGATGCTGTTCAAATATGATAAATATGAAGGCAAAAGCTGTTTCCAGTCACGTTGTATCAAGGAATTGACTCCATACAGTGAGTGGCAAAAGTGGCATTTTCAGCCCGCGAAAAGCTGTTTTAGAGCATGAGAAACAGCTAGACTGCAGTTTTTCAAAATCAATGTTTACAAACATGTTTCACTGTCAGATGCTGTTCAAGTATGATAGATATGAAGGCAAAAGCTGCTTCCAGTCAGGTTGTGACAAGGAATTGACTCCATACAGTGAGTGGCAAAAGTGGCATTTTCAGCCCGCGAAAAGCTGTTTTAGAGCATTAGACATAGCAACATTGCACTTTTTGAAAATCAATGTTTACAAACATGTTTCACTGTCAGATGCTGTTCAAATATGATAAATATGAAGGCAAAAGCTGTTTCCAGTCATATTGTATCAAGGAATTGACTCCATACAGTGAATGGCAAAAGTGGCATTTTCAGCCCGCGAAAAGCTGTTTTAGAGCATTAGAAATAACAACAGTTCACTTTTTGAAAATCAATGTTTACAAACATGTTTCACTGTCAGATGCTGTTCAAATATGATAAATATGAAGGCAAAAGCTGTTTCCAGTCACGTTGTGTCAAGGATTTGACTCCATACAGTGAGTGGCAAAAGTGGCATTTTCAGCCCGCGAACAGCTGTTTTAGAGCATGAGAGAAAGCTTGACTGCAGTTTTTCAAAACAATGTTTACAAACATGTTTCACTCTCAGATGCTGTTCAAATATGATAAATATGAAGGCAAAAGCTTTTTACAGTCACGTTGTATCAAGGAATTGACACCATACAGTAAGTGGCAAAAGTGGCATTTTCAGCCCGCGAAAAGCTGTTTTAGAGCATTAGAAATAGCAACAGTGCACTTTTTGAAAATCTATGTTTACAAACATGTTTCACTGTCAGATGCTGTTCAAATATGATAAATATGAAGGCTAAAGCTGTTTCCAGTCATGTTGTATCAAGGAATTTACTCCATACAGTGAGTGGCAAAAGTGGCATTTTCAGAGCGCGAAAAGCTGTTTTAGAGCATTAGACATAGCAACAGTGCACAATTTGAAAATCAATGTTTACAAACATGTTTCACTGTCAGATGCTGTTCAAATATGATAAATATGAAGGCAAAGCTGTTTCCAGTCACGTTGTATCAAGGAATTGACTCCATACAGTAAGTGTCAAAAGTGGCATTTTCAGCCCGCGAAAAGCTGTTTTAGAGCATTAGAAACAGGTAGACTGCAGTTTTTCAAAATCAATGTTTACAAACATGTTTCACTGTGAGATGCTGTTCAAATATGATAAATATGAAGGCAAAAGCTGTTTCCAGTCACGTTGTGTAAAGGAATTGACTCCATACAGTGAGTGGCAAAAGTGGCATTTTCAGCCTTCGAAAAGCTGTTCTAGAGCATAGACATAGCAACAGTGCACAATTTGAAAATCAATGTTTACAAACATGTTTCACTGTCAGATGCTGTTCAAATATGATAAATATGAAGGCAACAGCTGTTTCCAGTCACGTTGTATCAAGGAATTGACTCCATACAGTGAGTGGCACAAGTGGCATTTTCAGCCTGCGAAAAGCTGTTTTAGAGCATGAGAAATAGGTACACTGCAGTTTTTCAAAATCAATGTTTACAAACATGTTTCACTGTCAGATGCTGTTCAAATATGATAAATATGAAGGCAAAAGCTGTTTCCAGTCACGTTGTAACAAGGAATTGACTCCATACAGTGAGTGGCACAAGTGGCATTTTCAGCCCGCGAAAAGCTGTTTTAGAGCATTAGAAACAGGTAGACTGCAGTTTTTCAAAATCTATGTTTACAAACATGTTTCACTGTCAGATGCTGTTCAAATATGATAAATATGAAGGCTAAAGCTGTTTCCAGTCATGTTGTATCAAGGAATTTACTCCATACAGTGAGTGGCAAAAGTGGCATTTTCAGAGCGCAAAAAGCTGTTTTAGAGCATTAGACATAGCAACAGTGCACAATTTGAAAATCAATGTTTACAAACATGTTTCACTGTCAGATGCTGTTCAAATATGATAGATATAAAGGCAAAAGCTGTTTCCAGTCACGTTGTATCAAGGAATTGACTCCATACAGTGAGTGGCAAAAGTGGCATTTTCAGCCAGCGAAAAGCTGTTTTAGAGCATGAGAAACAGGTAGACTGCAGTTTTTAAAAATCAATGTTTACCAACATGTCTCACTGTGAGATGCTGTTCAAATATGATAAATATGAAGGCAAAAGCTGTTTCCAGTCACGTTGTGTCAAGGATTTGACTCCATACAGTGAGTGGCAAAAGTGGCATTTTCAGCCCGCGAAAAGCTGTTTTAGAGCATTAGAAAGAACAACAGTGCACTTTTTGAAAATCAATGTTTACAAACATGTTTCACTGTCAGATGCTTTTCACATATGATAAATATGAAGGCAAAAGCTGTTTCCAGTCACGTTGTCTCAAGTCATGGACTCCATACGGTGAGTGGCAAAAGTGGCATTTTCAGCCCGCGAAAAGCTGTTTTAGAGCATTAGAAATAACAACAGTGCACTTTTTGAAAATCAATGTTTACAAACATGTTTCACTGTCAGATGCTTTTCACATATGATAAATATGAAGGCAAAAGCTGTTTCCAGTCACGTTGTCTCAAGTCATGGACTCCATACGGTGACTGGCAAAAGTGTCATTTTCAGCCCGCGAAAAGCTGTTTTAGAGCATTAGACATAGCAACAGTTAACAATTTGAAAATCAATGTTTACAAACATGTTTCACTGTCAGATGCTGTTCAAATATGATAAATATGAAGGCAAAAGCTGTTTCCAGTCATATTGTATCAAGGAATTGACTCCATACAGTGAGTGGCAAAAGTGGCATTTTCAGAGCGCGAAAAGCTGTTTTAGAGCATTAGAAATAGCAACAGTGCACTTTTTGAAAATCAATGTTTACAAACATGTTTCACTGTCAGATGCTGTTCAAATATGATAAATATGAAGGCTAAAGCTTTTTCCAGTCATGTTGTATCAAGGAATTTACTCCATACAGTGAGTGGCAAAAGTGGCATTTTCAGCCCGCGAAAAGATGTTTTAGAGCATGGGAAACAGGTAGACTGCAGTTTTTCAATATCAATGTTTACAAACATGTTTCAATGTCAGATGCTGTTCAAATATGATAAATATGAAGGATAAAGCTGTTTCCAGTCACGTTATGTCAAGGAATTGACTCCATACAGTGAATGGCAAAAGTGGCATTTTCAGCCCACGAAAAGCTGTTTTAGAGCATTAGAAATAACAACAGTTCACTTTTTCAAAATCAATGTTTACAAACATGTTTCACTGTCAGATGCTGTTCAAATATGATAAATATGAAGGCAAAAGCTGTTTCCAGTCACGTTGTATCAAGGAATTGACTCCATAAGGTAAGTGGCAAAAGTGGCATTTTCAGCCCGCGAAAAGCTGTTTTAGAGCATTAGACATAGCAACAGTGCACAATTTGAAAATCAATGTTTACAAACATGTTTCAGTGTCAGATGCTGTTCAAATATGAGAGATATGAAGGCAAAAGCTGTTTCCAGTCACGCTGTATGAAGGAATTGACTCCATACAGTGAGTGGCAAAAGTGGCATTTTCAGCCCGCGAAAAGCTGTTTTAGAGCATTAGAAACAGGTAGACTGCAGTTTTTCAAAATCAATGTTTACAAACATGTTTCACTGTGAGATGCTGTTCAAATATGATAAATATGAAGGCAAAAGCTGTTTCCAGTCACGTTGTATCAAGAAATTGACTCCATACAGTGAGTGGCAAAAGTGGCATTTTCAGCCCGCGAAAAGCTGTTTTAGAGCATTAGAAATAGCAACAGTGCACTTTTTGAAAATCAATGTTTACAAACATGTTTCACTGTCAGATGCTGTTCAAATATGATAAATATGAAGGCAAAAGCTTTTTCCAGTCACGTTGTATCAAGGAATTGACACCATACAGTAAGTGGCAAAAGTGGCATTTTCAGCCCGCGAAAAGCTGTTTTAGAGCATTAGAAATAGCAACAGTGCACTTTTTGAAAATCAATGTTTACAAACATTTTTCAGTGTCAGATGCTGTTCAAATATGATAAATATGAAGGCAAAAGCTGTTTCCTGTCACGTTGTATCAAGGAATTGACTCAATACAGTGAGTGGCAAAAGTGGCATTTTCAGCCTGCGAAAAGCTGTTTTATAGCATTAGACATAGCAACAGTGCACTTTTTGAAAATCAATGTATACAAACATGTTTCACTGTCAGATGCTGTTCAAATATCATAAATATGAAGGCAAAAGCTGTTTCCAGTCACGTTGTATCAAGGAATTTACTCCAGACAGTAAGTGGCAAAAGTGGCATTTTCAGCCCGCGAATAGCTGTTTTCGAGCAATAGAAACGGGTAGACTGCAGTTTTTCAGAATCAATGTTTACAAACATGTTTCACTGTATGATGCTGTTCAAATATGATAAATATGAAGGCAAAAGCTGTTTCCAGTCACGTTGTATCAAGGAATTGACTCCATACAGTGAGTGGCAAAAGTGGCATTTTCAGACCGTGAAAAGCTGTTTTAGAGCATTAGACATAGCAACAGTGCACAATTTGAAAATCAATGTTTACAAACATGTTTCACTGTCAGATGCTGTTCAAATATGATAAATATGAAGGCAATAGCTGTTTCCAGTCACGTTGTATCAAGGAATTGACTCCATACAGTGAGTGGCAAAAGTGGCATTTTCAGCCCGCGAAGAGCTGTTTTAGAGCATTAGAAACAGGTAGACTGCAGTTTTTCAAAATCAATGTTTACAAACATGTTTCACTGTCAGATGCTGTTCAAATATGATAAATATGAAGGCAAAAGCTGTTTCCAGTCACGTTGTATCAAGGAATTGACTCCATACAGTGAGTGGCAAAAGTGGCATTTTCAGCCCGCGAAAAACTGTTTTAGAGCATTAGACATAGCAACAGTGCACAATTTGAAAATCAATGTTTACAAACATGTTTCACTGTCAGATGCTGTTCAAATATGATAAATATGAAGGCAAAAGCTGTTTCCAGTCACGTTGTATCAAGGAATTGACTCCATACAGTGAGTGGCAAAAGTGGCATTTTCAGCCCGCGAAAAGCTGTTTTAGAGCATTAGAAACATAGACAGTGCAGTTTTTCAAAATCAATGTTTACAAACATGTTTCACTGTCAGATGCTGTTCAAATATGATAGATATGAAGGCAAAAGCTGTTTCCAGTCACGCTGTATGAAGGAATTGACTCCATACAGTGAGTGGCAAAAGTGGCATTTTCAGCCCGCGAAAAGCTGTTTTAGAGCATTAGAAACAGGTAGACTGCAGTTTTTCAAAATCAATGTTTACAAACATGTTTCAATGTGAGATGCTGTTCAAATATGATAAATATGAAGGCAAAAGGCAAAAGCTGTTTCCAGTCACGTTGTATGAAGGAATTGACTCCATACAGTGACTGGCAAAAGTGGCATTTTCAGCCCGCGAAAAGCTGTTTTAGAGCATTAGAAACAGGTAGACTGCAGTTTTTCAAAATCAATGTTTACAAACATGTTTCACTGTGAGATGCTGTTCAAATATGATAAATATGAAGGCAAAAGCTGTTTCCAGTCACGTTGTGTCAAGGATTTGACTCCATACAGTGAGTGGCAAAAGTGGCATTTTCAGCCCGCGAAAAGCTGTTTTAGAGCATTAGAAATAACAACAGTGCACTTTTTGAAAATCAATGTTTACAAACATGTTTGACTGTCAGATGCTTTTCACATATGATAAATATGAAGGCAAAAGCTGTTTCCAGTCACGTTGTCTCAAGTCATGGACTCCATACGGTGAGTGGCAAAAGTGGCATTTTCAGCCCGCGAAAAGCTTTTTTAGAGCATTAGAAATAACAACAGTGCACTTTTTGAAAATCAATGTTTACAAACATGTTTCACTGTCAGATGCTTTTCACATATGATAAATATGAAGGCAAAAGCTGTTTCCAGTCACGATGTCTCAAGTCATGGACTCCATACGGTGAGTGGCAAAAGTGGCATTTTCAGCACGCGAAAAGCTGTTTTAGAGCATTAGACATAGCAACAGTTAACAATTTGAAAATCAATGTTTACAAACATGTTTCACTGTCAGATGCTGTTCAAATATGATAAATATGAAGGCAAAAGCTGTTTCCAGTCACGTTGTATCAAGGAATTGATTCCATACAGTGAGTGGCAAAAGTGGCCCTTTCAGCCCGCGAAAAGCTGTTTTAGAGCATTAGAAACAGTAGACTGCAGTTTTTCAAAATCAATGTTTACAAACATGTTTCACTGTGAGATGCTGTTCAAATATGATAAATATGAAGGCAAAAGCTGTTTCCAGTCACGTTGTATCAAGGATTTGACTCCGGCGTGAGTAGCAAAAGTGGCTGCATTTCACAGCCACGCGGCTGTTTTAGAGCATTAGAAATAACAACAGTGCACTTTTTGAAAATCAATGTTTACAAACATGTTTCACTGTCAGATGCTTTTCACATATGATAAATATGAAGGCAAAAGCTGTTTCCAGTCACGTTGTCTCAAGTCATGGACTCCATACGGTGAGTGGCAAAAGTGGCATTTTCAGCCCGCGAAGAGCTGTTTTAGAGCATTAGACATAGCAACAGTTAACAATTTGAAAATCAAGTTTACAAACATGTTTCAATGTCAGATGCTGTTCAAATATGATAAATATGAAGGCAAAAGCTGTTTCCAGTCATATTGTATCAAGGAATTGACTCCATACAGTGAGTGGCAAAAGTGGCATTTTCAGCCCGCGAAAAGCTGTTTTAGAGCATTAGACATAGCAACAGTTTACAATTTGAAAATCAATGTTTACAAACATGTTTCACTGTCAGATGCTGTTTACATATGATAAATATGAAGGCAAAAGCTTGTTCCAGTCACTTTGTTTAAAGGAATTGACTCCATGCAGTAAATGGCAAAAGTGGCATTTTCAGCCCGCGAAAAGCTGTTTTAGAGCATTAGAAATAGCAACAGTGCACTTTTTGAAAATCAATGTTTACAAACATGTTTCTCTGTCAGATGCTGTTCAAATATGATAAATATGAAGGCAAAAGCTGTTTCCAGTCACGTTGTATCAAGGAATTTTACTTATACAGTGAGTGGCAAAGTGGCATTTTTTCGCAACCCCGCGAAGATGTTTAGAAACATGGGAAACAATTGGACTCCACAGTTTTCAAAATCAATGTTTATAAACATGTTCACTGTCAGATGCTGTTCAAATACTTGAGTAAGTGAGTGTGAAGGCAAAAGCTTTTTCAGTCACGTTTTGTAAGTAATGGACTCCATACGGTGAGTGTAAAAGTGGCATTTTCAGCCACGTGAAGCTGTTTTTAGAGCAGTAGAAATAACAACAGTGCACTTTTTGAAAATCAATGTTTACAAACATGTTTCACTGTCAGATGCTGTTCAAATATGATAAATATGAAGGCAAAAGCTGCTTCCAGTCAGGTTGTGACAAGGAATTGACTCCATACAGTGAGTGGCAAAAGTGGCATTTTCAGCCGGCGAAAAGCTGTTTTAGAGCATTAGACATAGCAACAAAGCACAATTTGAAAATCAATGTTTACAAACATGTTTCACTGTGAGATGCTGTTCAAATATGATAAATATGAAGGCAAAAGCTGTTTCCAGTCACGTTGTGTCAAGGAATTGACTCCATACAGTGAATGGCAAAAGTGACATTTTCAGCCCGCGAAAAGCTGTTTTAGAGCATTACAAATAACAACAGTTCACTTTTTCAAAATCAATGTTTACAAACATGTTTCACTGTCAGATGCTGTTCAAATATGATAAGTATGAAGGCAAAAGCTTTTTCCAGTCACGTTTTGTAAAGTAATGGACTCCATACGGTGAGTGGCAAAAGTGGCATTTTCAGCCCGCGAAAAGCTGTTTTAGAGCATGAGAGAAAGCTAGACTGCAGTTTTTCAAAACAATGTTTACAAACATGTTTCACTTTCAGATGCTGTTCAAATATGATAAATATGAAGGCAAAAGCTGTTTAGAGTCACGTTGTATCAAGGAATTGACTCCATACAGTGAGTGGCAAAAGTGGCATTTTCAGGCCGCGAAAAGCTGTTTTAGAGCATTAGAAACAGGTAGACTGCAGTTTTTCAAAATCAATGTTTACAAACATGTTTCACTGTGAGATGCTGTTCAAATATGATAAATATGAAGGCAAAAGCTGTTTACAGTCACATTGTATCAAGGAATTGACTCCATACAGTGAGTGGCAAAAGTGGCATTTTCAGCCCGCGAAAAGCTGTTTTAGAGCATTAGACATAGCAACATTGCACTTTTTGAAAATCAATGTTTACAAACATGTTTCACTGTCAGATGCTGTTCAAATATGATAAATATGAAGGCAAAAGCTGTTTACAGTCACATTGTATCAAGGAATTGACTCAATCCAGTGAGTGGCAAGAGTGGCATTTTCAGCCCGCGAAAAGCTGTTTTAGAGCATTAGAAATAGCAACAGTGCACTTTTTGAAAATCAATGTTTACAAACATGTTTCACTGTCAGATGCTGTTCAAATATGATAAATATGAAGGCAAAAGCTGTTTCCAGTCACGTTTGTATCAAGGAATTGACTCAATACAGTGAGTTGCAAAAGTGGCATTTTCAGCCCGCGAAAGGCTGTTTTAGAGCATTAGAGAAGGGGTAGGGCACAGTTTTTCAGGTAATCTCAATGTTTACAAACATGTTTCACTGTCAGATGCTGTTGAAATATGATAAATATGAAGGCAAAAGCTGTTTCCAGTCACGTTGTATCAAGGAATTGACTCCATACAGTGAGCAGAAAAAGTCCCATTTTCAGCCCACGAAAAGCTGTTTTAGAGCATTAGAAAGATCAACTATGCACTTTTTCAAAATCAATGTTTACAAACATGTTTCACTGTCGATGCTGTTCAAATATGATAAAAATGAAGGAAAAAGCTGTTTCCAGTCACGTTGTATCAAGGAATTGACTCCATACAGTGAGTGGCAAAAGTGGCATTTTCAGCCCGCGAAAGGCTTTTTTGGAGCATGAGAAACAGCTAGATTGCAGTTTTTCAAAATCATTGTTTACAAACATGTTTCACTGTCGATGCTGTTCAAATATGATAAAAATGAAGGCAAAAGCTGTTTCCAGTCACGTTGTATCAAGGAATTGACTCCATACAGTGAGCGGCAAAAGTCGCATTTTCAGCCCGCGAAAAGCTGTTTTAGAGCATTAGAGAGAGCAACAGTGCACTTTTTCAAAATCAATGTTTACAAACATGTTTCACTGTCAGATGCTGTTCAAATATGATAAAAATGAAGGCAAAAGCTGTTTCCAGTCACGTTGTATCAAGGAATTGACTCCATGCAGTGAGCGGCAAAAGTCGCATTTTCAGCCCGCGAAAAGCTGTTTTAGAGCATTAGAGAGAGCAACAGTGCACTTTTTCAAAATCAATGTTTACAAACATGTTTCACTGTCAGATGCTGTTCAAACATGATAAAAATGAAGGCAAAAGCTGTTTCCAGTCACGTTGTATCAAGGAATTGACCCTAAACAGTGACTGGCAAAAGTGGCATTTTCAGCATGCGAAAAGCTGTTTTAGAGCATTAGAAATAGCAAAACCTACACTTTTTCAAAATCAATGTTTACAAACATGTTTCACTGTCAGATGCTGTTCAAATATGATAAATATGAAGGCAAAAGCTGTTTCCAGTCACGTTGTGTAAGGGAATTGAGAGGACACAGTTACTGACAAAAGTGGCATTTTCAGCCCGCGAAAAGCTTTTTTAGAGCATGAGAAACAGTTAGACTGCAGTTTTTCAAAATCAATTTTACCAAACATGTTTCACTGTCGATGATGTTCAAATATGACAAAAATGAAGGCAAAAGCTGTTTCCAGTCACGTTGTATCAAGGAATTGACTCCATACAGTGAGCGGCAAAAGTTGCATTTTCAGCCCGCGAAAAGCTGTTTTAGAGCATTAGAAAGATCAACTATGCACTTTTTCAAAATCAATGTTTACAAACATGTTTCACTCTCGATGCTGTTCAAATATGATAAAAATGAAGGCAAAAACTGTTTCCAGTCACGTTGTATCAAGGAATTGACTCCATACAAAATGGCAAAAGTGGCATTTTCAGCCAGCGAAAAGCTGTTTTAGTTCATTAGAAAGAGTAGAGGTGCACTTTTTGAAAATCAATGTTTACAAACATGTTTCACTGTCAGATACTGTTCAAATATGATAAATATGAAGGCAAAAGCAATTTCCAGTCGCGTTGTATCAAGGAATTGACTCCATACAGTGAGTGGCAAAAGTGGCATTTTCAGCCAGCGAAAAGCTGTTTCAGAGCATTAGAAATAGCAACAGTGCACTTTTTCAAAATCAATGTTTACAAACATGTTTCACTGTCGGATGCTGTTCAAATATGACGAATATAAAGGCAAAAGCTATTTCCAGTCACGTTGTATAAAGGAATAGACACCATACAGTGAGTGGCAAAAGTGGCATTTTCAGCCCGCGAAAAGCTGTTTTAGAGCATTAGAAATAGCTAAACTTACACGTTTTCAAAATCAATGTTTCCAAACATGTTTCACTCTCAGATGCGGTTCAAATATGTTTAATATGAAGGCAAAAGCTGTTTCCAGTCACGTTGTGTAAGGGATTTGAGAAGACACAGTTACTGACAAAAGTGGCATTTTCAGACCGCGAAAAGCTGTTTTAGAGCATTAGAAAGATCAACTATGCACTTTTTCAAAATCAATGTTTACAAACATGTTTCACTCTCGATGCTGTTCAAATATGATAAAAATGAAGGCAAAAGCTGTTTCCAGTCACGTTGTATCAAGGAATTGACTCCATACAGTGAGTGGCAAAAGTCGCATTTTCAGCCCGCGAAAAGCTGTTTTAGAGCATTAGAAAGAGCAACGGTGCACTTTTTGAAAATCAATGTTTACAAACATGTTTCACTGTCAGATGCTGTTCAAATATGTTTAATATGAAGGCAAAAGCTGTTTCCAGTCACGTTGTATCAAGGAATTGACTCCATGCAGTGAGCGGCAAAAGTCGCATTTTCAGCCCGCGAAAAGCTGTTTTAGAGCATGAGAAACAGCTAGACTGCAGTTTTTCAAAATCAATGTTTACAAACATGTTTCACTCTCAGATGCGGTTCAAATATGTTTAATATGAAGGCAAAAGCTGTTTCCAGTCACGTTGTATCAAGGAATTGACTTCATACAGTGAGTGGCAAAAGTGGCATTTTCAGCCCGCGAAAAGCTGTTTTAGAGCATGAGAAACAACTAGACTGCAGTTTTTCAAAATCAATGTTTACAATCATGTTTGACTGCCAGATGTTGTTAAAATCTGATCAATATGAAGCCAAAAGCTGTTTCCAGTCATGTTGTGCTCGGGAATTGAGAGGACACAGTTAGTGACAAAAGTGGCATTTTCAGCCCGCGAAAAGCTGTTATAGAGCATAAGAAATAGCAAAGGTGCACTTTTTGAAAATCAATGTTTACAAACATGTTTCACTGTCAGATGCTGTTCAAATATGATAAATGTGAAGGCAAAAGCTGTTTCCAGTCACGTTGTATCAAGGAATTGAATCCATACAGTAAGTGGCAAAAGTGGCATTTTCAGCCCGCGAAAAGCTGTTTTAGAGCATTAGAAACAGCTAGATTGCAGTTTTTCAAAATCAATGTTTCCGAACATGTTTCACTGTCAGATGCTGTTCAAATATGATAAAAATGAAGGCAAAAGCTGTTTCCAGTCACGTTGTATCAAGGAATTGACTCCATGCAGTGAGCGGCAAAAGTCGCATGTTCAGCCCGCGAAAAGCTGTTTTAGAGCATTAGAGAGAGCAACAGTGCAGTTTTTCAAAATCAATGTTTACAAACATGTTTCACTGTCAGATGCTGTTCAAATATGATAAATGTGAAGGCAAAAGCTGTTTCCAGTCACGTTGTATCAAGGAATTGACCCTAAACAGTGACTGGCAAAAGTGACATTTTCAGCATGCGAAAAGCTGTTTCAGAGCATTAGAAATAGCAAAACCTACACTTTTTCAAAATCAATGTTTACAAACATGTTTCACTGTCAGATGCTGTTCAAATATGATAAATATGAAGGCAAAAGCTGTTTCCAGTCACGTTGTGTAAGGGAATTGAGAGGACACAGTTACTGACAAAAGTGGCATTTTCAGCCCCCGAAAAGCTGTTTTAGAGCATTAGAAACAGCTGAACTGCAGTTTTTCAAAATCAATGTTTACAAACATGTTTCACTGTCAGATGCTGTTCAAATATGATAAATATGAAGGCAAAAGCTGTTTCCAGTCACGTTGTATCAAGGAATTGACTCCATACAGTAAGTGGCAAAAGTGGCATTTTCAGCCCGCGAAAAGCTGTTTTAGAGCATTAGAAACAGCTGAACTGCAGTTTTTAAAAATCAATGTTTACAAACATGTTTCACTGTCAGATGCTGTTCAAATATGATAAATGTGAAGGCAAAAGTTGTTTCCAGTCACGTTGTATCAAGGAATTGAATCCATACAGTAAGTGGAAAAAGTGGCATTTTCAGCCCCCGAAAAGCTGTTTTAGAGCATTAGAAACAGCTGAACTGCAGTTTTTCAAAATCAATGTTTACAAACATGTTTCACTGTCAGATGCTGTTCAAATATGATAAATGTGAAGGCAAAAGCTGTTTCCAGTCACGTTGTATCAAGGAATTGAATCCATACAGTAAGTGGCAAAAGCGGCATTTTCAGCCAGCGAAAAGCTGTTTTAGAGCATTAGAAATAGCAACAGTGCACTTTTTCAAAATCAATGTTTACAAACATGTTTCACTGTCGGATACTGTTCAAATATGATGAATATGAAGGCAAAAGCTGTTTCCAGTCACGTTGTATCAAGGAATAGACTCCATACAGTGAGTGGCAAAAGTCGCATTTTCAGCACGCGAAAAGCTGTTTTAGAGCATTAGAAACAGCAAAGGTGCACTTTTTGAAAATCAATGTTTCCAAACATGTTTCACTCTCAGATGCGGTTCAAATATGTTTAATATGAAGGCAAAAGCTGTTTCCAGTCACGTTGTGTAAGGGAATTGAGAGGACACAGTTAGTGACAAAAGTGGCATTTTCAGACCGCGAAAAGCTGTTTTAAGGCATAAGAAATAGCAAAAGTGCGCTTTTTCAAAATCAATGTTTACAAACATGTTTCACTGTCAGATGCTGTTCAAATATGATAAATCTGAAGGCAAAAGCTGTTTCCAGTCATGTTGTTCACGGGAATTGAGAGGACACAGTTAGTGACAAAAGTGGCATTTTCAGCCCGCGAAAAGCTGTTTTAGAGCATTGGAAATAGCCAAAGTGCACTGTTTGAAAATCAGTGTTTACAAACATGTTTCACTGTAAGATGCTGTTCAAATTGTTGAATATGAAGGCAAAAGCTGTTTCCAGTCACGTTGTATCAAGGAATTGACCCTATAGAGTGACTGGCAAAAGTGGCATTTTCAGCCCGCGAATAGCTGTTTTAGAGCATGAGAAACAACTAGACTGCAGTTTTTCAAAATCAATGTTTACAAACATGTTTCACTGCCAGATGTTGTTCAAATCTGATAAATATGAAGCCAAAAGCTGTTTCCAGTCATGTTGTGCTCGAGAATTGAGAGGACACAGTTAGTGACAAAAGTGGCATTTTCAGCCCGCGAAAAGCTGTTTTAGAGCATAAGAAATAGCAAAGGTGCACTTTTTGAAAATCAATGTTTCCAAACATGTTTCACTGTCAGATGCTGTTGAAATATGTTTAATATGAAGGCAAAAGCTGTTTCCAGTCACGTTGAATCAAGGAATTGACTCCATACAGTGAGTGGCAAAAGTCGCATTTTCAGCCCGCGAAAAGCTGTTTTAGAGCATTAGAAAGAGCAACGGTGCACTTTTTGAAAATCAATGTTTCCAAACATGTTTCACTCTCAGATGCGGTTCAAATATGTTTAATATGAAGGCAAAAGCTGTTTCCAGTCACGTTGTATCAAGGAATTGACTCCATGCAGTGAGCGGCAAAAGTCGCATTTTCAGCCCGCGAAAAGCTGTTTTAGAGCATTAGAAACAGCTGAACTGCAGTTTTTCAAAATCAATGTTTACAAACATGTTTAACTGTCAGATGCTGTTCAAATATGATAAATGTGAAGGCAAAAGTTGTTTCCATTAACGTTGTATCAAGGAATTGAATCCATACAGTAAGTGGCAAAAGTGGCATTTTCAGCCACCGAAAAGCTGTTTTAGAGCATTAGAAACAGCTGAACTGCAGTTTTTCAAAATCAGTGTTTACAAACATGTTTCACTGTCAGATGCTGTTCAAATATGATAAATGTGAAGGCAAAAGCTGTTTCCAGTCACGTTGTATCAAGGAATTGAATCCATACATTGAGTGGCAA
The DNA here is from genome assembly GCA_024666655.1 of Dascyllus trimaculatus. Taxonomy (NCBI): domain Eukaryota; kingdom Metazoa; phylum Chordata; class Actinopteri; family Pomacentridae; genus Dascyllus; species Dascyllus trimaculatus. The sequence continues at coordinate 37,479,664 of CM045448.1, forward strand.
AAGTGGCATTTTCAGCCCGCGAAAAGCTGTTTTAGAGCATAAGAAATAGCAAAGGTGCACTTTTTGAAAATCAATGTTTACAAACATGTTTCACTGTCAGATGCTGTTCAAATATGATAAATGTGAAGGCAAAAGCTGTTTCCAGTCACGTTGTATCAAGGAATTGAATCCATACAGTAAGTGGCAAGAGTGGCATTTTCAGCCACCGAAAAGCTGTTTTAGAGCATAAGAAATAGCAAAGGTGCACTTTTTGAAAATCAATGTTTACAAACATGTTTCACTGTCAGATGCTGTTCAAATATGATAAATGTGAAGGCAAAAGCTGTTTCCAGTCACGTTGTATCAAGGAATTGACTCCATACAGTGAGCGGCAAAAGTCGCATTTTCAGCCCGCGAAAAGCTGTTTTAGAGCATTAGAGAGAGCAGCAGTGCCCTTTTTCAAAATCAATGTTTACAAACATGTTTCACTGTCAGATGCTGTTCAAATATGATAAATGTGAAGGCAAAAGCTGTTTCCAGTCACGTTGTATCAAGGAATTGAATCCATACAGTAAGTGGCAAAAGCAGCATTTTCAGCCCGCGAAAATCTGTTTTAGAGCATTAGAAATAACAACAGTGCACTTTTTCAAAATCAATGTTTACAAACATGTTTCACTGTCGGATACTGTTCAAATATGATGAATATGAAGGCAAAAGCTGTTTCCAATCACGTTGTATCAAGGAATTGACTCCATACAGTGAGTGGCAAAAGTGGCATTTCAGGCCGCGAAAAGATGTTTTAGAGCATGAGAAACAGCTAGACTGTAGTTTTTCAAAATCAATGTTTCCAAACATGTTTCACTGCCAGATGTTGTTCAAATCTGATAAATATGAAGCCAAAAGCTGTTTCCAGTCATGTTGTGCTCGAGAATTGAGAGGACACAGTTAGTGACAAAAGTGGCATTTTCAGCCCGCGAAAAGCTGTTTTAGAGCATAAGAAATAGCAAAGGTGCACTTTTTGAAAATCAATGTTTACAAACATGTTTAACTGTCAGATGCTGTTCAAATATGATAAATGTGAAGGCAAAAGCTGTTTCCAGTCATGTTGTTCACGGGAATTGAGAGGACACAGTTAGTGACAAAAGTGGCATTTTCAGACCGCGAAAAGCTGTTTTAAGGCATAAGAAATAGCAAGAGTGCGCTTTTTCAAAATCAATGTTTACAAACATGTTTCACTGTCAGATGCTGTTCAAATATGATAAATCTGAAGGCAAAAGCTGTTTCCAGTCATGTTGTTCACGGGAATTGAGAGGACACAGTTAGTGACAAAAGTGGCATTTTCAGCCCGCGAAAAGCTGTTTTAGAGCATTGGAAATAGCCAAACTGCACTGTTTGAAAATCAGTGTTTACAAACATGTTTCACTGTAAGATGCTGTTCAACTTGTTGAATATGAAGGCAAAAGCTGTTTCCAGTCACGTTGTATCAAGGAATTGACCCTATAGAGTGACTGGCAAAAGTGGCATTTTCAGCCCGCGAATAGCTGTTTTAGAGCATGAGAAACAACTAGACTGCAGTTTTTCAAAATCAATGTTTACAAACATGTTTCACTGCCAGATGTTGTTCAAATCTGATAAATATGAAGCCAAAAGCTGTTTCCAGTCATGTTGTGCTCGAGAATTGAGAGGACACAGTTAGTGACAAAAGTGGCATTTTCAGCCCGCGAAAAGCTGTTTTAGAGCATAAGAAATAGCAAAGGTGCACTTTTTGAAAATCAATGTTTACAAACATGTTTCACTGTCAGATGCTGTTCAAATATGTTTAATATGAAGGCAAAAGCTGTTTCCAGTCACGTTGTATCAAGGAATTGACTCCATACAGTGAGTGGCAAAAGTCGCATTTTCAGCCCGCGAAAAGCTGTTTTAGAGCATTAGAAAGAGCAACGGTGCACTTTTTGAAAATCAATGTTTCCAAACATGTTTCACTCTCAGATGCGGTTCAAATATGTTTAATATGAAGGCAAAAGCTGTTTCCAGTCACGTTGTATCAAGGAATTGACTCCATGCAGTGAGCGGCAAAAGTCGCATTTTCAGCCCGCGAAAAGCTGTTTTAGAGCATTAGAAACAGCTGAACTGCAGTTTTTCAAAATCAATGTTTACAAACATGTTTCACTGTCAGATGCTGTTCAAATATGATAAATGTGAAGGCAAAAGTTGTTTCCAGTCACGTTGTATCAAGGAATTGAATCCATACAGTAAGTGGCAAAAGTGGCATTTTCAGCCACCGAAAAGCTGTTTTAGAGCATTAGAAACAGCTGAACTGCAGTTTTTCAAAATCAGTGTTTACAAACATGTTTCACTGTCAGATGCTGTTCAAATATGATAAATGTGAAGGCAAAAGCTGTTTCCAGTCACGTTGTATCAAGGAATTGAATCCATACAGTAAGTGGCAAAAGTGGCATTTTCAGCCCGCGAAAAGCTGTTTTAGAGCATAAGAAATAGCAACAGGTGCACTTTTTGAAAATCAATGTTTACAAACATGTTTCACTGTCAGATGCTGTTCAAATATGATAAATGTGAAGGCAAAAGCTGTTTCCAGTCACGTTGTATCAAGGAATTGAACTCCATACAGTGAGTGGCAAAAGTGGCATTTTCAGCCCGCGAAAAGCTGTTTTAGAGCATAAGAAATAGCAAAGGTGCACTTTTTGAAAATCAATGTTTACAAACATGTTTCACTGTCAGATGCTGTTCAAATATGATAAATGTGAAGGCAAAAGCTGTTTCCAGTCACGTTGTATCAAGGAATTGACTCCATACAGTGAGCGGCAAAAGTCGCATTTTCAGCCCGCGAAAAGCTGTTTTAGAGCATTAGAGAGAGCAGCAGTGCCCTTTTTCAAAATCAATGTTTACAAACATGTTTCACTGTCAGATGCTGTTCAAATATGATAAATGTGAAGGCAAAAGCTGTTTCCAGTCACGTTGTATCAAGGAATTGAATCCATACAGTAAGTGGCAAAAGCAGCATTTTCAGCCCGCGAAAATCTGTTTTAGAGCATTAGAAATAACAACAGTGCACTTTTTCAAAATCAATGTTTACAAACATGTTTCACTGTCGGATACTGTTCAAATATGATGAATATGAAGGCAAAAGCTGTTTCCAATCACGTTGTATCAAGGAATTGACTCCATACAGTGAGTGGCAAAAGTGGCATTTCAGGCCGCGAAAAGATGTTTTAGAGCATGAGAAACAGCTAGACTGTAGTTTTTCAAAATCAATGTTTCCAAACATGTTTCACTGCCAGATGTTGTTCAAATCTGATAAATATGAAGCCAAAAGCTGTTTCCAGTCATGTTGTGCTCGAGAATTGAGAGGACACAGTTAGTGACAAAAGTGGCATTTTCAGCCCGCGAAAAGCTGTTTTAGAGCATAAGAAATAGCAAAGGTGCACTTTTTGAAAATCAATGTTTACAAACATGTTTAACTGTCAGATGCTGTTCAAATATGATAAATGTGAAGGCAAAAGCTGTTTCCAGTCACGTTGTATCAAGGAATTGAATCCATACAGTAAGTGGCAAAAGTGGCATTTTCAGCCCGCGAAAAGCTGTTTTAGAGCATAAGAAATAGCAAAGGTGCACTTTTTGAAAATCAATGTTTACAAACATGTTTCACTGTCAGATGCTGTTCAAATATGATAAATGTGAAGGCAAAAGCTGTTTCCAGTCACGTTGTATCAAGGAATTGACTCCATACAGTGAGCGGCAAAAGTCGCATATTCAGCCCGCGAAAAGCTGTTTTAGAGCATTAGAGAGAGCAACAGTGCACTTTTTCAAAATCAGTGTTTCCAAACATGTTTCACTGTCAGATGCTGTTCAAATATGATAAAAATGAAGGCAAAAGCTGTTTCCAGTCACGTTGTATCAAGGAATTGACTACATGCAGTGAGCGGCAAAAGTCGCATTTTCAGCCCGCGAAAAGCTGTTTTAGAGCATTAGAGAGAGCAACAGTGCACTTTTTCAAAATCAATGTTTACAAATATGTTTCACTGTCAGATGCTGTTCAAACATGATAAAAATGAAGGCAAAAGCTGTTTCCAGTCACGTTGTATCAAGGAATTGACCCTAAACATTAACTGGCAAAAGTGACATTTTCAGCATGCGAAAAGCTGTTTTAGAGCATTAGAAATAGCAAAACCTACACTTTTTCAAAATCAATGTTTACAAACATGTTTCACTGTCAGATGCTGTTCAAATATGATAAATATAAAGGCAAAAGCTGTTTCCAGTCACGTTGTGTAAGGGAATTGAGAGGACACAGTTACTGACAAAAGTGGCATTTTCAGCCCGCGAAAAGCTGTTTTAGAGCATAAGAAATAGCGAAAATGCACTTTTTGAAAATCAATGTTTACAAACATGTTTCACTGTCAGATGCTGTTCAAATATGTTTAATATGAAGGCAAAAGCTGTTTCCAGTCACGTTGTATCAAGGAATTGACTCCATACAGTGAGTGGCAAAAGTCGCATTTTCAGCCCGCGAAAAGCTGTTTTAGAGCATTAGAAAGAGCAACGGTGCACTTTTTGAAAATCAATGTTTACAAACATGTTTAACTGTCAGATGCTGTTGAAATATGTTTAATATGAAGGCAAAAGCTGTTTCCAGTCACGTTGTATCAAGGAATTGACTCCATACAGTGAGTGGCAAAAGTCGCATTTTCAGCCCGCGAAAAGCTGTTTTAGAGCATTAGAAAGAGCAACGGTGCACTTTTTGAAAATCAATGTTTCCAAACATGTTTCACTCTCAGATGCGGTTCAAATATGTTTAATATGAAGGCAAAAGCTGTTTCCAGTCACGTTGTATCAAGGAATTGACTCCATACAGTGAGCGGCAAAAGTCGCATTTTCAGCCCGCGAAAAGCTGTTTTAGAGCATTAGAAACAGCTGAACTGCAGTTTTTCAAAATCAATGTTTACAAACATGTTTCACTGTCAGATGCTGTTCAAATATGATAAATGTGAAGGCAAAAGTTGTTTCCAGTCACGTTGTATCAAGGAATTGAATCCATACAGTAAGTGGCAAAAGTGGCATTTTCAGCCACCGAAAAGCTGTTTTAGAGCATTAGAAACAGCTGAACTGCAGTTTTTCAAAATCAGTGTTTACAAACATGTTTCACTGTCAGATGCTGTTCAAATATGATAAATGTGAAGGCAAAAGCTGTTTCCAGTCACGTTGTGTAAGGGAATTGAGAGGACACAGTTAGTGACAAATACGGCATTTTCAGCCCGCGAAAAGCTGATTTAGGGCATGAGAAACAGCTAGACTGCAGTTTTTCAAAATCAATGTTTACAAACATGTTTCACTGTCAGATGCTGTTCAAATATGTTTAATATTAAGGCAAAGGCTGTTTCCAGTCACGTTGTATCAAGGAATTGACTCCATACAGTGAGCGGCAAAAGTCGCATTTTCAATCCCGCTAAAAGCCGTTTTAGAGCAGTAGAAAGAGCAACGGTGCACTTTTTGAAAATCAATGTTTCCAAACATGTTTCACTCTCAGATGCGGTTCAAAGATGTTTAATATGAAGGCCAAAGCTGTTTCCAGTCACGTTGTATCAAGGAATTGACCCTATAGAGTGACTGGCAAAAGTCGCATTTTCAGCCCGCGAAAAGCTGTGTTAGAGCATGAGAAACTGCTAGACTGCAGTTTTTCAAAATCAATGTATACAAACATGTTTCACTGCCAGATGTTGTTCAAATCTGATAAATATGATGCCAAAAGCTGTTTCCAGTCATGTTGTGCTCGGGAATTAAGAGGACACAGTTAGTGACAAAAGTGGCATTTTCAGCCCGCGAAAAAGCTGTTTTAGAGCATTAGAAATAGAAAAGGTGCACTTTTTGAAAATCAATGTTTACAAACATGTTTCACTGTCAGATGCTGTTCAAATATGATAAATATGAAGGCAAAAGCTGGTTCGAGTCACGTTGTATCATGGAATTGACTCCATACAGTAAGTATCAAAAGTGGCATTTTCAGCCCGCGAAAAGCTGTTTTAGAGCATCAGAAATAGCAACAGTGCACTTTTTGAAAATCAATGTTTACAAACATGTTTCACTGTCAGATGCTGTTCAAATATGATAAAAATGAAGGCATAAGCTGTTTCCAGTCATGTTGTATCAAGGAATTGACTCCATACAGTGAGCGGCAAAAGTGGCATTTTCAGCCCACGAAAAGTTGTTTTAGAGGATTAGAGAGAGCAACAGTGCACTTTTTCAAAATCATTGTTTACAAACATGTTTCACTGTCAGATGCTGTTCAAATATGATATAAATGAAGGCAAAAGCTGTTTCCAGTCACGTTGTATCAAGGAATTGACTCCATACAGTGAGTGGCAAAAGTGGCATTTTCAGCCCGCGAAAAGCTGTTTTAGAGCATGAGAAACAGCTAGACTGCAGTTTTTCAAAATCAATGTTAACAAACATGTTTCACTGTCAGATGGTGTTCAAATATGATATATATGAAGGCAAAAGCTGTTTCCAGTCATGTTTTTCACGGGAATTGATAGGACACAGTTAGTGACAAATACGGCATTTTCAGCCCGCGAAAAGCTGATTTAGGGCATGAGAAACAGCTAGACTGCAGTTTTTCAAAATCAGTGTTTACAAACATGTTTCACTGTCAGATGCTGTTCAAATATGTTTAATATTAAGGCAAAAGCTGTTTCCAGTCACGTTGTATCAAGGAATTGACTCCATACAGTGTGTGGCAAAAGTGGCATTTTCAGCCCGCGAAAAGCTGTTTTAGAGCATGAGAAACAGCTAGACTGCAGTTTTTCAAAATCAATGTTTACAAACATGTTTCACTGCCAGATGTTGTTCAAATCTGATAAATATGAAGCCAAAAGCTGTTTCCAGTCATGTTGTGCTCGGGAATTGAGAGGACACAGTTACTGACAAAAGTGGCATTTTCAGCCCACCAAAAGCCGTTTTAGAGTATTAGAAATAGCAAAGGTGCAGTTTTTGAAATTCAATGTTTACAAACATGCTTCACTGTCAGATGCTGTTCAAATATGATAAATGTGAAGGCAAAAGCTGTTTCCAGTCACGTTGTATAAAGGAATTGAATCCATACAGTAAGTGGCAAAAGTGGCATTTTCAGCCCGCGAAAAGCTTTTTTAGAGCATGAGAAACAGTTAGACTGCAGTTTTTCAAAATCAATTTTAACAAACATGTTTCACTGTCGATGATGTTCAAATATGACAAAAATGAAGGCAAAAGCTGTTTCCAGTCACGTTGTATCAAGGAATTGACTCCATACAGTGAGCGGCAAAAGTTGCATTTTCAGCCCGCGAAAAGCTGTTTTAGAGCATTAGAAAGATCAACTATGCACTTTTTCAAAATCAATGTTTACAAACATGTTTCACTCTCGATGCTGTTCAAAGATGATAAAAATGAAGGCAAAAGCTGTTTCCAGTCACGTTGTATCAAGGAATTGACTCCATACAAAATGGCAAAAGTGGCATTTTCAGCCAGCGAAAAGCTGTTTTAGTTCATTAGAAAGAGTAGAGGTGCACTTTTTGAAAAACAATGTTTACAAACATGTTTCACTGTCAGATGCTGTTCAAATATGATAAATATGAAGGCAAAAGCAATTTCCAGTCACGTTGTATCAAGGAATTGACTCCATACAGTGAGTGGCAAAAGTGGCATTTTCAGCCAGCGAAAAGATGTTTCAGAGCATTAGAAATAGCAACAGTGCACTTTTTCAAAATCAATGTTTACAAACATGTTTCACTGTCGGATGCTGTTCAAATATGACGAATATGAAGGCAAAAGCTATTTCCAGTCACGTTGTATAAAGGAATAGACTCCATACAGTGAGTGGCAAAAGTGGCATTTTCAGCCCGCGAAATCTGTTTTAGAGCATTAGAACTAGCAACAGTGCACTTTTTGAAAATCAATGTTTACAAACATGTTTCACTGTCACATGCTGTTCAAATATGACAAATATGAAGGCAAAACCTGTTTCCAGTCACGTTGTATCAAGGAATTGACTCCATACAGTAAGTGGCAAAAGTGGCATTTTCAGCCCGCGAAAAGCTGTTTTAGAGCATGAGAAACAGCTAAACTGCAGTTTTTCAAAATCAATGTTTACAAACATGTTTCAAAGTCAGATGGTGGGCAAATATGATAAATATGAAGGCAAAAGCTGTTTCCAGTCATGTTGTTCGCGGGAATTGATTGGACACAGTTAGTGACAAATATGGCTTTTTCAGCCCGCGAAAAGCTGTTTTAGGGCATGAGAAACTGCTAGACTGCAGTTTTTCAAAATCAATGTTTACAAACATGTTTCACTGTCAGATGCTGTTGAAATATGATAAATATGAAGGCAAAAGCTGTTTCCAGTCATGTTGTGCACGGGAATAGAGAGGACACAGTTAGTTACAAAAGTGGCATTTTCAGCCGGCGAAACGCTGTTTTAGAGCATTGGAAATAGCCAAAGTGCACTGTTTGAAAATCAGTGTTTACAAACATGTTTCACTGTCAGATGCTGTTCAAATATGATAAATGTGAAGGCAAAAGCTGATTCCAGTCACGTTGTGTAAGGGAATTGAGAGGACACAGTTACTGACAAAAGTGGCATTTTCAGCCCGCGACAAGCTGTTTTAGAGCATAAGAAATAGCAAAGGTGCACTTTTTGAAAATCAATGTTTACAAACATGTTTCACTGTCAGATGCTGTAGAAATATGATAAATATGAAGGCAAAAGCTGTTTCCAGTCACGTTGTATCAAGGAATTGAATCCATACAGTAAGTGGCAAAAGTGGCATTTTCAGCCCGCGAAAAGCTGTTTTAGAGCATTAGAAACAGCTGAACTGCAGTTTTTCAAAATCAATATTTACAAACATGTTTAACGGTCAGATGCTGTTCAAATATGATAAATGTGAAGGCAAAAATGGTTTCCATTCACGTTGTATCAAGGAATTGAATCCATACAGTAAGTGGCAAAAGTGGCATTTTCAGCCACCGAAAAGCTGTTTTAGAGCATAAGAAATAGCAAAGGTGCACTCTTTGAAAATCAATGTTTACAAACATGTTTCACTGTCAGATGCTGTTGAAATATAATAAATCTGAAGGCAAAAGCTGTTTCCAGTCATGTTGTTCACGGGAATTGAGAGGACACAGTAAGTGACAAAAGTGGCATTTTCAGCCAGCGAAAAGCTGTTTTAGAGCATAAGAAATAGCAAAGGTGCACTTTTTGAAAATCAATGTTTACAAACATGTTTCACTGTCAGATGCTGTTCAAATATGATAAATGTGAAGGCAAAAGCTGTTTCCAGTCACGTTGTATCAAGGAATTGACTCCATACAGTGAGCGGCAAAAGTCGCATATTCAGCCCGCGAAAAGCTGTTTTAGAGCATTAGAGAGAGCAACAGTGCACTTTTTCAAAATCAATGTTTACAAACATGTTTCACTGTCAGATGCTGTTCAAATATGATAAAAATGAAGGCAAAAGCTGTTTCCAGTCACGTTGTATCAAGGAATTGACCCTAAACAGTGACTGGCAAAAGTGACATTTTCAGCATGCGAAAAGCTGTTTTAGAGCATTAGAAATAGCAAAACCTACACTTTTTCAAAATCAATGTTTACAAACATGTTTCACTGTCAGATGCTGTTCAAATATGATTAATATAAAGACAAAAGCTGTTTCCAGTCACGTTGTGTAAGGGAATTGAGAGGACACAGTTACTGACAAAAGTGGCATTTTCAGCCCGCGAAAAGCTGTTTTAGAGCATAAGAAATAGCGAAAGTGCACTTTTTGAAAATCAATGTTTACAAACATGCTTCACTGTCAGATGCTGTTCAAATATGTTTAATATGAAGGCAAAAGCTGTTTCCAGTCACGTTGTATCAAGGAATTGACTCCATACAGTGAGTGGCAAAAATCGCATTTTCAGCCCGCGAAAAGCTGCTTTAGAGCATTAGAAAGAGCAACGGTGCACTTTTTGAAAATCAATGTTTACAAACATGTTTCACTGTCAGATGCTGTTCAAATATGATAAATGTGAAGGCAAAAGCTGTTTCCAGTCACGTTGTATCAAGGAATTGAATCCATACAGTAAGTGGCAAAAGTGGCATTTTCAGCCCGCGAAAAGCTGTTTTAGAGCATAAGAAATAGCAAAGGTGCACTTTTTGAAAATCAATGTTTACAAACATGTTTCACTGTCAGATGCTGTTCAAATATGATAAATGTGAAGGCAAAAGCTGTTTCCAGTCACGTTGTATCAAGGAATTGATTCCATACAGTGAGCGGCAAAAGTCGCATTTTCAGCAAGCGAAAAGCTGTTTTAGAGCATTAGAGAGAGCAACAGTGCACTTTTTCAAAATCAATGTTTACAAACATGTTTCACTGTCAGATGCTGTTCAAATATGATAAATGTGAAGGCAAAAGCTGTTTCCAGTCACGTTGTATCAAGGAATTGAATCCATACAGTAAGTGGCAAAAGCGGCATTTTCAGCCCGCGAAAAGCTGTTTTAGAGCATTAGAAATAGCAACAGTGCACTTTTTCAAAATCAATGTTTACAAACATGTTTCACTGTCGGATGCCTTTCAAGTATGATGAATATGAGGGCAAAAGCTGTTTCCAGTCACGTTGTATCAAGGAATAGACTCCATACAGTGAGTGGCAAAAGTCGCATTTTCAGGACGCGAAAAGCTGTTTTAGAGCATTAGAAACAGCAAAGGTGCACTTTTTGAAAATCAATGTTTACAAACATGTTTCACTGTCAGATGCTGTTCAAATATGTTTAATATTAAGGCAATAGCTGTTTCCAGTCACTTTGTGTAAGGGAATTGAGAGGACACAGTTAGTGACAAAAGTGGCATTTTCAGACAGCGAAAAGCTGTTTTAAGGCATAAGAAATAGCAAAAGTGCGCTTTTTCAAAATCAATATTTACAAACATGTTTCACTGTCAGATGCTGTTCAAATATGATAAATATGAAGGCAAAAGCTGTTTCCAATCACGTTGTATCAAGGAATTGACTCCATACAGTGAGTGGCAAAAGTGGCATTTTCAGCATGCGAAAAGCTGTTTTAGAGCATTAGAAATAGCAAAACCTACACTTTTTCAAAATCAATGTTTACAAACATGTTTCACTGTCAGATGCTGTTCAAATATGATAAATATAAAGGCAAAAGCTGTTTCCAGTCACGTTGTGTAAGGGAATTGAGAGGACACAGTTACTGACAAAAGTGGCATTTTCAGCCCGCGAAAAGCTGTTTTAGAGCATTAGAAACAGCTGAACTGCAGTTTTTCAAAATCAATGTTTACAAACATGTTTAACTGTCAGATGCTGTTCAAATATGATAAATGTGAAGGCAAAAGCTGTTTCCATTCACGTTGTATCAAGGAATTGAATCCATACAGTAAGTGGCAAAAGTGGCATTTTCAGCCACCGAAAAGCTGTTTTAGAGCATGAGAAACAACTAGACTGCAGTTTTTCAAAATCAATGTTTACAAACATGTTTCACTGCCAGATGTTGTTCAAATCTGATAAATATGAAGCCAAAAGCTGTTTCCAGTCATGTTGTGCTCGAGAATTGAGATGACACAGTTAGTGGCAAAAGTGGCATTTTCAGCCCGCGAAAAGCTGTTTTAGAGCATAAGAAATCACAAAGGTGCACTTTTTGAAAATCAATGTTTACAAACATGTTTCACTGTCAGATGCTGTTCAAATATGATAAATGTGAAGGCAAAAGCTGTTTCCAGTCACGTTGTATCAAGGAATTGACTCCATACAGTGAGCGGCAAAAGTCGCATATTCAGCCCGCGAAAAGCTGTTTTAGAGCATTAGAGAGAGCAACAGTGCACTTTTTCAAAATCAATTTTTACAAACATGTTTCACTGTCAGATGCTGTTCAAATATGATAAAAATGAAGGCAAAAGCTGTTTCCAGTCACGTTGTATCAAGGAATTTACTCCATACAGTGAGTGGCAAAAGTGGCATTTCAGGCCGCGAAAAGATGTTTTAGAGCATGAGAAACAGCTAGACTGCAGTTTTTCAAAATCAATGTTTCCAAACATGTTTCACGGTCACATGCTGTTCAAATATGATAAATATGAAGGCAAAAGCTGTTTCCAGTCACGTTGTATCAAGGAATTGACCCTAAACAGTGACTGGCAAAAGTGGCATTTTTAGCATGCGAAAAGCTGTTTTAGAGCATTAGAAATAGCAAAACCTACACTTTTTCAAAATCAATGTTTACAAACATGTTTCACTGTCAGATGCTGTTCAAATATGATAAATATAAAGGCAAAAGCTTTTTCCAGTCACGTTGTGTAAGGGAATTGAGAGGACACAGTTACTGACAAAAGTGGCATTTTCAGCCACCGAAAAGCTGTTTTAGAGCATTAGAAACAGCTGAACTGCAGTTTTTCAAAATCAATGTTTACAAACATGTTTCACTGTCAGATGCTGTTGAATTATGATAAATATGAAGGCAAAAGCTGTTTCCAGTCACGTTGTATCAAGGAATTGAATCCATACAGTAAGTGGCAAAAGTGGCATTTTCAGCCCGCGAAAAGCTGTTTTAGAGCATTAGAAACAGCTGAACTGCAGTTTTTCAAAATCAATGTTTACAAACATGTTTAACTGTCAGATGCTGTTCAAATATGATAAATGTGAAGGCAAAAGTTGTTTCCATTCATGTTGTATCAAGGAATTGAATCCATACAGTAAGTGGCAAAAGTGGCATTTTCAGCCACCGAAAAGCTGTTTTAGAGCATAAGAAATAGCAAAGGTGCACTTTTTGAAAATCAATGTTTACAAACATGTTTCACTGTCAGATGCTGTTGAAATATGATAAATCTGAAGGCAAAAGCTGTTTCCAGTCACGTTGTATCAAGGAATTGACTCCATACAGTGAGCGGCAAAAGTCGCATTTTCAGCCCGCGAAAAGCTGTTTTAGAGCATGAGAAACAACTAGACTGCAGTTTTTCAAAATCAATGTTTACAAACATGTTTCACTGCCAGATGTTGTTCAAATCTGATAAATATGAAGCCAAAAGCTGTTTCCAGTCATGTTGTGCTCGAGAATTGAGAGGATACAGTTAGTGACAAAAGTGGCATTTTCAGACCGCGAAAAGCTGTTTTAGAGCATAAGAAATAGCAAAGGTGCACTTTTTGAAAATCAATGTTTACAAACATGTTTCACTGTCAGATGCTGTTCAAATATGATAAATGTGAAGGCAAAAGCTGTTCCAGTCACGTTGTATCAAGGAATTGAAACCATACAGTAAGTGGCAAAAGTGGCATTTTCAGCCCGCGAAAAGCTGTTTTAGAGCATAAGAAATAGCAAAGGTGCACTTTTTCAAAATCAATGTTTCCAAACATGTTTCACTGTCAGATGCTGTTCAAATATGATAAAAATGAAGGCAAAAGCTGTTTCCAGTCACGTTGTATCAAGGAATTGACCCTAAACAGTGACTGGCAAAAGTGGCATTTTCAGCATGCGAAAAGCTGTTTTAGAGCATTAGAAATAGCAAAACCTACACTTTTTCAAAATCAATGTTTACAAACATGTTTCACTGTCAGATGCTGTTCAAATATGATAAATATAAAGGCAAAAGGTGTTTCCAGTCACGTTGTGTAAGGGAATTGAGAGGACACAGTTACTGACAAAAGTGGCATTTTCTGCCCGCGAAAAGCTGTTTTAGAGCATTAGAAACAGCTGAACTGCAGTTTTTCAAAATCAATCTTTACAAACATGTTTCACTGTCAGATGCTGTTCAAACATGATAAAAATGAAGGCAAAAGCTGTTTCCAGTCACGTTGTATCAAGGAATTGACCCTAAACAGTGACTGGCAAAAGTGACATTTTCAGCATGCGAAAAGCTGTTTTAGAGCATTATAAATAGCAAAACCTACACTTTTTCAAAATCAATGTTTACAAACATGTTTCACTGTCAGATGCTGTTCAAATATGATAAATATAAAGGCAAAAGCTGTTTCCAGTCACGTTGTGTAAGGGAATTGAGAGGACACAGTTACTGACAAAAGTGGCATTTTCAGTCCGCGAAAAGCTGTTTTAGAGTATTAGAAATAGCAAAGGTGCAGTTTTTGAAATTCAATGTTTACAAACATGTTTCACTGTCAGATGCTGTTCAAATATGATAAATGTGAAGGCAAAAGCTGTTTCCAGTCACGTTGTATAAAGGAATTGAATCCATACAGTAAGTGGCAAAAGTGGCATTTTCAGCCCGCGAAAAGCTTTTTTAGAGCATGAGAAACAGTTAGACTGCAGTTTTTCAAAATCAATTTTAACAAACATGTTTCACTGTCGATGATGTTCAAAAATGACAAAAATGAAGGCAAAAGCTGTTTCCAGTCACGTTGTATCAAGGAATTGACTCCATACAGTGAGCGGCAAAAGTTGCATTTTCAGCCCGCGAAAAGCTGTTTTAGAGCATTAGAAAGATCAACTATGCACTTTTTCAAAATCAATGTTTACAAACATGTTTCACTCTCGATGCTGTTCAAATATGATAAAAATGAAGGCAAAAGCTGTTTCCAGTCACGTTGTATCAAGGAATTGACCCTAAACAGTGACTGGCAAAAGTGGCATTTTCAGCATGCGAAAAGCTGTTTTAGAGCATTAGAAAGAGCAAAACCTACACTTTTTCAAAATCAATGTTTACAAACATGTTTCACTGTCAGATGCTGTTCAAATATGATAAATATGAAGGCAAAAGCTGTTTCCAGTCACGTTGTGTAAGGGAATTGAGAGGACACAGTTACTGACAAAAGTGGCATTTTCAGCCCGCGAAAAGCTTTTTTAGAGCATGAGAAACAGCTGAACTGCAGTTTTTCAAAATCAATTTTACCAAACATGTTTCACTGTCGATGATGTTCAAATATGACAAAAATGAAGGCAAAAGCTGCTTCCAGTCACGTTGTATCAAGGAATTGACTCCATACAGTGAGCGGCAAAAGTTGCATTTTCAGCCCGCGAAAAGCTGTTTTAGAGCATTAGAAAGATCAACTATGCACTTTTTCAAAATCAATGTTTACAAACATGTTTCACTCTCGATGCTGTTCAAATATGATAAAAATGAAGGCAAAAACTTTTTCCAGTCACGTTGTATCAAGGAATTGACTCCATACAAAATGGCAAAAGTGGCATTTTCAGCCAGCGAAAAGCTGTTTTAGTTCATTAGAAAGAGTAGAGGTGCACTTTTTGAAAATCAATGTTTACAAACATGTTTCACTGTCAGATGCTGTTCAAATATGATAAATATGAAGGCAAAAGCAATTTCCAGTCACGTTGTATCAAAGAATTGACTCCATACAGTGAGTGGCAAAAGTGGCATTTTCAGCCAGCGAAAAGCTGTTTCAGAGCATTAGAAATAGCAACAGTGCACTTTTTCAAAATCAATGTTTACAAACATGTTTCACTGTCGGATGCTGTTCAAATATGACGAATATGAAGGCAAAAGCTATTTCCAGTCACGTTGTATAAAGGAATAGACTCCATACTGTGAGTGGCAAAAGTGGCATGTTCAGCCCGCGAAAAGCTGTTTTAGAGCATTAGAAATAGCAAAACTTACACGTTTTAAAAATCAATGTTTCCAAACATGTTTCACTCTCAGATGCGGTTCAAATATGTTTAATATGAAGGCAAAAGCTGTTTCCGGTCACGTTGTGTAAGGGATTTGAGAAGACACAGTTACTGACAAAAGTGGCATTTTCAGACCGCGAAAAGGTGTTTTAGAGCATTAGAAAGATCAACTATGCACTTTTTCAAAATCAATGTTTACAAACATGTTTCACTGTCAGATGCTGTTCAAATATGATAAAAATGAAGGCAAAGGCTGTTTCCAGTCACGTTGTATCAAGGAATTGACTCTATACAGTGAGTGGCAAAAGTCGCATTTTCAGCCCGCGAAAAGCTGTTTTAGAGCATTAGAAAGAGCAACGGTGCACTTTTTGAAAATCAATGTTTACAAACATGTTTCACTGTCAGATGCTGTTCAAATATGTTTAATATGAAGGCAAAAGCTGTTTCCAGTCACGTTGTATCAAGGAATTGACTCCATACAGTGAGTGGCAAAAGTCGCATTTTCAGCCCGCGAAAAGCTGTTTTAGAGCATTAGAAAGAGCAACGGTGCACTTTTTGAAAATCAATGTTTACAAACATGTTTCACTGTCAGATGCTGTTCAAATATGTTTAATATGAAGGCAAAAGCTGTTTCCAGTCACGTTGTATCAAGGAATTGACTCCATGCAGTGAACGGCAAAAGTCGCATTTTCAGCCCGCGAAAAGCTTTTTTACAGCTTTAGAGAGAGCAACACTGCACTTTTTAAAAATCAATGTTTACAAACATGTTTCACTGTCAGATGCTGTTCAAACATGATAAAATTGAAGGCAAAAGCTGTTTCCAGTCACGTTGTATCAAGGAATTGACCCTAAACAGTGACTGGCAAAAGTGGCATTTTCAGCATGCGAAAAGCTGTTTTAGAGCATTAGAAATAGCAAAACCTACACTTTTTCAAAATCAATGTTTACAAACATGTTTCACTGTCAGATGCTGTTCAAATATGATAAATATGAAGGCAAAAGCTGTTTCCAGTCACGTTGTGTAAGGGAATTGAGAGGACACAGTTACTGACAAAAGTGGCATTTTCAGCCCGCGAAAAGCTGTTTTCGAGCATAAGAAATAGCAAAAGTGCACTTTTTGAAAATCAATGTTTACAAACATGTTTCACTGTCAGATGCTGTTGAAATCTGATAAATATGAAGGCAAAAGCTGTTTCCAGTCATGTTGTTCAAGGGAATTGATAGGACACAGTTCGTGACAAATATGGCATTTTCAGCCCGCGAAAAGCTGTTTTAGAGCATGAGAAACTGCTAGACTGCAGTTTTTCAAAATCAATGTTTACAAACATGTTTCACTGTCAGATGCTGTTCAAATATGTTTAATATGAAGGCAAAAGCTGTTTCCAGTCACGTTGTATCAAGGAATTGACTCCATACAGTGAGTGGCAAAAGTCGCATTTTCAGCATGCGAAAAGCTGTTTTAGAGCATTAGAAAGAGCAACGGTGCACTTTTTTAAAATCAATGTTTACAAACATGTTTCACTCTCAGATGCGGTTCAAATATGTTTAATATGAAGGCAAAAGCTGTTTCCAGTCACGTTGTATCAAGGAATTGACTTCATACAGTGAGCGGCAAAAGTGACATATTCAGCCATTGAAAAGTTGTTTTAGAGCATTAGAAACAGCTGAACTGCAGTTTTTCAAAATCAATGTTTACAAACATGTTTCACTGTCAGATGTCGTTGAAATATGATAGATATGAAGGCAAAAGCTGTTTCCAGTCATGTTGTGCACGGGAATTGAGAGGACACAGTTAGTGACAAAAGTGGCATTTTCAGCCCGCGAAAAGCTGTTTTAGAGCATTGGAAATAGCCAAAGTGCACTGTTTTAAAATCAGTGTTTACAAACATGTTTCACTGTAAGATGCTGTTCAAATTGTTGAATATGAAGGCAAAAGCTGTTTCCAGTCACGTTGTATCAAGGAATTGACCCTATAGAGTGACTGGCAAAAGTGGCATTTTCAGCCACCGAAAAGCTGTTTTAGAGCATGAGAAAAACTAGACTGCAGTTTTACAAAATCAATGTTTACAAACATGTTTCACTGCCAGATGTTGTTCAAATCTGATAAATATGAAGCCAAAAGCTGTTTCCAGTCATGTTGTGCTCGGGAATTGAGAGGACACAGTTTGTGACAAAAGTGGCATTTTCAGCCCGCGAAAAGCTGTTTTAGAGCATAAGAAATAGCAAAGCTGCACTTTTTGAAAATCAATGTTTACAAACATGTTTCACTGTCAGATGCTGTTCAAATATCATAAAACTGAAGGCAAAAGCTGTTTCCAGTCACGATGTATCAAGGAATTGACTCCATGCAGTGAGCGGCAAAAGTCGCATTTTTAGCCCGCGAAAAGCTGTTTTAGAGCATTAGAGAGAGCAACAGTGCACTTTTTCAAAATCAATGTTTACAAACCTGTTTCAATGTCAGATGCTGTTCAAACATGATAAATATGAAGGCAAAAGCTGTTTCCAGTCACGTTGTATCAAGGAATTGACCGTAAACAGTTACTGGCAAAAGTGGCATTTTCAGCATGCGAAAAGCTTTTTTAGAGCATTAGAAATAGCAAAACCTACACTTTTTCAAAATCAATGTTTCCAAACATGTTTCACTGTCAGATGCTGTTCAAATATGATAAATATGAAGGCAAAAGCTGTTCCCAGTCACGTTGTGTGAGAGAATTGAGAGGACACAGTTACTGACAAAAGTGGCATTTTCAGCCCGCGAAAAGCTGTTTTAGAGCATAAGAAATAGCAAAAGTGCACTTTTTGAAAATCAATGTTTACAAACATGTTTCACTGTCAGATGCTGTTGAAATATGTTTAATGTGAAGGCAAAAGCTGTTTCCAGTCACGTTGTATCAAGGAATTGACTCCATACAGTGAGTGGCAAAAGTCGCATTGTCAGCCCGCGAAAAGCTGTTTTAGAGCATTAGAAAGAGCAACGGTGCACTTTTTGAAAATCAATGTTTCCAATCATGTTTCACTCTCAGATGCGGTTCAAATATGTTTAATATGAAGGCAAAAGCTGTTTCCAGTCACGTTGTATCAAGGAATTGACTTTATACAGTGAGCGGCAAAAGTGACATTTTCAGCCACCGAAAAGTTGTTTTAGAGCATTATAAACAGCTGAACTGCAGTTTTTCAAAATCAATGTTTACAAACATGTTTCACTGTCAGATGCTGTTGAAATATGATAAATCTGAAGGCAAAAGCTGTTTCCAGTCATGTTGTTCACGGGAATTGAGAGGACACAGTTAGTGACAAAAGTGGCATTTTCAGCCCGCGAAAAGCTGTTTTAGAGCATTAGAAATAGAAACAGTGCACTTTTTCAAAATTAATGTGTACAAACATGTTTCACGTTCAGATGCTGTTCAAATATGATAAATATGAAGACAAAAGCTGTTTCCAGTCATGTTGTATCAAGGAATTGACTCCATACAGTGAGGGGCAAAAGTGGCATTTTCAGCCCGCGAAAAGCTGTTTTAGAGCATGAGAAACAGCTAGACTGCAGTTTTTCAAAATCAATGTTTACAAACATGTTTCACTGCCAGATGTTGTTCAAATCTGATAAATATGAAGCCAAAAGCTGTTTCCAGTCATGTTGTGCTCGGGAATTGAGAGGACACAGTTACTGACAAAAGTGGCATTTTCAGCCCGCCAAAAGCCGTTTTAGAGTATTAGAAATAGCAAAGGTGCAGTTTTTGAAATTCAATGTTTACAAACATGTTTCAATGTCAGATGCTGTTCAAATATGATAAATGTGAAGGCAAAAGCTGTTTCCAGTCACGTTGTATAAAGGAATTGAATCCATACAGTAAGTGGCAAAAGTGGCATTTTCAGCCCGCGAAAAGCTTTTTTAGAGCATGAGAAACAGTTAGACTGCAGTTTTTCAAAATCAATTTTAACAAACATGTTTCACTGTCGATGATGTTCAAATATGACAAAAATGAAGGCAAAAGCTGTTTCCAGTCACGTTGTATCAAGGAATTGACTCCATACAGTGAGCGGCAAAAGTTGCATTTTCAGCCCGCGAAAAGCTGTTTTAGAGCATTAGAAAGATCAACTATGCACTTTTTCAAAATCAATGTTTACAAACATGTTTCACTCTCGATGCTGTTCAAAGATGATAAAAATGAAGGCAAAAGCTGTTTCCAGTCACGTTGTATCAAGGAATTGACTCCATACAAAATGCAAAAGTGGCATTTTCAGCCAGCGAAAAGCTGTTTTAGTTCATTAGAAAGAGTAGAGGTGCACTTTTTGAAAAACAATGTTTACAAACATGTTTCACTGTCAGATGCTGTTCAAATATGATAAATATGAAGGCAAAAGCAATTTCCAGTCACGTTGTATCAAGGAATTGACTCCATACAGTGAGTGGCAAAAGTGGCATTTTCAGCCAGCGAAAAGATGTTTCAGAGCATTAGAAATAGCAACAGTGCACTTTTTCAAAATCAATGTTTACAAACATGTTTCACTGTCGGATGCTGTTCAAATATGACGAATATGAAGGCAAAAGCTATTTCCAGTCACGTTGTATAAAGGAATAGACTCCATACAGTGAGTGGCAAAAGTGGCATTTTCAGCCCGCGAAATCTGTTTTAGAGCATTAGAACTAGCAACAGTGCACTTTTTGAAAATCAATGTTTACAAACATGTTTCACTGTCACATGCTGTTCAAATATGACAAATATGAAGGCAAAACCTGTTTCCAGTCACGTTGTATCAAGGAATTGACTCCATACAGTAAGTGGCAAAAGTGGCATTTCAGCCCGCGAAAAGCTGTTTTAGAGCATGAGAAACAGCTAAACTGCAGTTTTTCAAAATCAATGTTTACAAACATGTTTCAAAGTCAGATGGTGGGCAAATATGATAAATATGAAGGCAAAAGCTGTTTCCAGTCATGTTGTTCGCGGGAATTGATTGGACACAGTTAGTGACAAATATGGCTTTTTCAGCCCGCGAAAAGCTGTTTTAGGGCATGAGAAACTGCTAGACTGCAGTTTTTCAAAATCAATGTTTACAAACATGTTTCACTGTCAGATGCTGTTGAAATATGATAAATATGAAGGCAAAAGCTGTTTCCAGTCATGTTGTGCACGGGAATAGAGAGGACACAGTTAGTTACAAAAGTGGCATTTTCAGCCGGCGAAACGCTGTTTTAGAGCATTGGAAATAGCCAAAGTGCACTGTTTGAAAATCAGTGTTTACAAACATGTTTCACTGTCAGATGCTGTTCAAATATGATAAATGTGAAGGCAAAAGCTGATTCCAGTCACGTTGTGTAAGGGAATTGAGAGGACACAGTTACTGACAAAAGTGGCATTTTCAGCCCGCGACAAGCTGTTTTAGAGCATAAGAAATAGCAAAGGTGCACTTTTTGAAAATCAATGTTTACAAACATGTTTCACTGTCAGATGCTGTAGAAATATGATAAATATGAAGGCAAAAGCTGTTTCCAGTCACGTTGTATCAAGGAATTGAATCCATACAGTAAGTGGCAAAAGTGGCATTTTCAGCCCGCGAAAAGCTGTTTTAGAGCATTAGAAACAGCTGAACTGCAGTTTTTCAAAATCAATATTTACAAACATGTTTAACGGTCAGATGCTGTTCAAATATGATAAATGTGAAGGCAAAAATGGTTTCCATTCACGTTGTATCAAGGAATTGAATCCATACAGTAAGTGGCAAAAGTGGCATTTTCAGCCACCGAAAAGCTGTTTTAGAGCATAAGAAATAGCAAAGGTGCACTCTTTGAAAATCAATGTTTACAAACATGTTTCACTGTCAGATGCTGTTGAAATATAATAAATCTGAAGGCAAAAGCTGTTTCCAGTCATGTTGTTCACGGGAATTGAGAGGACACAGTAAGTGACAAAAGTGGCATTTTCAGCCAGCGAAAAGCTGTTTTAGAGCATAAGAAATAGCAAAGGTGCACTTTTTGAAAATCAATGTTTACAAACATGTTTCACTGTCAGATGCTGTTCAAATATGATAAATGTGAAGGCAAAAGCTGTTTCCAGTCAAGTTGTGTCAAGGAATTGACTCCATACAGTAAGTGGCAAAAGTGGCATTTGCAGCCCGCGAAAAAGCTGTTTTAGAGCATGAGAAATAGCAAAGTGCTTTTTGAAAATCAATGTTTACAAACAGATGCTGTTCAAATATGTTTAATATGAAGGCAAAAGCTGTTTCCAGTCACGTTGTATCAAGGAATTGACTCCATACAGTGAGTGGCAAAAGTCGCATTTTCAGCCCGCGAAAAGCTGTTTTAGAGCATTAGAAAGAGCAACGGTGCACTTTTTGAAAATCAATGTTTACAAACATGTTTCACTGTCAGATGCTGTTCAAATATGTTTAATATGAAGGCAAAAGCTGTTTCCAGTCACGTTGTATCAAGGAATTGACTCCATGCAGTGAGCGGCAAAAGTCGCATTTTCAGCCCAAGAAAAGCTGTTTTAGAGCATGAGAAACAGCTAGACTGCAGTTTTTCAAAATCAATGTTTACAAACATGTTTCACTCTCAGATGCGGTTCAAATATGTTTAATATGAAGGCAAAAGCTGTTTCCAGTCACGTTGTATCAAGGAATTGACTTAATACAGTGAGCGGCAAAAGTGACATTTTCAGGCACATAAAAGCTGTTTTAGAGCATTAGAAACAGCTGAACTGCAGTTTTTCAAAATCAATGTTTACAAACATGTTTCACTGTCAGATGCTGTTCAAATATGTTTGATATGAAGGCAAAAGCTGTTTCCAGTCACGTTGTATCAAGGAATTGACCCTAAACAGTGACTGGCAAAAGTGGCATTTTCAGCATGCTAAAAGCTGTTTTAGAGCATTAGAAATAGCAAAACCTACACTTTTTCAAAATCAATGTTTACAAACATGTTTCACTGTCAGATGCTGTTCAAATATGATAAATATGAAGGCAAAAGCTGTTTCCAGTCACGTTGTATCAAGGAATTGACTCCATACAGTAAGTCTGAAAAGTGGCATTTTCAGCCCGCGAAAAGCTGTTTTAGAGCATGAGAAACAGCTAGACTGCAGTTTTTCAAAATCAATGTTTACAAACATGTTTAACTGTCACATGCTGTTCAAATATGATAAATATGAAGGCAAAAGCAATTTCGAGTCACGTTGTATCAAGGAATTGACTCCATACAGTCAGTGGCAAAAGTGGCATTTTCAGCCCGCGAAAAGCTGTTTCAGAGCATTAGAAACAGCTAAACTGCAGTTTTTCAAAATCAATGTTTACAAACATGTTTCACTGCCAGATGTTGTTCAAATATGATAAATATGAAGCCAAAAGCTGTTTCCAGTCATGTTGTGCTCGAGAATTGAGAGGACACAGTTACTGACAAAAGTGGCATTTTCAGCCCGCGAAAAGCTGTTTTAGAGCATAAGAAATAGCGAAAGTGCACTTTTTGAAAATCAATGTTTACAAACATGTTTCACTGTCAGATGCTGTTCAAATATGTTTAATATGAAGGCAAAAGCTGTTTCCAGTCACGTTGTATCAAGGAATTGACTCCATACAGTGAGTGGCAAAAGTCGCATTTTCAGCCCGCGAAAAGCTGTTTTAGAGCATTAGAAACAGATGAACTGCAGTTTTTCAAAATCAATGTTTACAAACATGTTTCACTGTCAGATGCTGTTCAAATATGATAAATATGAAGACAAAAGCAATTTCCAGTCATGTTGTGTAAGGGAATTGAGAGGACACAGTTGCTGACAAAAGTGGCATTTTCAGCCCGCGATAAGCTGTTTTAGAGCATTAGAAACAGCTGAACTGCAGTTTTTAAAAATCAATGTTTACAAACATGTTTCACTGTCAGATGCTGTTGAAATATGATAAATATGAAGGCAAAAGCTGTTTCCAGTCACGTTGTATCAAGAAATTGAATCCATACAGTAAGTGGCAAAAGTGGCATTTTCAGCCACCGAAAAGCTGTTTTGGAGCATTAGAAACAGCTGAACTGCAGTTTTTCAAAATCAATGTTTACAAACATGTTTAACTGTCAGATGCTGTTCAAATATGATAAATGTGAAGGCAAAAGTTGTTTCCATTAACGTTGTATCAAGGAATTGAATCCATACAGTAAGTGGCAAAAGTGGCATTTTCAGCCACCGAAAAGCTGTTTTAGAGCATTAGAAACAGCTGAACTGCAGTTTTTCTAAATCAATGTTTACAAACATGTTTCACTGTCAGATGCTGTTCAAATATGATAAATATGAAGGCAAAAGCTGTTTCCAGTCACGTTGTATCAAGGAATTGAATCCATACAGTAAGTGGCAAAAGTGGCATTTTCAGCCCGCGAAAAGCTGTTTTAGAGCATAAGAAATAGCAAAGGTGCACTTTTTGAAAATCAATGTTTACAAACATGTTTCACTGTCAGATGCTGTTCAAATATGATAAATGTGAAGGCAAAAGCTGTTTCCAGTCACGTTGTATCAAGGAATTGACTCCATACAGTGAGTGGCAAAAGTGGCATTTTCAGCCCGCGAAAAGCTGTTTTAGAGCATTAGAAACAGGTAGACTGCACTTTTTCAAAATCAATGTTTACAAACATGTTTCACTGTCAGATGCTGTTCAAATATGATAAAATGAAGGCAAAAGCTGTTTCCAGTCACGTTGTATCAAGGAATTGACTCCATGCAGTGGGTGGCAAAAGTCGCATTTTCAGCCCGCGAAAAGCTGTTTTAGAGCATTAGAGAGAGCAACAGTGCACTTTTTCAAAATCAATGTTTACAAACATGTTTCACTGTCAGATGCTTTTCAAATATGATAAAAATGAAGGCAAAAGCTGTTTCCAGTCACGTTGTATCAAGGAATTGAATCCATACAGTGAGTGGCAAAAGTGGCATTTTCAGCCACCGAAAAGCTGTTTTAGAGCATTAGAAACAGCTGAACTGCAGTTTTTCAAAATCAATGTTTACAAACATGTTTCACTGTCAGATGCTGTTCAAATATGATAAATGTGAAGGCAAAAGCTGTTTCCAGTCACGTTGTATCAAGGAATTGAATCCATACAGTGAGTGGCAAAAGTGGCATTTTCAGCCCGCGAAAAGCTGTTTTAGAGCATAAGAAATAGCAAAGGTGCACTTTTTGAAAATCAATGTTTACAAACATGTTTCACTGTCAGATGCTGTTCAAATATGATAAATGTGAAGGCAAAAGCTGTTTCCAGTCACGTTGTATCAAGGAATTGAATCCATACAGTAAGTGGCAAAAGTGGCATTTTCAGCCCGCGAAAAGCTGTTTTAGAGCATAAGAAATAGCAAAGGTGCACTTTTTGAAAATCAATGTTTACAAACATGTTTCACTGTCAGATGCTGTTCAAATATGATAAATGTGAAGGCAAAAGCTGTTTCCAGTCACGTTGTATCAAGGAATTGACTCCATACAGTGAGCGGCAAAAGTCGCATTTTCAGCCCTCGAAAAGCTGTTTTAGAGCATTAGAGAGAGCAACAGTGCCCTTTTTCAAAATCAATGTTTACAAACATGTTTCACTGTCAGATGCTGTTCAAATATGATAAATGTGAAGGCAAAAGCTGTTTCCAGTCACGTTGTATCAAGGAATTGAATCCATACAGTAAGTGGCAAAAGCGGCATTTTCAGCCCGCGAAAATCTGTTTTAGAGCATTAGAAATAACAACAGTGCACTTTTTCAAAATCAATGTTTACAAACATGTTTCACTGTCGGATACTTTTCAAATATGATGAATATGAAGGCAAAAGCTGTTTCCAATCACGTTGTATCAAGGAATTGACTCCATACAGTGAGTGGCAAAAGTGGCATTTCAGGCCGCGAAAAGATGTTTTAGAGCATGAGAAACAGCTAGACTGTAGTTTTTCAAAATCAATGTTTCCAAACATGTTTCACGGTCACATGCTGTTCAAATATGATAAATATGAAGGCAAAAGCTGTTTCCAGTCACGTTGTATCAAGGAATTGACCCTAAACAGTGACTGGCAAAAGTGGCATTTTCAGCATGCGAAAAGCTGTTTTAGAGCATAAGAAATAGCAAAGGTGCACTTTTTGAAAATCAATGTTTACAAACATGTTTCACTGTCAGATGCTGTTCAAATATGATAAATATAAAGGCAAAAGCTGTTTCCAGTCACGTTGTGTAAGGGAATTGAGAGGACACAGTTACTGACAAAAGTGGCATTTTCAGCCCGCGAAAAGCTGTTTTAGAGCATAAGAAATAGCAAAGGTGCACTTTTTGAAAATCAATGTTTACAAACATGTTTCACTATCAGATGCTGTTCAAATATGATAAATGTGAAGCCAAAAGCTGTTTCCAGTCACGTTGTATCAAGGAATTGAATCCATACAGTAAGTGGCAAAAGTGGCATTTTCAGCCCGCGAAAAGCTGTTTTAGAGCATTAGAAACAGCTGAACTGCAGTTTTTCAAAATCAATATTTACAAACATGTTTAACTGTCAGATGCTGTTCAAATATGATAAATGTGAAGGCAAAAGTGGTTTCCATTCACGTTGTATCAAGGAATTGAATCCATACAGTAAGTGGCAAAAGTGGCATTTTCAGCCACCGAAAAGCTGTTTTAGAGCATAATAAATAGCAAAGGTGCACTTTTTGAAAATCAATGTTTACAAACATGTTTCACTGTCAGATGCTGTTGAAATATAATAAATCTGAAGGCAAAAACTGTTTCCAGTCATGTTGTTCACGGGAATTGAGAGGACACAGTTAGTGACAAAAGTGGCATTTTCAGCCCGCGAAAAGCTGTTTTAGAGCATTAGAAACAGCTGAACTGCAGTTTTTCAAAATCAATGTTTACAAACATGTTTCACTGTCAGATGCTGTTCAAATATGATAAATGTGAAGGCAAAAGCTGTTTCCAGTCACGTTGTATCAAGGAATTGACTCCATGCAGTGAGCGGCAAAAGTCGCATTTTCAGCCCGCGAAAAGCTGTTTTAGAGCATTAGAGAGAGCAACAGTGCACTTTTTCAAAATCAATGTTTACAAACATGTTTCACTGTCATATGCTGTTCAAATATGATAAAAATGAAGGCAAAAGCTGTTTCCAGTCACGTTGTATCAAGGAATTGACTCCATGCAGTGAGCGGCAAAAGTCGCATTTTCAGCCCGCGAAAAGCTGTTTTAGAGCATTAGAGAGAGCAACAGTGCACTTTTTCAAAATCAATGTTTACAAACATGTTTCACTGTCAGATGCTGTTCAAATATGATAAATGTGAAGGCAAAAGTTGTTTCCAGTCACGTTGTATCAAGGAATTGAATCCATACAGTAAGTGGCAAAAGTGGCATTTTCAGCCACCGAAAAGCTGTTTTAGAGCATTAGAAACAGCTGAACTGCAGTTTTTCAAAATCAATGTTTACAAACATGTTTCACTGTCAGATGCTGTTGAAATATGATAAATATGAAGGCAAAAGCTGTTTCCAGTCACGTTGTATCAAGGAATTGAATCCATACAGTGAGTGGCAAAAGTGGCATTTTCAGCCCGCGAAAAGCTGTTTTAGAGCATAAGAAATAGCAAAGGTGCACTTTTTGAAAATCAATGTTTACAAAAATGTTTCACTGTCAGATGCTGTTCAAATATGATAAATGTGAAGGCAAAAGCTGTTTCCAGTCACGTTGTATCAAGGAATTGAATCCATACAGTAAGTGGCAAAAGTGGCATTTTCAGCCCGCGAAAAGCTGTTTTAGAGCATTAGAAATAGCAACAGGTGCACTTTTTGAAAATCAATGTTTACAAACATGTTTCACTGTCAGATGCTGTTCAAATATGATAAATATGAAGGCAATAGCTGTTTCCAGTCACGTTGTATCAAGGAATTGACTCCATACAGTGAGTGGCAAAAGTGGCATTTTCAGCCCGCGAAAAGCTGTTTTAGAGCATTAGAAACAGGTGACTGCAGTTTTTCAAAATCAATGTTTACAAACATGTTTCACTGTCAGATGCTGTTCAAATATGATAAATATGAAGGCAAAAGCTGTTTCCAGTCACGTTGTGTAAGGGAATTGAGAGGACACAGTTACTGACAAAAGTGGCATTTTCAGCCCGCGAAAAGCTGTTTTAGAGCATAAGAAATAGCAAAGGTGCACTTTTTGAAAATCAATGTTTACAAACATGTTTCACTGTCAGATGCTGTAGAAATATGATAAATATGAAGGCAAAAGCTGTTTCCAGTCACGTTGTATCAAGGAATTGAATCCATACAGTAAGTGGCAAAAGTGGCATTTTCAGCCCGCGAAAAGCTGTTTTAGAGCATAAGAAATAGCAAAGGTGCACTTTTTGAAAATCAATGTTTACAAACATGTTTCACTGTCAGATGCTGTTGAAATATGATAAATCTGAAGGCAAAAGCTGTTTCCAGTCATGTTGTTCACGGGAATTGAGACGACACAGTTAGTGACAAAAGTGGCATTTTCAGCCCGCGAAAAGCTGTTTTAGAGCATTGGAAATAGCCAAAGTGCACTGTTTGAAAATCAGTGTTTACAAACATGTTTCACTGTAAGATGCTGTTCAAATTGTTGAATATGAAGGCAAAAGCTGTTTCCAGTCACGTTGTATCAAGGAATTGACCCTGTAGAGTGACTGGCAAAAGTGGCATTTTCAGCCCGCGAAAAGCTGTTTTAGAGCATGAGAAACAACTAGACTGCAGTTTTTCAAAATCAATGTTTACAAACATGTTTCACTGCCAGATGTTGTTCAAATCTGATAAATATGAAGCCAAAAGCTGTTTCCAGTCATGTTGTGCTCGAGAATTGAGAGGATACAGTTAGTGACAAAAGTGGCATTTTCAGACCGCGAAAAGCTGTTTTAGAGCATAAGAAATAGCAAAGGTGCACTTTTTGAAAATCAATGTTTACAAACATGTTTCACTGTCAGATGCTGTTCAAATATGATAAATGTGAAGGCAAAAGCTGTTTCCAGTCACGTTGTATCAAGGAATTGAATCCATACAGTAAGTGGCAAAAGTGGCATTTTCAGCCCGCGAAAAGCTGTTTTAGAGCATAAGAAATAGCAAAGGTGCACTTTTTCAAAATCAATGTTTACAAACATGTTTCACTGTCAGATGCTGTTCAAATATGATAAATGTGAAGGCAAAAGCTGTTTCCAGTCACGTTGTATCAAGGAATTGACTCCATACAGTGAGCGGCAAAAGTCGCATATTCAGCCCGCGAAAAGCTGTTTTAGAGCATTAGAGAGAGCAACAGTGCACTTTTTCAAAATCAATGTTTACAAACATGTTTCACTGTCAGATGCTGTTCAAATATGATGAAAATGAAGGCAAAAGCTGTTTCCAGTCACGTTGTATCAAGGAATTGACTCCATGCAGTGAGCGGCAAAAGTCGCATTTTCAGCCCGCGAAAAGCTGTTTTAGAGCATTAGAGAGAGCAACAGTGCACTTTTTCAAAATCAATGTTTACAAACATGTTTCACTGTCAGATGCTTTTCAAACATGATAAAAATGAAGGCAAAAGCTGTTTCCAGTC
Source organism: Dascyllus trimaculatus (assembly GCA_024666655.1). NCBI lineage: Eukaryota > Metazoa > Chordata > Actinopteri > Pomacentridae > Dascyllus > Dascyllus trimaculatus. The sequence goes on from CM045448.1 coordinate 37,508,768, forward strand.
ACGTTGTATCAAGGAATTGAATCCATACAGTAAGTGGCAAAAGTGGCATTTTCAGCCACCGAAAAGCTGTTTTAGAGCATTAGAAACAGCTGAACTGCAGTTTTTCAAAATCAATGTTTACAAACATGTTTCACTGTCAGATGCTGTTCAAATATGATAAATGTGAAGGCAAAAGCTGTTTCCAGTCACGTTGTATCAAGGAATTGAATCCATACAGTGAGTGGCAAAAGTGGCATTTTCAGCCCGCGAAAAGCTGTTTTAGAGCATAAGAAATAGCAAAGGTGCACTTTTTGAAAATCAATGTTTACAAACATGTTTCACTGTCAGATGCTGTTCAAATATGATAAATGTGAAGGCAAAAGCTGTTTCCAGTCACGTTGTATCAAGGAATTGAATCCATACAGTAAGTGGCAAAAGTGGCATTTTCAGCCCGCGAAAAGCTGTTTTAGAGCATAAGAAATAGCAAAGGTGCACTTTTTGAAAATCAATGTTTACAAACATGTTTCACTGTCAGATGCTGTTCAAATATGATAAATGTGAAGGCAAAAGCTGTTTCCAGTCACGTTGTATCAAGGAATTGACTCCATACAGTGAGCGGCAAAAGTCGCATTTTCAGCCCTCGAAAAGCTGTTTTAGAGCATTAGAGAGAGCAACAGTGCCCTTTTTCAAAATCAATGTTTACAAACATGTTTCACTGTCAGATGCTGTTCAAATATGATAAATGTGAAGGCAAAAGCTGTTTCCAGTCACGTTGTATCAAGGAATTGAATCCATACAGTAAGTGGCAAAAGCGGCATTTTCAGCCCGCGAAAATCTGTTTTAGAGCATTAGAAATAACAACAGTGCACTTTTTCAAAATCAATGTTTACAAACATGTTTCACTGTCGGATACTTTTCAAATATGATGAATATGAAGGCAAAAGCTGTTTCCAATCACGTTGTATCAAGGAATTGACTCCATACAGTGAGTGGCAAAAGTGGCATTTCAGGCCGCGAAAAGATGTTTTAGAGCATGAGAAACAGCTAGACTGTAGTTTTTCAAAATCAATGTTTCCAAACATGTTTCACGGTCACATGCTGTTCAAATATGATAAATATGAAGGCAAAAGCTGTTTCCAGTCACGTTGTATCAAGGAATTGACCCTAAACAGTGACTGGCAAAAGTGACATTTTCAGCATGCGAAAAGCTGTTTTAGAGCATTAGAAATAGCAAAACCTACACTTTTTCAAAATCAATGTTTACAAACATGTTTCACTGTCAGATGCTGTTCAAATATGATAAATATAAAGGCAAAAGCTGTTTCCAGTCACGTTGTGTAAGGGAATTGAGAGGACACAGTTACTGACAAAAGTGGCATTTTCAGCCCGCGAAAAGCTGTTTTAGAGCATAAGAAATAGCAAAGGTGCACTTTTTGAAAATCAATGTTTACAAACATGTTTCACTGTCAGATGCTGTTCAAATATGATAAATGTGAAGCCAAAAGCTGTTTCCAGTCACGTTGTATAAAGGAATTGAATCCATACAGTAAGTGGCAAAAGTGGCATTTTCAGCCCGCGAAAAGCTGTTTTAGAGCATTAGAAACAGCTGAACTGCAGTTTTTCAAAATCAATATTTACAAACATGTTTAACTGTCAGATGCTGTTCAAATATGATAAATGTGAAGGCAAAAGTGGTTTCCATTCACGTTGTATCAAGGAATTGAATCCATACAGTAAGGTGCAAAAGTGGCATTTTCAGCCACCGAAAAGCTGTTTTAGAGCAAAAGAAATAGCAAAGGTGCACTTTTTGAAAATCAATGTTTACAAACATGTTTCACTGTCAGATGCTGTTGAAATATAATAAATCTGAAGGCAAAAGCTGTTTCCAGTCATGTTGTTCACGGGAATTGAGAGGACACAGTTAGTGACAAAAGTGGCATTTTCAGCCCGCGAAAAGCTGTTTTAGAGCATGAGAAACAACTAGACTGCAGTTTTTCAAAATCAATGTTTACAAACATGTTTCACTGTCAGATGCTGTTGAAATATGATAGATATGAAGGCAAAAGCTGTTTCCAGTCACGTTGTGTAAGGGAATTGAGAGGACACAGTTACTGACAGAAGTGGCATTTTCAGCCCGCGAAAAGCTGTTTTAGAGCATAAGAAATAGCAAAGGTGCACTTTTTGAAAATCAATGTTTACAAACATGTTTCACTGTCAGATGCTGTTCAAATATGATAAATGTGAAGGCAAAAGCTGTTTCCAGTCACGTTGTATCAAGGAATTGACTCCATACAGTGAGCGGCAAAAGTCGCATTTTCAGCCCGCGAAAAGCTGTTTTACAGCATTAGAGAGAGCAACAGTGCACTTTTTCAAAATCAATGTTTACAAACATGTTTCACTGTCAGATGCTGTTCAAATATGATAAATGTGAAGGCAAAAGCTGTTTTCAGTCACGTTGTATCAAGGAATTGAATCCATACAGTAAGTGGCAAAAGCGGCATTTTCAGCCCGCGAAAAGCTGTTTTAGAGCATTAGAAATAGCAACAGTGCACTTTTTCAAAATCAATGTTTGCAAACATGTTTCACTGTCGGACACTGTTCAAATATGATGAATATGAAGGCAAAAGCTGTTTCCAGTCACGTTGTATCAAGGAATAGACTCCATACAGTGAGTGACAAAAGTGGCATTTTCAGACCGCGAAAAGCTGTTTTAAGGCATAAGAAATAGCAAAAGTGCGCTTTTTCAAAATCAATGTTTACAAACATGTTTCACTGTCAGATGCTGTTCAAATATGATAAATATGAAGGCAAAAGCTGTTTCCAATCACGTTGTATCAAGGAATTGACTCCATACAGTGAGTGGCAAAAGTGGCATTTCAGGCCGCGAAAAGATGTTTTAGAGCATGAGAAACAGCTAGACTGCAGTTTTTCAAAATCAATGTTTCCAAACATGTTTGACGGTCACATGCTGTTCAAATATGATAAATATGAAGGCAAAAGCTGTTTCCAGTCACGTTGTATCAAGGAATTGACCCTAAACAGTGACTGGCAAAAGTCGCATTTTCAGCATGCGAAAAGCTGTTTTAGAGCATTAGAAATAGCAAAACCTACACTTTTTCAAAATCAATGTTTACAAACATGTTTCACTGTCAGATGCTGTTCAAATATGATAAATATAAAGGTAAAAGCTGTTTCCAGTCACGTTGTGTAAGGGAATTGAGAGGACACAGTTACTGACAAAAGTGGCATTTTCAGCCCGCGAAAAGCTGTTTTAGAGCATTAGAAACAGCTGAACTGCAGTTTTTCAAAATCAATGTTTACAAACATGTTTCACTGTCAGATGCTGTTGAAATATGATAAATATGAGGGCAAAAGCTGTTTCCAGTCACGTTGTATCAAGGAATTGAATCCATACAGTAAGTGGCAAAATTTGCATTTTCAGCCCGCGAAAAGCTGTTTTAGAGCATTAGAAACAGCTGAACTGCAGTTTTTCAAAATCAATGTTTACAAACGTGTTTCACTGTCAGATGCTGTTCAAATATGATAAATGTGAAGGCAAAAGCTGTTTCCAGTCACGTTGTATCAAGGAATTGACTCCATACAGTGAGTGGCAAAAGTCGCATTTTCAGCCCGCGAAAAGCTGTTTTAGAGCATTAGAAAGAGCAATGGTGCACCTTTTGAAAATCAATGTTTACAAACATGTTTCACTCTCAGATGCGGTTCAAATATGTTTAATATGAAGGCAAAAGATGTTTCCAGTCACGTTGTATCAAGGAATTGAATCCATACAGTAAGTGGCAAAAGTGGCATTTTCAACACGCGAAAAGCTGTTTTAGAGCATTAGAAACAGCTGAACTGCAGTTTTTCAAAATCAATGTTTACAAACATGTTTCACTGTCAGATGCTGTTCAAATATGATAAATGTGAAGGCAAAAGCTGTTTCCAGTCACGTTGTATCAAGGAATTGACTCCATACAGTGAGCGGCAAAAGTCGCATATTCAGCCCGCGAAAAGCTGTTTTAGAGCATTAGAGAGAGCAACAGTGCACTTTTTCAAAATCAATGTTTCCAAACATGTTTCACAGTCAGATGCTGTTCAAATATGATAAAAATGAAATAAAAAGCTGTTTACTGTCACGTTGTATCAAGGAATTGACTCCATGCAGTGAGCGGCAAAAGTCGCATTTTCAGCCCGCGAAAAGCTGTTTTAGAGCATTAGAGAGAGCAATAGTGCACTTTTTCAAAATCAATGTTTACAAACATGTTTCACTGTCAGATGCTGTTCAAACATGATAAATGTGAAGGCAAAAGCTGTTTCCAGTCACGTTGTATCAAGGAATTGACCCTAAACAGTGACTGGCAAAAGTGACATTTTCAGCATGCGTAAAGCTGTTTTAGAGCATTAGAAATAGCAAAACCTACACTTTTTCAAAATCAATGTTTACAAACATGTTTCACTGTCAGATGCTGTTCAAATATGATAAATATAAAGGCAAAAGGTGTTTCCAGTCACGTTGTGTAAGGGAATTGAGAGGACACAGTTACTGACAAAAGTGGCATTTTCAGCCACCGAAAAGCTGTTTTAGAGCATTAGAAACAGCTGAACTGCAGTTTTTCAAAATCAATGTTTACAAACATGTTTCACTGTCAGATGCTGTTGAAATATGATAAATATGAAGGCAAAAGCTGTTTCCAGTCACGTTGTATCAAGGAATTGAATCCATACAGCAAGTGGCAAAAGTGGCATTTTCAGCCCGCGAAAAGCTGTTTTAGAGCATTAGAGAGAGCAACAGTGCACTTTTTCAAAATCAATGTTTACAAACATGTTTCACTGCCAGATGTTGTTCAAATCTGATAAATATGAAGCCAAAAGCTGTTTCCAGTCATGTTGTGCTCGAGAATTGAGAGGACACAGTTACTGACAAAAGTGGCATTTTCAGCCCGCGAAAAGCTGTTTTAGGGCATTAGAAATAGCAAAGGTGCACTTTTTGAAAATCAATGTTTACAAACATGTTTCACTGTCAGATGCTGTAGAAATATGATAAATATGAAGGCAAAAGCTGTTTCCAGTCACGTTGTATCAAGGAATTGAATCCATACAGTGAGCGGCAAAAGTCGCTTATTCAGCCCGCGAAAAGCTGTTTTAGAGCATTAGAGAGAGCAACAGTGCACTTTTTCAAAATCAATGTTTACAAACATGTTTCACTGTCAGATGCTGTTCAAATATGATAAAAATGAAGGCAAAAGCTGTTTCCAGTCACGTTGTATCAAGGAATTGACTCCATGCAGTGAGCGGCAAAAGTCGCATTTTCAGCCCGCGAAAAGCTGTTTTAGAGCATTAGAGAGAGCAACAGTGCACTTTTTCAAAATCAATGTTTACAAACATGTTTCACTGTCAGATGCTGTTCAAACATGATAAAAATCAAGGCAAAAGCTGTTTCCAGTCACGTTGTATCAAGGAATTGAATCCATACAGTAAGTGGCAAAAGTGGCATTTTCAGCCCGCGAAAAGCTGTTTTAGAGCATAAGAAATAGCAAAGGTGCACTTTTTGAAAATCAATGTTTACAAACATGTTTCACTGTCAGATGCTGTTCAAATATGATAAATGTGAAGGCAAAAGCTGTTTCCAGTCACGTTGTATCAAGGAATTGAATCCATACAGTAAGTTGCAAAAGTGGCATTTTCAGCCCGCGAAAAGCTGTTTTAGAGCATAAGAAATAGCAAAGGTGCACTTTTTGAAAATCAATGTTTACAAACATGTTTCACTGTCAGATGCTGTTCAAACATGATAAAAATGAAGGCAAAAGCTGTTTCCAGTCACGTTGTATCAAGGAATTGACCCTAAACAGTGACTGGCAAAAGTGACATTTTCAGCATGCGAAAAGCTGTTTTAGAGCATAAGAAATAGCAAAACCTACACTTTTTCAAAATCAATGTTTACAAACATGTTTCACTGTCAGATGCTGTTCAAATATGAAAAATATAAAGGCAAAAGCTGTTTCCAGTCACGTTGTGTAAGGGAATTGAGAGGACACAGTTACTGACAAAAGTGGCATTTTCAGCCCGCGAAAAGCTCTTTTAGAGCATTAGAAATAGCGAAAGTGCACTTTTTGAAAATCAATGTTTACAAACATGTTTCACTGTCAGATGCTGTTCAAATATGTATAATATGAAGGCAAAAGCTGTTTCCAGTCACGTTGTATCAAGGAATTGACTCCATACAGTGAGTGGCAAAAGTCGCATTTTCAGCCCGCGAAAAGCTGTTTTAGAGCATTAGAAAGAGCAACGGTGCACTTTTTGAAAATCAATGTTTCCAAACATGTTTCACTCTCAGATGCGGTTCAAATATGTTTAATATGAAGGCAAAAGCTGTTTCCAGTCACGTTGTATCAAGGAATTGAATCCATACAGTAAGTGGCAAAAGTGGCATTTTCAGCCACCGAAAAGCTGTTTTAGAGCATTAGAAACAGCTGAACTGCAGTTTTTCAAAATCAATGTTTACAAACATGTTTCACTGCCAGATGTTGTTCAAATCTGATAAATATGAAGCCAAAAGCTGTTTCCAGTCATGTTGTGCTCGAGAATTGAGAGGACACAGTTAGTGACAAAAGTGGCATTTTCAGCCCGCGAAAAGCTGTTTTAGAGCATAAGAAATAGCAAAGGTGCACTTTTTGAAAATCAATGTTTACAAACATGTTTCACTGTCAGATGCTGTTCAAATATGATAAATGTGAAGGCAAAAGCTGTTTCCAGTCACGTTGTATCAAGGAATTGAATCCATACAGTAAGTGGCAAAAGTGGCATTTTCAGCCCGCGAAAAGCTGTTTTAGAGCATTAGAAATAGCAAAGGTGCACTTTTTGAAAATCAATGTTACAAACATGTTTCACTGTCAGATGCTGTTCAAATATGATAAATGTAAAGGCAAAAGTTGTTTCCAGTCACGTTGTATCAAGGAATTGAATCCATACAGTAAGTGGCAAAAGTGGCATTTTCAGCCCGCGAAAAGCTGTTTTAGAGCATAAGAAATAGCAAAGGTGCACTTTTTGAAAATCAATGTTTACAAACATGTTTCACTGTCAGATGCTGTTCAAATATGATAAATGTGAAGGCAAAAGCTGTTTCCAGTCACGTTGTATCAAGGAATTGAATCCATACAGTAAGTGGCAAAAGTGGCATTTTCAGCACGCGAAAAGCTGTTTTAGAGCATAAGAAATAGCAAAGGTGCACTTTTTGAAAATCAATGTTTACAAACATGTTTCACTGTCAGATGCTGTTCAAATATGATAAATGTGAAGGCAAAAGCTGTTTCCAGTCACGTTGTATCAAGGAATTGACTCCATACAGTGAGCGGCAAAAGTCGCATTTTCAGCCCGCGAAAAGATGTTGTAGAGCATGAGAAACAGCTAGACTGCAGTTTTTCAAAATCAATGTTTCCAAACATGTTTCACGGTCACATGCTGTTCAAATATGATAAATATGAAGGCAATAGCTGTTTCCAGTCACGTTGTATCAAGGAATTGACCCTAAACAGTGCCTGGCAAAAGTGGCATTTTCAGCATGCGAAAAGCTGTTTTAGAGCATTAGAAATAGCAAAACCTACACTTTTTCAAAATCAATGTTTACAAACATGTTTCACTGTCAGATGCTGTTCAAATATGATAAATATAAAGGCAAAAGCTGTTTCCAGTCACGTTGTGTAAGGGAATTGAGAGGACACAGTTACTGACAAAAGTGGCATTTTCAGCCCGCGAAAAGCTGTTTTAGAGCATAAGAAATAGCAAAGGTGCACTTTTTGAAAATCAATGTTTACAAACATGTTTCACTGTCAGATGCTGTTCAAATATGATAAATGTGAAGGCAAAAGTTGTTTCCAGTCACGTTGTATCAAGGAATTGAATCCATACAGTAAGTGGCAAAAGTGGCATTTTCAGCCACCGAAAAGCTGTTTTAGAGCATTAGAAACTGCTGAACTGCAGTTTTTCAAAATCAATGTTTACAAACATGTTTCACTGTCAGATGCTGTTCAAATATGATAAATGTGAAGGCAAAAGCTGTTTCCAGTCACGTTGTATCAAGGAATTGAATCCATACAGTGAGTGGCAAAAGTGGCATTTTCAGCCCGCGAAAAGCTGTTTTAGAGCATAAGAAATAGCAAAGGTGCACTTTTTGAAAATCAATGTTTACAAACATGTTTCACTGTCAGATGCTGTTCAAATATGATAAATGTGAAGGCAAAAGCTGTTTCCAGTCACGTTGTATCAAGGAATTGAATCCATACAGTAAGTGGCAAAAGTGGCATTTTCAGCCCGCGAAAAGCTGTTTTAGAGCATAAGAAATAGCAAAGGTGCACTTTTTGAAAATCAATGTTTACAAACATGTTTCACTGTCAGATGCTGTTCAAATATGATAAATGTGAAGGCAAAAGCTGTTTCCAGTCACGTTGTATCAAGGAATTGACTCCATACAGTGAGCGGCAAAAGTCGCATTTTCAGCCCGCGAAAAGCTGTTTTAGAGCATTAGAGAGAGCAACAGTGCACTTTTTCAAAATCAATGTTTACAAACATGTTTCACTGTCAGATGCTGTTCAAATATGATAAATGTGAAGGCAAAAGCTGTTTCCAGTCACGTTGTATCAAGGAATTGAATCCATAAAGTAAGTGGCAAAAGTGGCATTTTCAGCACGCGAAAAGCTGTTTTGGAGCATGAGAAACAGCTAGACTGCAGTTTTTCAAAATCAATGTTTACAAACATGTTTCACTGTCAGATGCTGTTCAAATATGATAAATATGAAGGCAAAAGCTGTTTCCAGTCATGTTGTTCACGGGAATTGATAGGACACAGTTAGTGACAAATATGGCATTTTCAGCCCGCGAAAAGCTGTTTTAGGGCATGAGAAACTGCTAGACTGCAGTTTTTCAAAATCAATGTTTACAAACATGTTTCACTGTCAGATGCTGTTCAAATATGTTTAATATGAAGGCAAAAGCTGTTTCCAGTCACGTTGTATCAAGGAATTGACTCCATACAGTGAGTGGCAAAAGTCGCATTTTCAGCCCGCGAAAAGCTGTTGTAGAGCATTAGAAAGAGCAACGGTGCACTTTTTGAAAATCAATGTTTACAAACATGTTTCACTGTCAGATGCGGTTCAAATATGTTTAATATGAAGGCAAAAGCTGTTTCCAGTCACGTTGTATCAAGGAATTGACTTCATACAGTGAGCGGCAAAAGTGACATTTTCAGCCACCGAAATGCTGTTTTAGAGCATTAGAAACAGCTGAACTGCAGTTTTTCAAAATCAATGTTTACAAACATGTTTCACTGTCAGATGCTGTTGAAATATGATAAATATGAAGGCAAAAGCTGTTTCCAGTCATGTTGTGCACGGGAATTGAGAGGACACAGTTAGTGACAAAAGTGGCATTTTCAGCCCGCGAAAAGCTGTTTTAGAGCATTGGAAATAGCCAAAGTGCACTGTTTGAAAATCAGTGTTTACAAACATGTGTCACTGTAAGATGCTGTTCAAATTGTTGAATATGAAGGCAAAAGCTGTTTCCAGTTACGTTGTATCAAGGAATTGACCCTATCGAGTGACTGGCAAAAGTCGCATTTTCAGCCCGCGAAAAGCTGTTTTAGAGCATGAGAAACAACTAGACTGCAGTTTTTCAAAATCAATGTTTACAAACATGTTTCACTGCCAGATGTTGTTCAAATCTGATAAATATGAAGCCAAAAGCTGTTTCCAGTCATGTTGTGCTCGGGAATTGAGAGGACACAGTTAGTGACAAAAGTGGCATTTTCAGCCCGCGAAAAGCTGTTTTAGAGCATTAGAAATAGCAAAGGTGCACTTTTTGAAAATCAATGTTTACAAACATGTTTCACTGTCAGATGCTGTTCAAATATGATAAATGTGAAGGCAAAAGCTGTTTCCAGTCACGTTGTATCAAGGAATTGAATCCATAAAGTAAGTGGCAAAAGTGGCATTTTCAGCACGCGAAAAGCTGTTTTGGAGCATGAGAAACAGCTAGACTGCAGTTTTTCAAAATCAATGTTTACAAACATGTTTCACTGTCGATGATGTTCAAATATGATAAAAATGAAGGCAAAAGCTGTTTCCAGTCACGTTGTATCAAGGAATTGACTCCATACAGTGAGCGGCAAAAGTCGCATTTTCAGCCCGCGAAAAGCTGTTTTAGAGCATTAGAGAGAGCAACAGTGCACTTTTTCAAAATCAATGTTTACAAACATGTTTCACTCTCAGATGCTGTTCAAATATGATAAAAATGAAGGCAAAAGCTGTTTCCAGTCACGTTGTATCAAGGAATTGACCCTAAACAGTGACTGGCAAAAGTGGCATTTTCAGCATGCGAAAAGCTGTTTTAGAGCATTAGAAACAGCTAGACTGCAGTTTTTCAAAATCAATGTTTACAAACATGTTTCACTGTCAGATGCTGTTCAAATATGATAAATATGAAGGCAAAAGCTGTTTCCAGTCATGTTGTGCACGGGAATTGAGAGGACACAGTTAGTGACAAAAGTGGCATTTTCAGCCCGCGAAAAGCTGTTTTAGAGCATTGGAAATAGCAAAAGTGCACTTTTTCAAAATCAATGTTTACAAACATGTTTCACGGTCAGATGCTGTTCAAATATTATAAAAATGAAGGCAAAAGCTGTGTCCAGTCACGTTGTATCAAGGAATTGACAGGACACAGTACGTGACAAAAGTGGCATTTTCAGCCCGCGAAAAGCTGTTTTAGAGCATGAGAAACAGCTGGACTGCAGTTTTTGAAAATCAATGTTTACAAACATGTTTCACTGTCAGATGCTCTTCAAATATGATAAATATGAAGGCAAAAGCTGTTTCCAGTCACGTTGTATCAAGGAATTGACTCCATACAGTGAGTGGCAAAAGTGGCATTTTCAGCCCGCGAAAAGCTGTTTTAGAGCATTAGAAATAGCAACAGTACACTTTTTGAAAATCAATGTTTACAAACATGTTTCACTGTCAGATGCTGTTCAAATATCATAAATATGAAGGCAAAAGCTGTTTCCAAGACACACAGAGAGAAAGAGACAGACAGAGAGAGACAGAGAAAGAGACAAAGAGAAAGAGAGAGAGACACTGAAAGAGACAGAGAGACACACAGAGAAAGACAGAGAGACAGAGAGACACACAGAGAAAGACAGAGAGTGAGAGAAAGAGACAGACAGAGAGAGAGAGAGACAGAGAAAGACACAGAGAGAGAGAGAGAGAGAGAGACAGACAGAGAGACAGAGAGAAAAAGAGAGAGACAGAGTGAGAGACAACAGAGAAAGACAGAGAGAGAGACAGAGAGAAAAAGAGACAGACAGAGAAAAAGACAGACAGAGAGAGACACAGACAAAGACAGAGGGAGTGAGAGAGAAAGAGACAGAGAGAGAGAGAGACAGAGAGAGAAAGAGACGGAGAGACAGAGAGAGAGAGAGAGAGAGACAGAGAGAGAGAAAAAGAGACAGTCAGAGAGACAGAGAGAAAAAGAGAGAGACACAAGTGGTGCAGAGACATTGGAAGATGACACTGTCCTGCTCTCATTGCTTCAAGGCTCCGAAAGTGGCCATGATAAAGCCCTGTTGGATTTTGTAGAGTGGTGTGACATCAGTTCCTTAGACCTAAATGTAGGTAAAACTAAGGAAATGATAATAGACTTTCGAAGGATCACTGGAAAACACAGTACCAGTACCATTCACGGAGAGGTAGTTGAAATTGTAAATAACTACAAATATCTTGGCACTGTGTTTGATTCAGCACTAAAGTTTGACTTAAACACTGACGTCATCACTAAGAAAAGCCAACAGCGGATATATCTCTTAAGGAAACTAAATTCTTTTAATGTCTCTCAGCCCATTCTGTGTAATTTTTATCGTTCTTTTATCGAGAGTCTTTTAACATTCTCTTTTATTTGCTGGTTTTATAATCTCTCAGTCAAGGATAAAAACAGCCTGAATAACATTGTAAGGATCAGCTCAAAAATTATTGGAGTACAGATGCCATGTTTGAACTCCTTGTGGAGCAGACAGGTGGTCCGCAAGGCTCAAAGCATTTTAAGCCTTCCTGACCACATTTTAAGGCATGAATTTTCCTTATTGCCCTCTGGGCGGCGCTATCTCGCCCCTGCCAGGAAGACAAACAGATTTGCGAACTCCTTCATTCCAGCTGCCATAAGGCTCCTAAATCTAGGAGAAAGCAGCATTTGAAGTCTGTTTTTGTCTGATTTTAAGTGTGTCTCAATATTTATTACTGTTGAACTTGTCCTGTACTCTGGTGAAGCTCCTTGTCCTGCTGCTTCCTACCTTATTATAGAGGCTGTTGTTGTTGTTGTTGCTGTTGTCTGCTATTGGCACTGACAGATTATCTGTGTTGCTGTATGACTGTGTATGCGGTACTTTTTATTTTTCAAAGCGGTGGCTGCAAACAAAATTGCCCTTCTGGGATAAATAAAGTTTTCTGAATCTGAATCTGAATATGAATCTGAATTTAACTCCTCCCAGGATTTTTATCCCATCTGCACCAAATTGGCGGTGTGGCATCTGGACCCCTTCAGGATGAAAAGTTATTAAAATCTTCTGCCTCTGTCACACGGTGTGGGCGTGACAGGGCGGCCATTTTGAGCCTGCTGCCGCTGCCGCCGACGCCACCGCCTCTCCTGCAGCCGCTGGCGGGGGAGCGCTGCCGGCTGCTGGGGATGCTGCTAGCGCTGGGCCGTCGCGAGCCGCCTGGTCTGGGTCTACTGTTGGCGGGGAGCCGCCGGGGGCTGCCCGGTCTGGGACTGCTGTTGACGGAGAACCGTCGCGGCCTGCCGGGGCCGGGGAGACTACCGGCGGAGGGGCGCCGCGGCCTGCCCGGGCCGGGATGGCCGCCGACGTGGGGACGTCGCGGGCCACCCGGTCTGGGGCTGCTGTTGGTGGGGAGTCACTGGGGGCTGCTCGGTCTGGGGAGGCTGTGGGCGGAGAACCGCCGCGGCCTGCCCCGGCCGAGGTGGCCGCGGAAGGGAAGAGCGATGTAAACGAGGCTGAGATAGCCGATGAAGGGGAAAGCAATGAACAAAGAAATGAGGACGCAGCGTCAGTGTGTGACTTTCTTGAGGAGGACATGTTAACTGATGATGAGGATCTTAAAGTGTCACAAAAAAGGAAAAACATAGGGTCAGGAAGCCATCAGACCAAAGCTCCTAAGATCCGTGTCAGAGCCAGTCAGGAGGGGGACAGTGATGTCCCCCTCTCTCAAGAGTCTCACTCTTTTTACTCCCCTGATGAGATTAAGAAGTTTTTAGAAAAAACTAAAGGACAGAGGCTCGTCACTGTTGAGGAGCACTTCCCTGACCTGAAACTTTTTATTAAGTCAGCCAAATCCCTGACCAGGAGAACTGGGACTACTGATGTGCTGACAGATCAGGAGATATATAGACTGAGAAAGCACATAGTTAAAGTGAGAGCCCAAATCATCAATAATGATGATGAACAATAAAATCTGCTCCTCTTTAACAGTCATTGTTCTTTTAGCTTCTCTTTTATCCATGTGTGACTTTAATCTCGGCATTTTAAACCTGAACGGAGCCAGGGCTGATTTTAAAAGAGCCGCTCTTTTTAAGCTCATGGAGATAAAGAGGATCGATGTCATGTTTGTTCAGGAGACCCACAGCACTGTAGACAATGAATGTGAATGGAGGCAGGCTTTTAATGGGGAGGTCATTTTAAGTCATAACTCCAGTCTAAGTGGAGGAGTAGGTATTTTATTCTCTAGGAGTTTTTTACCTGTCTCTTTTATTTTGGATGAAATCATTCCAGGTGTTTTTATCAAAGTGACAGCTGTGTTTGAACATGTGAAGCTGGTGTTTTTAAATGTCTATGCTCCAACCAACAGGTCGGAGAGGATGGCGTTTTTAAACATTTTAAGCGACACTGTTAAAGATTTAAATGACACTGATTTTATGTTTTTAGGAGGTGACTTCAACTGCACTGAAGTACCTCTTTTAGACAGAAACCATGTGGAACCCCACCCTGCTTCCTCCAGCAGGATCAGAGAGCTCATAGAGACTCACCAGCTGTCTGATGTGTGGAGGTCTTTTAACAGTAACCTGCGTCAGTACACCTGGAGTCACTCAAAAGACAACATTTTATCTTTAGCTAGACTGGACCGCCTCTATGTTTTTAACCATCATGTAGGTATTTTTAAAGGATGTCACATTCAACCCGTGGGCTTCAGTGATCATTCTTTAGTTTCATGCTCTGTTTTTATTAAAAACATTCGTTTAAGAAGCGCCTATTGGCATTTTAATACGGCTCTTTTAAACAACCAGGCTTTTAGAACTGCTTTTAGATATTTTTGGGTGCGCCACAGAGGGAGCAGGCCTGCCTTTCCCAGCACTCAGCAGTGGTGGGATGTGGGGAAGACCCACGTCAAACTACTGTGCCAGCAGTTCACTCGTAACGCCACAAGAGATTTAACCCGATCTTTGAGAAATCTGGAGTTTGAGGCGGAAGAACTGCAGTCTCTAGCAGAGGCCTCGGGAAATCAAGGGCATTTAGGATCCCTCAAACGCAAAAAGGCAGCCATAGCCAACCTGCTAGGCGTGTCGGCACAGGGGGCTCTGGTCAGGTGCAGGTTTCTAAATGTGGCACAGTTGGACGCCCCGTCTCGATTTTTCTTTGGGCTGGAGCAGAAAAATGGACAAAGGAAGATCATTCACTGTGTAACCCAGGTTATTTCTGTGACACTCAAAATGACAGAGGTTCATTAAATGCATCGCAGCGTGCTGTTTTACGTACTGTTTTACATGCTGTTTTACATGCGCGTAATTTTACAGAGGTTCCCTGAATGCACCTCGAGGGTTACGTTACATGTGTGCGGACATTTTTTTTCCCCTACAGTCGCGAGAGGTAGCGCACGTAGCTCCGACGATTAGCTTGATGCTAGCTTCGTCAAGTTGAACTGTAAGTGAAATTAAATTGTTGAAGAGAAACTGAAAAGTGAAATTCATGTTAGGAGATGAGCTGTGAAGTGCACTGGACTGTTTTGTGAACCGATAAATTGACGACAATATCGTCAGAGAAAGAGAGAGCTATCAAGCTACAGCGTGTTTGCTACACGAGGAGCATCGTTGGAAAAAGGGAAACTCCGCCGGACATTTTCTTTTTGTCCTGTTTTTTTGTTGGAGGACAATTTTTTTTCTTCAGAGGACGTCTTGGAGCAGGACGCTGCCGTTGCAGAGGGACGCCATTATCGGGCCCAGAGACCCACGCGCGGATGCTGTGCTGTTCGCGGGAGTGGTAGGAACCGAGTTAAAGGAGAGAATTTGATTTTCTTTTGTACTTTTCTCTGAGATCTCAGATTATTTTTTGCGTTGGATCCAAAACATAAAAAAAAACTGACAAAAAGACAAATTCTCAGTGCAGGCTAAAAGACAATTTATGAGTACTGACTACAGCTCAAAACCACAAACTATTACAGGACTGACAACTGAGTCTACAGGATAAATGGGAGGGATATGTAGGATATTACCAATGCAGTTGATTGTTCAGTTGAATCAGAGGTTAACTTTTGTTTTGTTAAGGTAAATGCTATATGAGTGAAATGAGAATGTGTTCAAGATAAGAACAAAACGTTTTTTTCATAAATACATGTGTTCTTGTTACTCCAGCTAATACAGTGTAGTGTGTGTTTCTTGTGTGGTGGAAGTCTCACTGCTCTATTTGTAGAGTGCTACTGCCAGTCTCCTTGCCCAACCTAGTGATTTTGTGAACCTGAGAACCAAGTAAGTTGAACGAAATCAGAACTGTTATGCTTTGGGTCTAAGTTTCATTTAAATATTTTGGAAAACTGTTGATTTTAGATACCTTAGGTATTGAACCCACGGCCATCAGTACAGAATTCTCTCCATACCTAAGGTTTCAGGTAAGAAGAGTTACAACTGCTTACGTACGGGGAGTGGCTCCGACATCTCAGACTCGTCTGAGATTAGGAAGTTTGCTGCCGGTTTCTACAGAGACCTTTTTAGGAGTGAGTGCTCAGATAATCCAGATGTGCACAGTAGTTTCCTAGCAGGTCTCCCCCAGGTCAGCTCTGAGGATAATGACGAGCTGACGGCGGAGCTGACCCTGGAAGAGCTGTACGCAGCCATGATGAGCCTGCAGAGTGGCAAAGCGCCGGGGATGGACGGCCTTCCTGTTGACTTTTACAAGTCCTTCTGGTCCATTATAGGACCAGACCTGCTCGAGGTAATGAAAGACAGTCTCAAAATAGGAAGACTTCCTCTGAGCTGCAGGAGGGCCGTCATCACCCTGCTGCCAAAGAAGGGTGACCTGCAGCAAATAAAGAACTGGAGACCAGTGTCACTGCTGTGCACGGATTATAAAATCCTGTCCAAAGCTCTGGCCCTCAGACTGAGAGAGGTGATGGCGTCCATCATCCACCCTGACCAGACCTACTGTGTGCCTGGCAGGCTCATAAGTGACAGCGTCACTTAGATTCGGGACGTTCTGGCTCTTTCCAGTGAATTGGGCTTAGATACTGGTCTGATTTCAATAGACCAGGAAAAGGCTTTTGACCGGGTGGAACACCAGTACCTGTGGAGAACCTTAGCCGGGTTCGGGTTCCACCCTGGTTTTATAGCCAAGATCCGGGCTCTCTATACTGGCGTTGCGAGTGTTCTGAAAATTAACGGTGGGCTGAGTGCACCCTTTGATATTGAGAGGGGGGTCAGGCAGGGATGCCCCCTCTCGGGTATGTTGTACTCTGTGGCCATCGAGCCTCTGCTGCACCAATTGAGACAGAAGCTGACAGGAGTTTATTTCCCCAGGTGTCCTGTGTCTTTTAAAATGTCTGTTTATGCTGATGATCTTATTGTGATTTTAAACTCACAGAAAGATATTGATGTTTTGACTGACACTGTTAATTTATTTGGTCTTATCTCCTCTGCCAAGGTCAACTGGGGAAAGAGCGAGGCTGTGGTGGTGGGGGAGAGGCTGGAGGGTCAGCTCAGTCTGCCTGCTGGACTCACCTGGAAGAAAGGGGGCCTCAAATATCTGGGGATCTTCCTGGGGGATGAGACCACAACAAAGAAAAACTGGGACAATGTCTTAGAAAGTGTAGAGGGCCGATTGAAGAAGTGGAGGTGGCTCCTCCCTAAAATGTCATATAGAGGGCGTGTCCTTATAGCCAACAATCTGGTCTCATCCTCCCTGTGGCACAGGATGGCCTGCATGGACCCTCCAGCCTCTCTCCTCCCACAGGTACAACGGCTTTTAGTTGATTTTATTTGGGACAGGTTGCACTGGGTCCCACAGAGTGTCCTTTTCCTACCTAAAGAGGAGGGGGGGCAGGGCCTGGTTCATTTAGCCAGCAGGGGGGCTGCTTTTAGACTGCAGTTTATTCAGAGGTTTTTAATGGGATCAAGGGATGCTCTGTGGAAAACTCTATCCCAGTGCATCCTGAACCATTTTAACAGCCTGGGGATGGATTTTAACCTGTTTTTAATGGACAGCACATATTTCAACAGCTCCTCCCTGCCTGTTTTTTATAAAAGTATTTTTAACGTCTGGAGTCTGGTTAAAAAGCAAAGACAGAAGGAAGCTGACTCTCTGCACTGGCTGCTGCAGGAGCCAGTGGTCCATGGGACAATTCTGGACCTTCCTAGCTGGGCAGGACCCTCTCTGGTCTCCCGGCTCCAAACTGCAGGCGTCTTCACTCTGGGGCAGGTGGTGGAGCTGGCTGGACCCCAGCTGCAGGACCCTGCTGGTCTCGCTTCAAGACTGGGACTGAAATCCAGCAGGGTCACAAAGCAACTCCTGGACCACTGGAGATGCAAACTGAGCAGGAAGGAGCTCCTGATGCTGAAGGCACAGGACCCCACAACATGCACACGGGACCCCTTCCCCCTCATCCAGTTGACAGCAGACCTGAAGGACTCTGCAGGTCTTCTTCTGGCCCCATGTCCTGGTGCTTCACTGCAGGATGCCTCAGGTAAAACCTTTTATCAACTGATGGTAAAAACATTGAACAGGAGGAAGTTGAGTGGGCGCTTGGACACCCCCTGGAGGAGTAAGCTGGGTGCAGAGGGCTGGAGACCAGTCTGGAGGTCCCTGTATTCTCCTCCACTGACTAAAAGACACGGAGATTTACAGTGGAGGATCCTCCATGGAGCTGTGGCGGTGAATTCCTTCATCTCTGTCGTGAACGAGGCTGTAGAGGATAAATGCCCGTTCTGCAGAGAGAGAGAGACTGTGTTTCACTGTTTCACTGAGTGTCAGAGACTTTCAGCTTTTACAAACTGTTTTTACTGCTTTTACTGAGGTTTTTACCAAACACGTTTTTATCGCTGGTTGCACACGAGGCAGAAGAAGCAGAAAAGCCGGCTGCTGAACTTTGTGCTGGGCCAGGCCAAGATGGCGGTTTACGTGAGTCAGAGGAGGAAGGTGGAGGAGGGGGAGATCACCTCTCCTGTTCATGTGTGTGTGGGGCTCATCAGGTCCAGGATCTCTCTGGACTTCAGCTTTTACAAAGCCTCAGGAGATCTGAACTCTTTCAGGGACATGTGGGGTTATAAGAGTGTGCTGTGTGACACAGCAGAGGAACATCTGAGCTTTGGGAGTGTGCTGGACATGTAAATGTGTGTATTTTTGTATAGGAGCGTGTGTGTGCATGTGTGTGTATGTATGTATACATGAGTGTATGTATAGTTTACATATGAGTGCAGGTGCTCATATGTGTAGATGTGTGTATGTGTATGTGTATATATATATATATATGCGCTGTGTATTTGGGTGTGTATATATTTTTTAATATATTTAATGGAAAAATGAAAAACGTATTTTTTAAAAAACAGTGAATTGTAAGAGTGGAAAATAAAGGTGTGTTGAAAATCAAAATCTCTGTCTCTTTCAGTGTCTCTCTCTCTTTCTCTTTGTCTCTTTCTCTGTCTCTCTCTGTCTGTCTCTTTCTCTCTGTGTGTCTCTCTCTTTATCTCTTTCTCTGTCTCTCTCTCTGTCTCTCTCTCTCTGTTTGTCTCTTTTTCTCTCTGTCTCTTTCTGTCTGTCTCTTTCTCTCGCTCTGTGTATCTCTCTCTTTCTGTCTCTCTCTGTCTGTCTCTTTTTCTCTCTCTGTCTCTCTCTCTGTTTTCCTCTCTGTCTCTGTCTGTCTCTTTCTCTCTCTCTGTGCCTCTCTTTCTCTGTGTCTCTCTCTGTCTGTCTGTCTCTGTCTCTCTCTTTCTCTCTCTCTGTCTCTTTTTCTCTCTCTCTCACTGTCTTTCTCTGTATCTCTCTGTCTGTCTCTTTCTCTCTCTGTCTCTCTCTCTCTCAATAGGCTGGCAGAACCATAAGTGTTCTGTTCTTCTAATCTTGGTCACAGATAATCCAAATTCAAAAGTGTTTTTAGCAACAAAGATATGAAACATTAAAAAAATCACAAATCTATAACAAGAATGGACATTTACATTAGAAAAGTCAGTGCATTATGTCATTATGAACAACACATGAAGACCTTTTTTGTCATCACTGTCACTGTCTTCACATGTGGGACTAAAACACACCTGTCTGAACATTATTAGGCTCAACACAGTCCTTCAGTCCCGCTTTGACCAATGTGTCCTTATTGTTAATACTCGGCTACTTAGAAATATAACCTGTAGCAACATAATGGCAGACACAGTTGCTCACCAATCGTGTGTGGCTTTCTGGCTTTTGCTATCCGAAGGCTGGTATGGTATGAAGCCAGCTGTGCTTTGGCCGTGGATGTAACACAGGACTGCATTGTGGACTTGGACTGCTTGAGCTCGTCCCGCTTTCTTAGGAAAAAATCCAATGGTTTATCTTTCAGCGCTGTGTGTTTGGTTAAAAGGTGCCGTTTTAGGTGCACTGGTTTCATGGACTGATTGCTGAGGACTTCACCACATACCACACACTGGGGCCTCGGCTCTTCGTCGGTCCCGCGCCAAGTAAATCCAAATTTGAGGTAGGTGGAATCATACTTCCTGACAGCTTTGCGCCGCTTGATGCTAGCGGGTGCTGCGGTCACTTCACTGGCGCCTCTCGAGTAGCCGCTAGCACTTGTGCTCGGTTCACTGTCATCCTCCTCTTCATTTTCAAGGCAGCTGTCTGAAATATTCTCCTCCTGAACTGCCGTCCTCTTCGTAATAGATCCGGTTTGGAGCCACGATTTCAATGTTTTTAAACCACTCATCTTCCCTCTCTATATTTTACCGCTGTTTTTCTTGTCTCGCACAATTCAACTCCTAACTTGTTACGTCTGACGTAGCCTATGCGCGGGCGAAGTGCATAAAAAAAATTTAAAAAAGTAAATTCGGGTAACGGTCGCTGCTCGTGCGGTCGACTGGCCGGTCAGCTGAGCAGATATACGTCCTTTCTGTGTGTTTTTCCGTGTTATCCGCCATATTCTTGAATGGGACTGGTGTTCATTTCTTTTATTTTCGCCGACTATCCGGCAAAAAAGTAGGAGTGCTTCTCTGCGACGCGACCTGTGTGTTTGGGCACCTCGACATGACGCCGCGGCTCACCTACACCAGAGACTTTCTCATCCAGCTGCGGCCGCAGTCTGAACTCCGGACTTTCCGCCCCGCTCCGACGGACTACTTTCCTAAGGAAATAGTCAGCGGATACTCCACTAACCAGCATAACTCAGACTGCAAAACATGCAAAGTCAAGGTAAACAAGAGGGGATCTAAGAAGGGCGGAGTGAGAGCCAGACTTAAACGGGAGACACACAAACAACGAGCGCTCCCGTCTGTTATCCTAGCTAACGTGCGGTCTCTCCGCAACAAGCTAGACGAATTGCAGGCTTGTGTCAAACATATGCACGAGTACAGAACCGCTTCTGTTCTGGCA
Source organism: Dascyllus trimaculatus (assembly GCA_024666655.1). Lineage (NCBI taxonomy): Eukaryota > Metazoa > Chordata > Actinopteri > Pomacentridae > Dascyllus > Dascyllus trimaculatus. The sequence continues at coordinate 37,529,619 of CM045448.1, forward strand.
TTCACTGAATCTTGGTTAAACAACAGCGACGAGAACATCATGCTGCACATTGATGGCTTTTCACCACCACTTCGGCTGGACAGAGACAGTGAACGCACCGGGAAACAACATGGTGGCGGCGTGTGTCTGTATGTAAACAACAGCTGGTGCTCCGCAGTCCTTGTGAGAGAGAAGCTATGCACTACAGATATCGAGCTTCTGGCTGTTTCCCTGCGCCCCTACTACCTTCCCAGAGAATTTCCACAGCTCTTCATCATCCTGGTATATATCCATCCCAGAGCTAACGCATCCAAAGCTACAGAACATCTCACTAGCACTCTGCACAAACTGGATCACTTATCACCGGACTCTCCCAAGTTCATCCTTGGTGACTTCAATCACTGTTCCCCTGAGAAGTCCCTAAAAGGTTTCCAACAGTATATCACATGCAGCACTCGTCAGGGGAAGACCTTGGATAAATGCTATGGTACTGTACCAGACGCATACAAAGCCCTCCCCCTCCCCCCCCTCGGCACAGCAGACCACCACACCATCCTGCTGGCCCCCGCTTACACTCCAGTCATCAGGAGGACTAAGAAAGTGACCAAAAACATCAAGCAGTGGACAGCAGAAAGTATCCTCACCCTTCAAGGATGCTTTGAAGCCACAGACTGGGACAGCCTCCTTTCTCCCTCTGATGACATCAATGAAAAGGTCGACACGGTGACATCATACATCTCCTTCTGTGTGGACAACATTATTCCCTCAAAAACAGTCACCATTTACCCCAACAATAAACCCTGGATTACCAAGGAGCTCAAGGAAATCCTCAACAAAAAGAAGAGGATCTTCTTTACAGGCTCTGCACTGGAAAAAAAGGAGGTCAACAGAGAGGTCAAGAGGGCCATCAAAACTGCCAAGCTGCAGTATAAAAACAAAGTGGAGGAAAAATTCATCACTGGGGACCTCCGCTCAGCTTGGCAGGGTCTCAAAACTATGGCCTCTGTGAACACTGCTTCATCCCCCCTGAGAACCATCCAGGTGGAGTGCAGCACCCCCTCCTCCCTCCCCGACGACCTCAATACCTTCTACACCAGGTTTGAGTCGGACAACACCACCCAGCTTGAGGAAGCCAAATCCTCACTCAAACCTGGTAGCTCTGCATTCACCTTCAGGACTGAGGACGTGGTAAGTGCTCTCAGGAGGACCAGAGAGAGGAGTTCACCCGGTCCCGATAACATCAGCGGCCGAGTCCTGCGGCACTGTGCAGGGCAACAAGGGAGTGTGTTTAGGACTCTATTTCAACATTCCTTCGACAGTCACACGGTCCCACAGCTTTGGAAATACTCCACAGTCATCCCCATCCCCAAAAATACCAAGCCAAAGACTCTGAATGATCTCCGTCCTGTAGCCCTCACCTCCCTGGTAATGAAGGCCATGGAGAAGATCATAAAACAGCACATCATCAGAGCAACTGACTCCCTGATGGACCCACTCCAGTTTGCTTATCGCGCAGGCAGAAGTGTTGATGATGCAAAAATCTTCATCATGGACTCCATCCACAAACACCTGGAGCTCCGCGACTCCTCTGTCAGACTACTGTTTGTTGACTTCTCATCAGCATTCAACACCCTGCAGCCTCACATCCTGGCCACTAAACTCTCTTCCCACTTTCACCTGGAAGATCAGCTAATCCTGTGGATCCTGGACTTTCTGACCAACAGGACTCAGAAGGTTCGGGTCAACAACACTGTCTCTGACCTGCGTTCCACCTCCACAGGCTCCCCCCAGGGCTGTGTGCTCTCCCCCCTGCTTTTCATCCTCTACACCGACGACTGCAGAGCCACACAGCCCAACTGCCACCTGGTGAAGTACGCTGACGACACAGTTCTCCTGTCGCTGCTGTCAGGCCCCTCACAACACCACGGACCTGTTCTTCAGGAGTTCATAGAGTGGTGCGACAGCTCCAAACTGGAACTGAACGTCAGCAAGACCAAAGAGATGGTGGTGACCTTCTCCAGTAGACAGAGGGATCTGGCTGCTGCAGTCACCACCACCATCCACGGGAAGCCAGTGGAGGTCGTTGAGGAGTACAAATACCTGGGCACCATCTTTGACAACCTCCTGAAATTCTCTGCCAACACAGAAGAGATCCTCAGGAAGTGTCACCAACGGCTGTATCTCCTCAGGAAACTCAACTCCTTTGGAGTCAGCACACACATCATGATGACTTTCTACTACGCCTTCCTGGAAAGCATCATGACCTTCTCCATGACCTGCTGGTTCCACTCCCTCAGCGTCCAACACAGGAACAGACTGCAGAGCACTGCATCAGTGTGCTCCAAAATCATCGGCCTGCCGGTCAGAACTCTGTCACAGGTCTTTAACCAACAGGCCCTCAGCCAGGCAGCTAAAATTATCAATGACTCCTCCCATATACTTCACTCTGCATTCCAGTGGCTCCCCTCCGGGCGTCGCCTTCGCTGCACCGCCTGCAGGACTGAGAGGAGGAGAGCCACCTTTGTCCCTAAAGCCACCCTGCTTTATAATTCCAGCTGCTAACCCCCTCATTCACAGACTACTCCGTTCCAGTTACATTGTTTACATTGTTTACACTATTACATTGCTTACATTTTTAAACTGTTTACATTGTCAACATTTTATAGCACATTTTATAGCACCTTATTGTACATTTTTTGACATATATTTTTATATATACTTATAATACTTGTCTTATTTATCTTTACTCATTCTTTTCTACTTTTAAGGACTGCTGCTCAGTTGTTTGTGCAATTGCCCCTCGGGGATAAATAAAGTTTTCTGAATCTGAATCTGAATCTGAATAAACCGGAAAACGTAGCAGGCTGATATTGAGACAAAATATAGGGAAGACAATGCTTGTTTAAAATATGAATTAGATATGTTTTATGTATTTTAATTCGAAGTTTTGTACTATTTTGATAATCTATATTTTCAAAATAATTTTCGTTCAAAAAATATGTATGACCTTCCTTCACGTACCACTAGAGGGAGCTCGCGTACCACTGGTGGTACGCGTACCACAGTTTGAGAATCGACAGTCTAGATCAGGGGTGTCAGCCTCCGGTCCTCGAGGGCCGCTATCCTGCATGTTTTAGATGTTTCCCTCTTCCAACACACCTGATTCAAATGATCAGGATCGTTATCAGGCTTCTACAGAGCTTGATGATGAGCTGATCATTTGAATCAGGTGTGTCGGAGGAGGGAAACATCTAAAACATGCTGGATAGCGGCCCTCGAGGACCGGAGTTTGACACCCCTGGTCTAGATGATACACAGCGAATTTGAAAATCCTGGGAAGAGTTCGTTGAATTCCAATGCCTGCGCACCACGTGCTCTAGGGGGCACTGTTGAACTTTTTTGAAATTTTAAAAGCAGGAATGTTTTTCTCTCGGGCTATTGTACCTGTGTACCGAATTTCATGAGTTTATGTGAATCTTGCCGTAATTACTCCAGTAAAGCCCAATTTTCAAGGTGGGGCTATTGAGTCATTTTGGTATTTATATGTGTAATTCCCCCAAAATATCCAATTTTACGCCGGTCCTGATGTGTGTTACTGCTCTGCACATGTACCAAATTTCATGTCTGTAGGTTAAAGCGGTGATTTTATATGAATTTTTGAAATTTCTAGGGGGCGCTGTGGAGTTGTTTGGCTGTGCCCAAGTGTTGATGGATAGCCTGTCATAAAACATATCAAGTTTCATTCACATCTGATGATGTGCAATGAAGTTATGAGCATTTCACACTTCATGGTCGCACGCTCAAAATGGCCGCCATGCCACGCCCACGCCGTGTGACGCAGCTACGAGATTTTAATAACTTTTCATCCTGGAAGGGTCTAGATGCCACACAGCGAATTTGGTGAAGATCGGATAAAAATCCTGGGAGGAGTTCGTTAAATTCCAATGTCTCCAAATGACTTTGTCTAGGGGGCGTTGTAGAGCTCATTGGAATTTCGACTGTGCAATTCTGTTAGTCTCGGGTTCGTATGTGTATATTCCAAATTTCATGTTTGGAGAATAAAACAGTGATTTTTTATGAGTATTTGAATATTTGTAGGTGGCGCTGTGGAGCCGTTTGAACACGTCCATTCATGAATTGTATATTAAATATTAAAGCTGCAAGCAGCGTCGAACGGGCCCTCGCTCCCCCCCGCACCGCTGCTCTGGAGATGATAGGAATCTTTAAAGTACACAGTTGTGTTACTGCTCTGCACATGTACCAAATTTCATCTCTGTAGGTTAAAGCGGTGATTTTATATGAATTTTTGAAATTTCTAGGGGGCGCTGTCGAGCTGTTTGGCTGCGCCCAAGTGTTGATGGATTACCTGTCATAAAACATATCAAGTTTCATTCACATCTGATCATGTGGAATGAAGTTATGAGCATTTCACACTTCATGGTCGCACGCTCAAAATGGCCGCCATGCCACGCCCACGCCGTGTGACGCAGCTACGAGATTTTAATAACTTTTCATCCTGGAAGGGTCTAGATGCCACACAGCAAATTTGGTGAAGATTGGATACAAATCCTGGGAGGAGTTCGTTAAATTCCAATGTCTCCACATGACTTTTTCTAGGGGGCGCCATAGAGCCGATTGGAATTTCGACTGTGCAAATTTGTTGGACTCGGGATTCTATATGTCTGTACCAAATTTCATGTTTGTAGGATACAGCAGTGACTTTTTATGAGTATTTGAATATTTGCAGGGGGCGCTGTGGAGCCGTTTGACCATGTCCATTCATGAATTGTATATTAAACCTTAGCGTTTGAGACTGATGAGGATTTGTGTGGATTTGGTGATATTAGGTGGATCCCTTCACCTCCAAAACTCATTTCATTCCATGTGGCAAAATTGGTGAAAATGGCCGCCATGCCACGCCCACACCGTGTGACGCAGCCACAAGATTTTAATAACTTTTCATCCTGGAGGGGTCCAGATGCCACACAGCGAATTTGGTGAAGACCAGATAAAAATCCTAGGAGGAGTTTGTTAAATTCCAATGCCTGCGCACCACGTTTTCTAGGGGGCGCCGTGGAGCTTTTTCAAAATTTCAAAAGCAGGAATGTTTTTGTCTCGGACTACTGTACCTGTGTACCAAATTTTATAGCTGTACGTGAAACTAGCCGTATTAACTCCACTAAAGCCCAATTTTTAAGGTGGCGCTATTGAGTCATTTTGCCATTCATATGTGCAATTCCCCCAAAATATCAAATTTTTCGCCAGTCCTGATGTGTGTGCAAAATTTGGTGAGTTTTTGAGCATGTTTAGGGGGTCAAATTCAGGTTCAATTTGGCGTAAGAAAAATTAAAGCTGCAAGCAGTGTCGGACGGGCCCTCGCTCCACCCCCGCAACGCCGCTGTGGAGACGATGGGAATGTCTAAAGCACGCACTCGTGTTTGTCTCATCCTGCTCTGCACATGTACCAAATTTCATGTCTGTACGACAAACCAGTGATTTTATATGAAATTTTAAAATTTTGTAGGGGGCGCTGTGGAGCTGTTTAAGTGCGCCACAGTGTTGAGGGATAGCCTGTCATCAAGCATATCAAGTTTCATTCATATTCGGCCATGTGCAGTCAAGTTATGAGCATTTCACACTTCATGGCCACACGCTCAAAATGGCCGCCCTGTCACGCCCACACCGTGTGACAGAGGCAGAAGATTTTAATAACTTTTCATCCTGAAGGGGTCTAGATGCCACACAGCCAATTTGGTGGAGATGGGATAAAAATCCTGGGAGGAGTTCGTTAAATTCCAATGTCTCAGCACCACATTGTCTAGGGGGCGCTGTGAAGCCAATTGAAATTTCAAGTTTACAGATCTGTTTGTCTGGATACACTATACATGTGTACCAAATTTCATGTTTGTAGGTCAAAGCAGTAGTTTTTTATGAGTATTTGAATATTTGTAGGGGGCGCTGTGGAGCCGTTTGAACACGCCATTTCCTGAATTGTATATCAAACATTAGTTTTTGAGATTTGTGAGGATTTGTGTGGATTTGGTGATATTAGGTGGATCCCTTCACCTCCAAAACTCATTTCATTCCATGTGGCAAAATTGGTGAAAATGGCTGCCATGCCACGCCCACACCGTGTGACATAGCCACGAGATTTTAATAACTTTTGATCCTGAAGGGGTCCAGATGACACACAGTGAATTTGGTGAAGACCGGAAAAAAATCCTAGGAGGAGTTCGTTAAATTCCAATGCCTGCGCACCACGTTTTCTAGGGGGCGCCGTGGAGCTTTTTCAAAATTTGAAAAGCAGGAATGTTTTTGTCTGGGGCTACTGTACCTGTGTACCAAATTTTATAGCTGTACGTGAAACTAGCCGTATTAACTCCACTAAAGTCCAATTTTCAAGGTGGCGCTATTGAGTCATTTTGCCATTCATATGTGTAATTCCCCCAAAATATCAAATTTTTCACTAGTCCTGATGTGTGTGCAAAATTTGAGGAGTTTTTGAGCATGTTTAGGGGGTCAAATTGGGGTTCAATTTGGCGTAAGAAAAATAAAGAAAGAAAGAAAGAAACTGAGCAGGAACAATAGGGCCTTTGCCCTGCAAGGCAAAGGCAGCGTTCAGTGTTTCACACTGATCGCTGCCCTTTGCCTTTTTCGGGCTCGGGCCCTAATTAAAGCTGCAAGCAGCGTCGAACGGCCCCTCGCTCCTGATCATGCTCCTCTCCACACAACCTTGTCTAGGGGGCGCCGTAGAGCCGATTAGAATTTTGACTGTGCAAATCTGTTGGTCTTGGGATACTATATGTGTGTACCAAATTTCATGTTTGTAGGATAAAGCAATGATTTTATATGAGTATTTGAATATTTGGAGGGGGCGCTGTGGAGCCGTTTGACCACGCCCATTTCTGAATTGTATATTAAATATTAGGTCTTGAGATTAATGAGGTTTTGTGTGGATTTGGTGATTTTACATGTATCACTTCACCTCCAAAACCCATTTCGTTCCACATGGCGATTTTGTTCAAAATGGCCGCCATGCCACGCCCACACCGTGTGACGCAGCCACAAGATTTTAATAACTTTTCATCCTGGAGGGGTCCAGATGCCACACAGCGAATTTGGTGAAAATCGGACAAAAATCCTAGGAGGAGTTCGTTAAATTCCAATGCCTGCACACTACGTGCTCTAGGGGGCGCTGTTGAGCCTTTTTTGAAATTTTAAAAGCAGGAATGCTTTTGTCTCGGGCTACTGTACCTGTGTACCAAATTTCATGAGTTTACGTGAAACTAGCCGTATTAACTCCACTAAAGGCCAATTTTCAAGGTGGCGCTATTGAGTCATTTTGCCATTCATATGTGTAAATCCCCCAAAATATTAAATTTTTCACCAGTCCTGATGTGTGTGCCAAATTTGGTGAGTTTTTGAGCATGTTTAGGGGGTCAAATTGAGGTTCAAAGTGGCGTAAGAAAAAGAAACCGCCAAACCGCCAAACCGCCAAACAAACCGCCAAACACTAGAGGAACAATAGGGTCCTACGCACTGTAGTGCTTCGGGCCCTAATTAAAGCTGCAAGCAGCGTCGAACGGGCCCTCGCTCCCCCCCGCACCGCCGCTCTGGAGATTATAGGAATCTCTAAAGTACACAGTTGTGTTACTGCTCTGCACATGTACCAAATTTCATGTCTGTAGGATAAAGCGGTGATTTTATATGAATTTTTGAAATTTCTAGGGGCCGCTGTCGGGTTGTTTGGCTGCGCCCAAGTGTTGATGGATAGCCTGTCATAAAACATTCAAGTTTCATTCACATCTGATCATGTGCAATGAAGTTATGAGCATTTAACACTTCATGGTCACACGCTCAAAATGGCCGCCATGCCACGCCCACGCCGTGTGACGCAGCTACGAGATTTTAATAACTTTTCATCCTGGAAGGGTCCAGATGGAAAATCCTGGGAGGAGTTCGTTAAATTCCAATGTCTCCAAATGACTTTGTCTAGGGGGCGCCGTAGAGCTCATTGGAATTTCGACTGTGCAAATCTTTTAGTCTCGGGTTTGTATGTGTATGTTCCAAATTTCATGTTTGTAGAATAAAACAGTGATTTTTTATGAGTATTTGAAAATTTGTAGGGGGCGCTGTGGAGCCGTTTGACCACGTCCATTCTTGAATTGTATATCAAACATTAGTTCTTGAGATTAATGAGGACTTGTGTGGATTTGGTGATTTTACATGGATCCCTTCACCTCCAAAACTCATTTCGTTCAACATGGCAAGTTTGCTCAAAATTACCGCCATGCCACGCCCACACTGTGTGACGCAGCCACGAGATTTTAATAACTTTTCATCTTGGATGGGTCTAGATGCCACACAGTGAATTTGGTGAAGATTGGTTACAAATCCTGGGAGGAGTTCGTTAAATTCCAATGTCTCCACACGACCTTTTCGAGGGGGCGCCATAGAACCGATTTGAATTTCGACTGTGCAAATTTGTTGGACTCGGGATTCTATATGTGTGTACCAAATTTCATGTTTGTAGGATACAGCAGTGACTTTTTATGAGTATTTGAATATTTGCAGGGGGCGCTATGGAGCCGTTTGACCATGTCCATTCATGAATTGTATATTAAACCTTAGCGTTTGAGATTGATGAGGATTTGTGTGGATTTGGTGATATTCGGTGGATCCCTTCACCTCCAAAACTCATTTCATTCCATGTAGCAAAATTGCTGAAAATGGCCACCATGCCACACCCACACCGTGTGACACAGCCACAAGATTTTAATAAGTTTTCATCCTGGAGGGGTGTAGATGCCACACAGCGAATTTGGTGAAGATCGGGTAGAAATCCTGGGAGGAGTTCGTTAAATTCCAATACATGCGCACCACATGGTCTAGGGGGCGCCGTTGAGCTTTTTCAAAATTTCAAAAGCAGGAATGCTTTTGTCTCGGGCTACTGTACCTGTGTACCAAATTTCATAGCTGTATGTGAAACTAGCCGTATTAACTCCATTAAAGCCCAATTTTCTAGGTGGCGCTATTGAGTCATTTTGCCATTCATATGTGTAATTCCCCCAAAATATCAAATTTTTCGCCAGTCCTGATGTGTGTGCAAAATTTGGTGAGTTTTTGAGCATGTTTAGGGGGTCAAATGGGGGTTCAAAGTGGCGTAAGAAAAAGAAACAAAAAAAAACCAAGAAACAAACAGAGCAGGAACAATAGGGCCTTTGCCCTGCAAGGCAAGGGCAGCGTTCAGTGTTTCACACTCATCGCTGCCCTTGCCTTTTCGGGCTCGGGCCCTAATAAAGAAAGAAAGAAAGAAAGAAACTCACGAGGAACAATAGGGCCTTTGCCCTGCAAGGCAAAGGCAGCGTTCAGGGTTTCACACTGATCGCTGCCCTTTGCCTTTTTCGGGCTCGGGCCCTAATAAAGAAAGAAAGAAAGAAAGAAAGAAACTGAGCAGGAACAATAGGGCCTTTGGCCTGCAAGGCAAAGGCAGCGTTCAGTGTTTCACACTGATCGCTGCCCTTTGCCTTTTTCGGGCTCGGGCCCTAATAAACCGCCAAAGAAACAAACCGCCAAACCGCCAAAGAAACACTACAGGAACAATAGGGTCCTACGCACTGTAGTGCTTTGGGCTCTAATAATCTCTAGCATTCCAATAGGGTCTTCGCACCATTCGGTGCTCGGACCCTAATAATCTCTAGCATTCCAATAGGGTCTTCGCACCATTCGGTGCTCGGACCCTAATAATATCAATTGTTTTCACTTAACTTAAATCCTAGTGAATATTAAAACAAGCCGTTGCTGGTCACATTTAAAAGTAAAATAAATTAAAGCTGCAAGCAGCGTCGAATGGGCCCTCGCTCCCCCCCGCACCGCTGCTCTGGAGATGATAGGAATCTTTAAAGTACACAGTTGTGTTACTGCTCTGCACATGTACCAAATTTCATGTCTGTCGGTTAAAGCGGTGATTTTATATGAATTTTTGAAATTTCTAGGGGGCGCTGTCGAGCTGTTTGGCTGCGCCCAAGTGTTGATGGATAGCCTGTCATAAAACATATCAAGTTTCATTCACATCTGATCATGTGGAATGAAGTTATGAGCATTTCACACTTCATGGTCGCACGCTCAAAATGGCCGCCATGCCACGCCCACGCCGTGTGACACAGCTACGAGATTTTAATAACTATTCATCCTGGAAGGGTCTAGATGCCACACAGCGAGTTTGGTGAAGATTGGATACAAATCCTGGGAGGAGTTCGTTAAATTCCAATGTCTCCACATGACTTTTTCTAGGGGGCGCTATGGAGCCGATTGGAATTTCGACTGTGCAAATTTGTTGGACTCAGGATTCTATATGTCACGTTTTCTTGGGGGCGAGGTGGAGCTTTTTCAAAATTTCAAAAGCAGGAATGTTTTTGTCTCGGGCTACTGTACCTGTGTACCAAATTTTATAGCTGTACGTGAAACTAGCCGTATTAACTCCACTAAAGCCCGATTTTTAAGGTGGCGCTATTGAGTCATTTTGCCATTCATATGTGCAATTCCCCCAAAATATCAAATTTTTCGCCAGTCCTGATGTGTGTGCCAAATTTGAGGAGTTTTTGAGCATGTTTAGGGGGTCAAATGGGGGTTCAAAGTTGCGTAAGAAAAAGAAACCGCCAAACAAAGAAACATTAAGGGAACAATGGGGTCCTTGCACTGTAGTGCAGGACAGTGTGAGTGTATCACACTCTCGCTTTTCCTTGCACTGTCGTGGCAGGGCCCTGATAATTAAAGCTGCAAGCAGCGTCGGACGGGCCCTCGCTCCCCCCCGCACCACTGCTGTGGAGACGTTTGGGATGTCTAAGCACTTTATTAGGGCCCGAGCCCGAAAAAGGCAAAGGGCAGCGATCAGTGTGAAACACTGAACGCTGCCTTTGCCTTGCAGGGCAAAGGCCCTATTGTTCCTGCTCAGTTTCTTTCTTTCTTTCTTTCTTTCTTTCTTTCTTTCTTTCTTTATTAGGGCCCGAGCCCGAAAAGGCAAAGGGCAGCGATCAGTGTGAAACACTGAACGCTGCCTTTGCCTTGCAGGGGCAAAGTCTCTATTGTTCCTGCTCTGGGTTTCTCTTTCTTTCTTTCTTCTTTATTAGGGCCCGAGCCCGAAAAAGGCAAAGGGCAGCGATCAGTGTGAAACACTGAACGCTGCCTTTGCCTTGCAGGGCAAAGGCCCTATTGTTCCTGCTCAGTTTCTTTCTTTCTCTCTTTCTTTCTTTATTAGGGCCCGAGCCCGAAAAGGCAAAGGGCAGCGATCAGTGTGAAACACTGAACGCTGCCTTTGCCTTGCAGGGCAAAGGCCCTATTGTTCCTGCTCAGTTTCTTTCTTTCTTTCTTTCTTTCTTTATTAGGGCCCGAGCCCGAAAAAGGCAAGGGCAGCGATCAGTGTGAAACACTGAACGCTGCCTTTGCCTTGCAGGGCAAAGGCCCTATTGTTCCTGCTCAGTTTCTTTCTTTCTTTCTTTCTTTCTTTATTAGGGCCCGAAGCACTACAGTGCGTAGGACCCTATTGTTCCTCTAGTGTTTGGCGGTTTGGCGGTTTGTTTGGCGGTTTGTTTGGCGGTTTGTTTGGCGGTTTGGCGGTTTGGCGGTTTCTTTTTCTTACGCCACTTTGAACCTCAATTTGACCCCCTAAACATGCTCAAAAACTCACCAAATTTGGCACACACATCAGGACTGGTGAAAAATTTGATATTTTGGGGGAATTACACATATGAATGGCAAAATGACTCAATAGCGCCACCTAGAAAATTGGCCTTTAGTGGAGTTAATACGGCTAGTTTCACGTAAACTCATGAAATTTGGTAAACAGGTACAGTAGCCCGAGACAAAAACATTCCTGCTTTTAAAATTTCAAAAAAGGCTCAACAGCGCCCCCTAGAGCACGTAGTGTGCAGGCAATGGAATTTAATGAACTCCTCCTAGGATTTTTGTCCGATTTTCACCAAATTCGCTGTGTGGCATCTAGACCCATCCAGGATGAAAAGTTATTAAAATCTTGTGGCTGCGACACACGGTGTGGGCGTGGCATGGCGGCCATTTTGAACAAAAAAGCTAAACAGCGCCAACTAGAACACGTGGTGCACAAGCATTGGAATTTAACAAACTCCTCCCAGGATTTTTTTCCGATCTTCACCAAATTCACTGTGTGGCATCTAGACCCCTCCAGGATTAAAAGCTATTAAATTCTCGTGGATACGTCACATGGTGTGGGCGTGGGATACGTCACATGGTGTGGGCGTGGCATGGCGGCCATTTTGAACAAAATCGCCATGTGGAACGAAATGGGTTTTGGAGGTGAAGGGATCCATGTAAAATCACTAAATCCACACAAATCCTCATTAATCTCAAGACCTAATATTTAATATACAATTCAGGAATGGACGTGGTCAAACGGCTCCACAGCGCCCCCTAGAAATATTCAAATAGTCATATGAAATCACTGCTTTATCCTACAAACAAAAAATTTGGTACATACATATAGTATCCCAAGACCAACAGATTTGCACAGTCGAAATTCTAATTGGCTCTACGGCGCCCCCTAGACAAGGTCGTGTGGAGAGGAGTGCGGTGAGGAGCGAGGGCCCGTCTGACGCTGCTTGCAGCTTTAATTAGGGCCCGAGCCCGAAAAGGCAAAGGGCAGCGATCAGTGTGAAACACTGAACGCTGCCTTTGCCTTGCAGGGCAAAGGCCCTATTGTTCCTGCTCTGTTTCTTTCTTTATTAGGGCCCGAGCCCGAAAAAGGCAAAGGGCAGCGATCAGTGTGAAACACTGAACGCTGCCTTTGCCTTGCAGGGCAAAGGCCCTATTGTTCCTGCTCTGTTTCTTTCTTTATTAGGGCCCGAGCCCGAAAAGGCAAAGGGCAGCGATCAGTGTGAAACACTGAACGCTGCCCTTTGCCTTGCAGGGCAAAGGCCCTATTGTTCCTGCTCAGTTTCTTTCTTTCTTTCTTTCTTTCTTTATTTTTCTTACGCCAAATTGAACCCCAATTTGACCCCCTAAACATGCTCAAAAACTCCTCAAATTTTGCACACACATCAGGACTGGCGAAAATTTGATATTTTGGGGGAATTACACATATGAATGGCAAAATGACTCAATAGCGCCACCTTGAAAATTGGACTTTAGTGGAGTTAATACGGCTAGTTTCACGTACAGCTATAAAATTTGGTACACAGGTACAGTAGCCCCAGACAAAAACATTCCTGCTTTTGAAATTTTGAAAAAGCTCCACGGCGCCCCCTAGAAAACGTGGTGCGCAGGCATTGGAATTTAACGAACTCCTCCTAGGATTTTTTTCCGGTCTTCACCAAATTCACTGTGTGTCATCTGGACCCCTTCAGGATCAAAAGTTATTAAAATCTCGTGGCTATGTCACACGGTGTGGGCGTGGCATGGCAGCCATTTTCACCAATTTTGCCACATGGAATGAAATGAGTTTTGGAGGTGAAGGGATCCACCTAATATCACCAAATCCACACAAATCCTCACAAATCTCAAAAACTAATGTTTGATATACAATTCAGGAAATGGCGTGTTCAAACGGCTCCACAGCGCCCCCTACAAATATTCAAATACTCATAAAAAACTACTGCTTTGACCTACAAACATGAAATTTGGTACACATGTATAGTGTATCCAGACAAACAGATCTGTACACTTGAAATTTCAATTGGCTTCACAGCGCCCCCTAGACAATGTGGTGCTGAGACATTGGAATTTAACGAACTCCTCCCAGGATTTTTATCCCATCTCCACCAAATTGGCTGTGTGGCATCTAGACCCCTTCAGGATGAAAAGTTATTAAAATCTTCTGCCTCTGTCACACGGTGTGGGCGTGACAGGGCGGCCATTTTGAGCGTGTGGCCATGAAGTGTGAAATGCTCATAACTTGACTGCACATGGCCGAATATGAATGAAACTTGATATGCTTGATGACAGGCTATCCCTCAACACTGTGGCGCACTTAAACAGCTCCACAGCGCCCCCTACAAAATTTTAAAATTTCATATAAAATCACTGGTTTGTCGTACAGACATGAAATTTGGTACATGTGCAGAGCAGGATGAGACGAACACGAGTGCGTGCTTTACACATTCCCATCGTCTCCACAGCGGCGTTGCGGGGGGGGAGTGAGGGCCCGTCCGACGCTGCTTGCAGCTTTAATTTTTCTTACGCCAAATTGAACCTCAATTTGACCCCCTAAACATGCTCAAAAACTCACCAAATTTTGCACACACATCAGGACTGGCGAAAAATTTGATATTTTGGGGGAATTGCACATATGAATGGCAAAATGACTCAATAGCGCCACCTTAAAAGTTGGTCTTTAGTGGAGTTAATACGGCTAGTTTCACGTACAGCTATAAAATTTGGTACACAGGTACAGTAGCCCGAGACAAAAACATTCCTGCTTTTGAAATTTTGAAAAAGCTCCACGGCGCCCCCTAGAAAACGTGGTGCGCAGGCATTGGAATTTAACGAACTCCTCTTAGGATTTTTATCCGGTCTTCACCAAATTCGCTGTGTGGCATTTAAACCCATCCTGGATGAAAAGTTATTAAAATCTTGTGGCTGCGTCACACGGTGTGGGCGTGGCATGGCAGCCATTTTCACCAATTTTGCCACATGGAATGAAATGAGTTTTGGAGATGAAAGGATCCACCTAATATCACCAAATCCACACAAATCCTCATCAATCTCAAACGCTAAGGTTTAATATACAATTCAGGAATGGACGTGGTCAAACGGCTCCACAGCGCCCCCTGCAAATATTGAAATACTCATAAAAAATCACTGCTGTATCCTACAAACATGAAATTTGGTACATACATATAGAATCCCGAGTCCAACAAATTTGCACAGTCGAAATTCAAATCGGCTCTATAGCGCCCCCTAGAAAAGGTCGTGTGGAGACATTGGAACTTAACGAACTTCTCCCAGGATTTGTATCCAATCTTCACCAAATTTGCTGTGTGGCACCTAGACCCATCCAAGAAGAAAAGTTATTAAAATCTCGTGGCTGCGTCACACGGTGTGGGCGTGGCATGGCGGTAATTTTGAGCAAACTTGCCATGTTGAACGAAATGAGTTTTGGAGGTGAAGGGATCCATGTAAAATCACGAAATCCACACAAGTCCTCATTAATCTCAAGAACTAACATTTAATATGCAATTCATGAATGGACGTGTTCAAACGGCTCCACAGCGCCCCCTACAAATATTCAAATACTCATAAAAAATCACTGTTTTATTCTACAAACATGAAATTTGGAATATACACATACGAACCCGAGACCAACAGATTTACACAGTCGAATTTCTAATGAGCTCTACGGCGCCCCCTAGACAAAGTCATTTGGACACATTGGAATTTAACGAACTCCTCCCAGGATTTTTATCCGATCTTCACCAAATTCGCAGTGTGGCATCTAGACCCTTCCAGGATGAAAAGTTATTAAAATCTCGTAGCTGCCTCACATGGTGTGGGCGTGGCATGGCAGCCATTTTGAGCGTGCGACCATGAAGTGTGAAATGCTCATAACTTCATTGCACATGATCAGATGTGAATGAAACTTGATATGTTTTATGACAGGCTTTCCATCAACACTTGGGCGCAGCCAAACAGCTCCACAGCGCCCCCTAGAAATTTCAAAAATTCATATAAAATCACCGCTTTAACCTACAGACATGAAATTTGGTACATGTGCAGAGCAGTAACACAACTGTGTACTTTAAAGATTCCTATCATCTCCAGAGCGGCGGGGCGGGGGGGGGAGCGAGGGCCCGTCCGACGCTGCTTGCAGCTTTAATTAGGGCCCGAGCCCGAAAAAGGCAAAGGGCAGCGATCAGTGTGAAACACTGAACGCTGCCTTTGCCTTGCAGGGCAAAGGCCCTATTGTTCCTGCTCAGTTTCTTTCTTTCTTTCTTTATTTTTCTTACGCCAAATTGAACCCCAATTTCACCCCCTAAACATGCTCAAAAACTCCTCAAATTTTGCACACACATCAGGACTGGTGAAAAATTTGATATTTTGGGGGAATTACACATATGAATGGCAAAATGACTCAATAGCGCCACCTTGAAAATTGGACTTTAGTGGAGTTAATACGGCTAGTTTCACGTACAGCTATAAAATTTGGTACACAGGTACAGTAGCCCCAGACAAAAACATTCCTGCTTTTGAAATTTTGAACAAGCTCCACGGCGCCCCCTAGAAAACGTGGTGCGCAGGCATTGGAATTTAACGAACTCCTCCTAGGATATTTTTCCGGTCTTCACCAAATTCACTGTGTGTCATCTTGACCCATTCAGGATCAAAAGTTATTAAAATCTCGTGGCTATGTCACACGGTGTGGGCGTGGCATGGCAGCCATTTTCACCAATTTTGCCACATGGAATGAAATGAGTTTTGGAGGTGAAGGGATCCACCTAATATCACCAAATCCACACAAATCCTCACAAATCTCAAAAACTAATGTTTGATATACAATTCAGGAAATGGCGTGTTCAAACGGCTCCACAGCGCCCCCTACAAATATTCAAATACTCATAAAAAACTACTGCTTTGACGTACAAACATGAAATTTGGTACACATGTATAGTGTATCCAGACAAACAGATCTGTACACTTGAAATTTCAATTGGCTTCACAGCGCCCCCTAGACAATGTGGTGCTGAGACATTGGAATTTAACGAACTCCTCCCAGGATTTTTATCCCATCTCCACCAAATTGGCTGTGTGGCATCTAGACCCCTTCAGGATGAAAAGTTATTAAAATCTTCTGCCTCTGTCACACGGTGTGGGCGTGACAGGGCGGCCATTTTGAGCGTGTGGCCATGAAGTGTGAAATGCTCATAACTTGACTGCACATGGCCGAATATGAATGAAACTTGATATGCTTGATGACAGGCTATCCCTCAACACTGTGGCACACTTAAACAGCTCCACAGCGCCCCCTACAAAATTTTAATATTTCATATAAAATCACTGGTTTGTCGTACAGACATGAAATTTGGTACATGTGCAGAGCAGGATGAGACGAACACGAGTGCGTGCTTTAGACATTCCCATCGTCTCCACAGCGGCGTTGCGGGGGGGGAGCGAGGGCCCGTCCGACGCTGCTTGCAGCTTTAATTAGGGCCCGAAGCACTACAGTGCGTAGGACCCTATTGTTCCTCTAGTGTTTGGCGGTTTGGCGGTTTGTTTGGCGGTTTGTTTGGCGGTTTGGCGGTTTGGCGGTTTCTTTTTCTTACGCCACTTTGAACCTCAATTTGACCCCCTAAACATGCTCAAAAACTCACCAAATTTGGCACACACATCAGGACTGGTGAAAAATTTAATATTTTGGGGGAATTACACATATGAATGGCAAAATGACTCAATAGCGCCACCTTGAAAATTGGCCTTTAGTGGAGTTAATACGGCTAGTTTCACGTAAATTCATGAAATTTGGTACACAGGTACAGTAGCCCGAGACAAAAACATTCCTGCTTTTAAAATTTCAAAAAAGGCTCAACAGCGCCCCCTAGAGCACGTAGTGTGCAGGCATTGGAATTTAACGAACTCCTCTTAGGATTTTTATCCGGTCTTCACCAAATTCGCTGTGTGGCATTTAAACCCATCCTGGATGAAAAGTTATTAAAATCTTGTGGCTGCGTCACACGGTGTGGGCGTGGCATGGCGGCCATTTTGAACAAAATCGCCATGTGGAACGAAATGGGTTTTGGAGGTGAAGTGATACATGTAAAATCACCAAATCCACACAAAACCTCATTAATCTCAATACCTAATATTTAATATACAATTCAGAAATGGGCGTGGTCAAACGGCTCCACAGCGCCCCCTACAAATATTCAAATACTCATATAAAATCATTGCTTTATCCTACAAACATGAAATTTGGTACACACATATAGTATCCCAAGACCAACAGATTTGCACAGTCAAAATTCTAATCGGCTCTACGGCGCCCCCTAGACAAGGTTGTGTGGAGAGGAGCATGATCAGGAGCGAGGGCCCGTTCGACGCTGCTTGCAGCTTTAATTAGGGCCCGAGCCCGAAAAAGGCAAAGGGCAGCGATCAGTGTGAAACACTGAACGCTGCCTTTGCCTTGCAGGGCAAAGGCCCTATTGTTCCTGCTCAGTTTCTTTCTTTCTTTCTTTCTTTCTTTATTTTTCTTACGCCAAATTGAACCCCAATTTGACCCCCTAAACATGCTCAAAAACTCCTCAAATTTTGCACACACATCAGGACTGGTGAAAAATTTGATATTTTGGGGGAATTACACATATGAATGGCAAAATGACTCAATAGCGCCACCTTGAAAATTGGACTTTAGTGGAGTTAATACGGCTAGTTTCACGTACAGCTATAAAATTTGGTACACAGGTACAGTAGCCCCAGACAAAAACATTCCTGCTTTTGAAATTTTGAAAAAGCTCCACGGCGCCCCCTAGAAAACGTGGTGCGCAGGCATTGGAATTTAACGAACTCCTCCTAGGATTTTTTTCCGGTCTTCACCAAATTCACTGTGTGTCATCTGGACCCCTTCAGGATCAAAAGTTATTAAAATTTCGTGGCTATGTCACACGGTGTGGGCGTGGCATGGCAGTCATTTTCACCAATTTTGCCACATGGAATGAAATGAGTTTTGGAGGTGAAGGGATCCACCTAATATCACCAAATCCACACAAATCCTCATCAGTCTCAAAAACTAATGTTTGATATACAATTCAGGAAATGGCGTGTTCAAACGGCTCCACAGCGCCCCCTACAAATATTCAAATACTCATAAAAAACTACTGCTTTGACCTACAAACATGAAATTTGGTACACATGTATAGTCTATCCAGACAAACAGATCTGTACACTTGAAATTTCAATTGGCTTCACAGCGCCCCCTAGACAATGTGGTGCTGAGACATTGGAATTTAACGAACTCCTCCCAGGATTTTTATCCCATCTCCACCAAATTGGCTGTGTGGCATCTACACCCATCCAGGATGAAAAGTTATTAAAATCTTATGAGTGTGTCACACGGTGTGGGCGTGACAGGGTGGCCATTTTGAGCGTGTGGCCATGAAGTGTGAAATGCTCATAACTTGACTGCACATGGCCGAATATGAATGAAACTTGATATGCTTGATGACAGGCTATCCCTCAACACTGTGGCGCACTTAAACAACTCCACAGCGCCCCCTACAAAATTTTAAAATTTCATATAAAATCACTGGTTTGTCGTACAGACATGAAATTCGGTACATGTGCAGAGCAGGATGAGACGAACACGAGTGCGTGCTTTAGACATTCCCATCGTCTCCACAGCGGCGTTGCGGGGGGGGAGCGAGGGCCCGTCCGACGCTGCTTGCAGCTTTAATTTTTCTTACGCCAAATTGAACCTCAATTTGACCCCCTAAACATGCTCAAAAACTCACCAAATTTTGCACACACATCAGGACTGGTGAAAAATTTGATATTTTGGGGGAATTACACATATGAATGGCAAAATGACTCAATAGCGCCACCTTGAAAATTGGACTTTAGTGGAGTTAATACGGCTAGTTTCACGTACAGCTATAAAATTTGGTACACAGGTACAGTAGCCCGAGACAAAAACATTCCTGCTTTTGAAATTTTGAAAAAGCTCCACGGCGCCCCCTAGAAAACGTGGTGCGCAGGCATTGGAATTTAACGAACTCCTCCTAGGATTTTTATCCGGTCTTCACCAAATTCGCTGTGTGGCATCTAAACCCATCCAGGATGAAAAGTTATTAAAATCTTGTGGCTGCATCACACGGTGTGGGCGTGGCATGGCGTCCATTTTCACCAATTTTGCCACATGGAATGAAATGAGTTTTGGAGATGAAAGGATCCACCTAATATCACCAAATCCACACAAATCCTCATCAATCTCAAACGCTAAGGTTTAATATACCATTCATGAATGGACATGGTCAAACTGCTCCACAGCGCCCCCTGCAAATATTCAAATACTCATAAAAAATCACTGCTGTATCCTACAAACATGAAATTTGGTACATACATATAGAATCCCGAGTCCAAGAAATTTGCACAGTCGAAATTCCAATCGGCTCTATAGCGCCCCCTAGAAAAAGTCGTGTGGAGACATTGGAATTTAACGAACTCCTCCCAGGATTTGTATCCGATCTTCACCAAATTCGCGGTGTGGCATCTAGACCCATCCAAGAAGAAAAGTTAAAAAAGTTATTAAAACCTCGTGGCTGTGTCACACGGTGTGGGCGTGGCATGGCGGTAATTTTGAGCAAACTTGCCATGTTGAACAAAATGAGATTTGGAGGTGAAGGGATCCATGTAATCAAATCCACAAAAATGCTCAGTAATCTCAAGAACTAACATTTAATATGCAATTCATGAATGGACGTGTTCAAACGGCTCCACAGCGCCCCCTACAAATATTCAAATACTCATAAAAAATCACTGTTTTATTCTACAAACATGAAATTTGGAATATACACATACGAACCCGAGACCAACAGATTTACACAGTCGAATTTCCAATGAGCTCTACGGCGCCCCCTAGACAAAGTCATTTGGACACATTGGAATTTAACGAACTCCTCCCAGCATTTTTATCCGATCTTCACCAAATTCGCAGTGTGGCATCTAGACCCTTCCCGGATGAAAAGTTATTAAAATCTCGTAGCTGCCTCACATGGTGTGGGCATGACATGGCAGCCATTTTGAGCGTGCGACCATGAAGTGTGAAATGCTCATAACTTCATTGCACATGATCAGATGTGAATGAAACTTGATATGTTTTATGACAGGCTATCCATCAACACTCGGGCGCAGCCCCACAGCGCCCCCTAGAAATTTCAAAAATTCATATAAAATCATCGCTTTATCCTACAGACATGAAATTTGGTACACGTGCAGAGCAGTAACACAACTGTGTACTTTAAAGATTCCTATCATCTTCAGAGCGGCGGTGCGGGGGGGAGCGAGGGCCCGTTCGACGCTGCTTGCAGCTTTAATTTTTCTTACGCCAAATTGAACCCCAATTTGACCCCCTAAACATGCTCAAAAACTCCTCAAATTTTGCACACACATCAGGACTGGTGAAAAATTTGATATTTTGGGGGAATTACACATATGAATGGCAAAATGACTCAATAGCGCCACCTTGAAAATTGGACTTTAGTGGAGTTAATACGGCTAATTTCACGTACAGCTATAAAATTTGGTACACAGGTACAGTAGCCCCAGACAAAAACATTCCTGCTTTTGAAATTTTGAAAAAGCTCCACGGCGCCCCCTAGAAAACGTGGTGCGCAGGCATTGGAATTTAACGAACTCCTCCTAGGATTTTTTTCCGGTCTTCACCAAATTCACTGTGTGTCATCTGGACCCCTCCAGGATCAAAAGTTATTAAAATCTCGTGGCTGCGTCACACGGTGTGGGCGTGGCATGGCAGCCATTTTCACCAATTTTGCCACATGGAATGAAATGAGTTTTGGAGGTGAAGAGATCCACCTAATATCACCAAATCCACACAAATCCTCACAAATCTCAAAAACTAATGTTTGATATACAATTCAGGAAATGGCGTGTTCAAACGGCTCCACAGCGCCCCCTACAAATATTCAAATACTCATAAAAAACTACTGCTTTGACCTACAAACATGAAATTTGGTACACATGTATAGTGTATCCAGACAAACAGATCTGTACACTTGAAATTTCAATTGGCTTCACAGCGCCCCCTAGACAATGTGGTGCTGAGACATTGGAA
The DNA here is from genome assembly GCA_024666655.1 of Dascyllus trimaculatus. Taxonomy (NCBI): domain Eukaryota; kingdom Metazoa; phylum Chordata; class Actinopteri; family Pomacentridae; genus Dascyllus; species Dascyllus trimaculatus. The sequence continues at coordinate 37,551,406 of CM045448.1, forward strand.
TTTAACAAACTCCTCCCAGGATTTTTATCCCATCTCCACCAAATTGGCTGTGTGGCATCGAGACCCCTTCAGGATGAAAAGTTATTAAAATCTTCTGCCTCTGTCACACGGTGTGGGCGTGACAGGGCGGCCATTTTGAGCGTGTGGCCATGAAGTGTGAAATGCTCATAACTTGACTGCACATGGCCGAATATGAATGAAACTTGATATGCTTGATGACAGGCTATCCCTCAACACTGTGGCGCACTTATACAGCTCCACAGCGCCCCCTACAAAGTTTTAAAATTTCCTATAAAATCACTGGTTTGTCGTACAGACATGAAATTTGGTACATGTGCAGAGCAGGATGAGACGAACACGAGTGCGTGCTTTAGACATTCCCATTGTCTCCACAGCGGCGTTGCGGGGGGGGGCGCGAGGGCCCGTCCGACGCTGCTTGCAGCTTTAATTTTTCGTACGCCAAATTAAACCCCAATTTGACCCCCTAAACATGCTCAAAAACTCCTCAAATTTTGCACACACATCAGGACTGGCGAAAAATTTGATATTTTGGGGGAATTACACATATGAATGGCAAAATGACTCAATAGCGCCACCTTCAAAATTGGGCTTTAGTGGAGTTAATACGGCTAGTTTGACGTACAGCTATGAAATTTGGTACACAGGTACACTTGCCCCACATTCCTGCTTTGGAAATTTCAAAAAGCTCCACGGCGCCCCCTAGAAAATGTGGTGCACAGGGATTGGAATTTAACGAACTCCTCCTAGGATTTTTATCCGGTCTTCACCAAATTCGCTGTGTGTCATCTGGACCCATCCAGGATGAAAAGCTATTAAAATCTTGTGGCTGCGTCACACGGTGTGGGCGTGGCATGGCAGCCATTTTCACCAATTTTGCCACATGGAATGAAATGAGTTTTGGAGGTGAAGGGATCCACCTAATATCACCAAATCCTCACAAATCTCAGAAACTAATGTTTGATATACAATTCAGGAAGTGGCGTGTTCAAACGGCTCCACAGCGCCCCCTACAAATATTCAAATACTCATAAAAAACCACTGCTTTGACCTACAAACATGAAATTTGGTACACATGTATAGTCTATCCAGACAAACAGATCTGTACACTTGAAATTCCAATCAGCTCCACAGCGCCCCCTAGACAATGTGGTGCTGAGACAATGGAATTTAACGAACTCCTCCCAGGATTTTCATCCCATCCCCACCAAATTCACTGTGTGGCATCTAGACCCCTTCAGGATGAAAAGTTATTAAAATCTCGTGGCTATGTCACACGGTGTGAGCGTGGCATGGTGGCCATTTTCAGCAAATTCGCCATGTGTAACGAAATGAGTTTTGGAGGTGAAGGGATCCACGTAAAATCACCAAATCCACACAAATCCTCATTAACCTCAAGACCTAATGTGTAATATACAATTCAGTAATGGATGTGGTCAAACGGCTCCACAGCGCCCCCTACAAATATTTAATTAGTCATATAAAATCACTGCTTTATCCGACAAACATGCAAATTGGTACATACATATAGTATCCCAAGACCAACAGATTTGCACAGTCGAAATTCCAATCGGCTCTACGGCGCCCCCTAGACAAGGTCGTGTGGAGACATTGGAATTTAACGAACTCCTCCCAGGATTTTTATCCCATCTTGATGAAACTGGCTGTGTGGCATCTGGACCCCTTCAGGATCAAAAGTTATTAAAATCTTGTGGCTGCGTCACATGGTGTGGGCGTGGCATGGCGGCCATTTTTAGCCTATGACCATGAAGTGTGAAATGCTCATAATTTGGCTGTACATGATCAGATGTGAATGAAACTTGATATGCTTGATGACAGGCTATCCATCAACACTTGGGCATGGCCAAAAAGCTCCACAGCGCCCCCTACAAATTTCAAAATTTCATATAAAGTAACTGGTTTGTCCGACAGACATAAAATTTGGTCAATGTGCAGAACAGGATGACACGAACACAATTGTGTAATTTAGACATTTGGATTGTCTCCAGAGCAGCGCTGCGGGGGGGAGCGAGGGCCCGTCCGACGCTGCTTGCAGCTTTAATTAGGGCCCGAGCACCAATGGTGCGTAGGACCCT